>CM053626.1:286201024-286297589 GCA_028646595.1 Phalanger gymnotis | reverse complement strand
TGTCTTAGATGAGAATGTAGAATTACATAAATGTAGAAAAATACACATGTACATTATAAATTCCTAATCAACATTCATAATGTACATACCCATACACACAACCAAGTGCTTTTCCGCTTCATGTAAAATAAACATGCACAGATTTCTTGGCTTTACCAACTTGTGCTTTTCCTCTAGGAATGAACCAAACTTTTCTTTACCAGCAATGTTTTTCTGCTCTTTAATTGGAAGTTCACTCCCTCCTCTACCCAAGTTCTAACAATGTAAAATGAAAACAGAAGTTCAGTCCATTATTAGGATTGCCATTTCACTTCTTCCAAGTGGGAGACCATGAAGGGTCTAGAGTTTCATCTGGGAAAAGTTCCTATACCCAGGATGGTTTCAATACTTCCCTGAACTCTAACTGGCTTTTGCAATCCCATGACATGTGAGTAAGTTTGTGTGATTTCCCATAACTTCACAAAAACATCTCATTTCAGAATGTGAGGAAAATTCCAGCTGAGGAAACTTCTATTGGCATATTGGTACCCTCTGTAATTTATAGTCTTAGAGAGTTACCCGGGAATAGTGAAAATAATGCTCTTTTCCATGGAGTTGTCATGAGGAAAGTGCTTTGCAGATTTTAAAGGGTTATAACTATTTAAGCTATTATCATTATTATCATAGAGACAGCATGATGTAATAGATAGAGAGCCTGCCTGGAAGCCATGAGTATGGGTCCAAGTCCCCCATTTTTAACACCTGGTGTCTCTCGGCCGTTGGGAAAATTATTTAACTTCTCATTACTCTGAGGAGAGAGGTGAAAGCTGGAAATATGGATATGGGAGTCATCTACACAGAAATGACAGCTTAACCCTGAAAGCTTACAAGATTGCCAAGAGAATGAGGACCTAGGGGTATATCCATACATAGATGTCACAAATGACAACCACAACACCTCTATGCCTGTCCACCTTATGGCACTTTTATCCATGTCCTCCTATACGTTTACTACAGAGTGAACCTAACATAGAGGGCAACGGGGCTTCTTTGAGTTTTCTGAATATTACAAAGATATATCAAGAGTGTGTGGGCCAACATTTCTTCTCCTTTGTTATTACCATAATCCTCTAAAAAAAGCACATCTAAATATAGCTATATATGGACAAGAAATGAAGGAAAGAGGTTTGAAGTGGTAGATCTTTCTGGATGGATCCCAGGGTTAGTATGAGGGAACAGAGGAAGACACAGTATTGAACCTCGGTTTGTTCTGGGCTTTGAGTCAATCAATCAACCAATAAGCATTTCCTAAGCCTACTGGGAGCCAAACACTGAGGATACAAATACAAAGAATGAAGCAATCCCTACCCTTAAGAAGTTTATATTCTAACAAGAAAGACTAAACAATGTACATATATATGCGTGTATGTGTTTATGTATATATAATACATATAAGGACATTATAAACACACCTATATGCAAAAACACATATATATGAGAGACAAAAGCATATACATTTTAATATATGTATATATACAGAATTATTATAAAGAGAATCACTGAAACTAAATACAAAATGATTAAAGATGAGGTTGCTTCAGAAGGAGGGCACTAGCAGTTGGGGTGAATCAGGAAAGGCTTCTTATAAAAGGCCACATAAACTAAGTCTTGAAGGCAGAGAGGGCTTCTCTAAGGTGAAGGTACAGAGGGAGCACATCTTAGATATTGAAGATAGCCAACAGAAAGGCACAGGAAAAGAAAACAGAGTGTCATCTGTGAGGAGCAGAGAGAGGGCCAAGTTGAGCTGGATCAAAGACTTTGGGAGAGGGAGTAAGTGCACAATTAGGCTGGAAAGATAGGATGGGGCCAGGTTTACATTTTATCCTGGAAGCAATAAGGAGCCATGAGTGGTGATTGAATAGGGCAGTAGGATCAAACTCAAAGAGAAAATAATCCTTGTGAACAACATATTGACTTAGAAAACTACGAATAATCTATCTCATGTCATATTTTTATTTATTTTGTTGAATATTTCCCAATTAAATTTTAATTTGGGTCTGATAGCACTCTGAGGTTGCAGAGTACAGGACTCACATGGGCAGATATGTGCTTAAGGAAAAATTACACTGCTATCCATATGGAGGAAGGGCTGGAGTGGAGAGAGATGGAGATTATAAAGAAGAATCCAGTACACAGTGTTCATCTGCCATGGACCCTGGGCCCATGTGAGCCCCTGGGAAGATGCCAAGAATGGCCCTTTTGCATTCATCCAAGTACTTTTTTGTACATTTTCTTTTTAGGGGAAGGAGACCATTAAAGTTTTCTCTATTATTGAGATTTATTTACAAGTTTCTTCCCGTCCAACAGGAAAGTTTTAACTTTAGTAAGTGTTTTTCTGGTGTGAAACACAGTACATGAAAAAAATGAAAATAATTCTGTTCTTTGTGTTTTCTATTCTTGACCCTAGCTTTGCTATCCCGGACACTTTCCTATCACACCTAACAACACCCCTCTCCCAACTTTCATTCTGATTGGACTATGCCCAAAGCCAGCTCCAGCAGCAGGGCTTTCCCCAATGTCGGGGAGAAGGAGGAGATGCAGGATTGGCCTGGTACCAGCCCAGGAGGGGACTGCTCCGGACCTCACCCAAAAGCTGTGAAAGGAAATGTTTCCTCCAAGTATGTTGCACATTCACTTGGAGCTTGTGGAGGAGGCCAACGAGTTGAACTCGGGTGTTTATGCCCTGTCATCACTCTGGGTACCAAGTAGCCCAGGAACCTCTAAGCAATGCTTTTTAGGAAGCCATGGAAAGATGACTGGCTGGTAGGATGCTAACTCTGCAAGTTCCTGGAAAGACCCAGAGAGGCCACATGGAATGGTGGAAAGAGCTCTGGACCTGACATCTAAAGACTTGGGCTGGACTCCTGGCCCTGCTGGCCGTGTCATCTTGGGTAAGTCACTTCATCAAATCTAGTGGTTGGTCTAGATCAAGGGTTCTTAGCTTTTTGAGGCTGTTGGGTGGATCCTATGGACTCTTTTTTAGGATAATTTTTTAAAACTCATAATTGAAGGAAATGCTAAATTTCAATTAGTGTGTGTGTTCAGTCATTTTCAGTTATATGTGACTCTTCATGACCCTATTTGGGGTTTTATTGCCAGAGATACTGGAGTGGTTTGCCATTTCCTTCTAGATGAGGAAACTGAGGCAGACAGGGTTAAGTGACTTGCCCAGGGTCACCCAGCTAGTAAGTGTCTGAGGCCAGATGAGTCTTCCTGACTCCAGTCTAGCCACTGTGCCACCTAGATGCCCCAAATTTTAGTTAAAGTTTACTGAAAATATAAAGATACTGTTTTTTTTTCTCATTTGTTACACCATCAATGGGGTGGCTTCTGTATGGGACCATGCACAACACCACAAAAAGAGTGCCCCGTGATATTCCTACGGAGCAGTTGCAGACCCTGGTAGTCCACACTGATACAAGATATAAATGGAGGGGGGAAGGAGATTCTTTCTTACTTATAAGTAGAATTGTGAGAGCATCAGGAAGGATTACTCCCCATTCCTTCTTGCCAATATCTTCCTCACCTGCTCTGCTGATGCCTACTGGAATTCCTCTGAAGAGCTGATGCCATCACGCCACCATTAGAGAGAAAACTTAAGATATCAATACCCTTCAGAGAGGTAAAACATCGATAACATAAAATAGCATTTGATTAGAATCTTCTGTATATAGTGCACATGACTATATGTTGCTGGAGATAATACAAAGATAGGAAAACAAGTGCCCTGCTTTCATAGTCTAATCGAAAGCAGTTTAGCCTAGTGGGTAGTGATGGACTCAGAGTCGAGATGACCTGAGTTTGCATCCCACCTGAGACACTTACTAGTGGTGTGACAGTGGGCAAATTATTCCATCTCTCTTAGCCCCAGTTTCCTAATCTGTGATGAAGGCTAACAACTATACCTCTTAGGGTTGGTGTGAGGATAAAATAAGGCACAACAGGTTAAGGAATCTGAAAACATCAGAAAGCCAATTAAGTGTTAAATCTTATTAACCACGTGATAGTAAAATCATATGATTTAGAGCTGGAAAGGACTTCACTTTTCTTGCTTTATTTTAAAATAAGGAATGCTTCAGGAATATGCATGCCATCCTCCAGTAGGGGCCATGCCAATCACTGTGTTGTTCCAATTTTAGTATATGTGTTGCTGAAATGAGCACTGGGAAGGGCCTTTGAGATCCAATTCCTCTATGAAGAAATCTGAATTTCTAAATAGGGGCAAAGTAGCTGGTCCCAGGTCACACACCCAGAAAATGGCAGAGAAGAAATTTGAACCTGGGTTTCTGGGCACCCATTCTACTACTCAAAATCACTCTGTCTCACACATGGATGAATGTTAGCAGTAGAAATCCCTTCCAGAGAATTGGTTTTGATTGGGGAGGGGCAGCAGTGGGAGAAGAGAAGGGAAGCTTGCAAAGTGGGGTCAAGGACACTGGAGGAATCAGGAAAAGTGTACCAGGAAAGGCTGGAAAAATTAAAGACCATCACAATTGATCTAATTTTTTCTAGCTCTGATCCTAATGAGGGATACTAGAAACCAACAACCATGAAGAAGGAGAGACGAGGGAGACCCAGGGAATGATGTCATTTTTTTTTAGTGCAGTATGAGACAAGGTCCTCACCTCAGAGAGTCAGGGAATGTGTGAGGCTTAAGGAGTAACAAAAAGATTTGGAAGAACCACTCAGGTAAGTGGAACAGAGAATCAATTAGGAAGATTTAAAAGGATTGCCTTGCTGCAGCAAGTTGAAATAATATAAGGGAATCAGAATGATTTAGTGCTTGTTATCCAGCTCCATTCGATAGCACATGAATAGGAGCAAAAGGAGGGAGATGGTGGGAATTATCCACATTTGGGATTTGACAAGGAGTGATCGGAGTGGTAGGACAAAGGGTGAGGACTTTGAGACTTAAGGGTAGCGCTGTTTATCCTTTGTTTTCAAAGAGGACCAATGATATCGTGAGTGATGTCTTTTCTCATTCATGAATTGGATTTAAGTGGGGTAGAGTTACCTAGTCATCAGTCATCAGCCTCACTCTCTTTTCCAGAGTCATCAAAGTCCAAAAGTCAGGATGACTGGTGATTGCCCAGGATGCAGTGAATGGCCTTGGCATCTTTGATGTCTGACCAAGCTGTACGCCTCAGCAACATCTGCTTTAGTCACCATTACTGGCCATTGGAAGCAGTTGTTCTCATCCATCCATTCCACCAAGGGAAAGTCTTCACATGCTTGGGATAGATGCTCCCCTAATTCACCGATGAGTCTGAGACCTGTTGGCTATCCTCGGCGTGATTTAGCCCATCTGCCAAGATGGTTTACAGGTTGTGGCTGTTGCATGTGCTATAGCTTCTTGGAGCCACAGATGACATTTGAGTGCTAGGACACCAGAGGTGGATGAGCAGCCCTGAAAAGGGCTTGATAAGCTTTGATACCAAGAGTCGTAGTCCTCCTTGAAGATCCTGTACACTGATTCACAAAAGTGTCAAGCTAGGATAGGGAAGAAAGCATAGACTGCAGAGTTATGGTCTGGGAAAGAACTGAGGAGTGGAGTGAATAAAGGTCACAGAGAAGATGTACAAGGTTAGGGCCTGTCAGCTCAGGGAAAGATGGAACAAAAACAACAACAAAATACTGTCACAACCTCATCCTCATCCTCATCCCCACTAACAAATAGCCTGTATCTTAGACCAGAGGTAATAGAAGTTAAAGAATTTGGGGCAGCTAGGTGATGCAGTGAATAGAGCACCAGCCTTGGAGTCAGGATGGACCTGAGTTCAAATCCAGCCTCAGACATTGGACACTTACTTAGCTGTGTGACTTTGGGCAAGTCACTTAACCCCAATTCTCTTGCCTTCCCTCCTCCAAAAAAACGAGTTTGGAAAATCCTTGAATTCCAGAAAAATGAAATTTTTTAAAGTTTCATTTTCCCGTTCTCTTCCTTACTTTTACTTTTTTCTGCCATCCCTGTATCTTCTGGATACCTCCTTTGTGCTGCATGTCCAATGACAGAGGAAGACAGATAGAAAATAGCATCATCTCTTTTGAGGAAATCACTGTATTTCTGTTTGCTGCCTCCAAAGAGGGCTGGGCCTAGAATTAGGAAGACTTGACTTCAAATATGGCCTCAGACACTTAGCTGTGTGACTGTAGGCAAGTCAATTAATCTCTACTTGCCTCAGTTTCCTCAGCTGGAATAATAATATCATCTCCTTGAAGGTAAGAAGTCAAGTTCTGAAGCCGTTGGAAGCCTTGGGGAAGGGAGCTGATAATTAATCTTCGGTATATGATGCAAATTAACTTTTACACAAACTCTTGATTTAACAGGACAGAAAATTAAGTAGGAGAAGAGAGTCAGATGGAAAGAAAATGTCTTTTGTGGAAAAATACTGTTTCAGGGGCATTATGTGGGACATAACTGCCAACAGCAACAAAATGTTTGTAGAGTGTTTTCCAGAGAAGTAGCATGGGTGTGGTGGGTGGTGGGGAGGCTTCGGAGTCAGGAAGACTTGGTTCAAGTCCTGAGTTTTGTGCCCCTGAGGAAGCGAATATTCCTCAGCTCCCCACGCAGCTCTTTAAGAGCATAAATTACGGAGCAGTTGCAGAGTTGTGTCAGTGGAGACTGTCCTTACTCTAGAAACAACTTATAGTTTTCCCTACCCCTCCAAAAAAAGAATTCCATATTCTTGATGTTGTTCAGTCATTTAAGTTGTGTCCAAATCTTCATGACCCCATTTGGAGTCTTCTTGGTAAAGATTCTGGAGTGGTTTCCCATTTCCTTCTCCAGTTCACTCTATAGATGAGGAAACTGAGGCAAACCAGTTTAAGTGACTTGCCCAGGGTCAGTAAGTGTCTGAGACTAGATTTAAACTCATTTCTTCTTAACTCCAGGACCCCACCGAGTCACCTAGCTGCCCTTTCCATATTCCAGGAGGGGTTTAATCATTAGCTATTCCTTAAAGTAAACAAATTCTGGAACAGCTAGATGGCATAGTGGATATAGAACTGGCTCTGGAGTCAGGATCACCTGAGTTCAAATCTGATCTCAGACAGTTACTAGGTATGTGACCCTGGGCAAGTCACTTAACCCTGATGCTTTTCAAAAAACAAAAGTATAAATAAACAAAATAAGCAAGTTCCAGTGGATGGTTATTCTCATGATTAGTTTACAGGTCAGGACATTGAATCATTTATAAGGAAACTGAAATGACTTGTCTAGTCCTATAATACTCAATAAACTTCTTAGGACTTGTAGGTCTTATTTTCCTCCTTGGTTTGGAGACATCATAGCTGTAGAGTCAAAAAAAGAAAGAAAGAAAAGAAAACTGAGCCAACAACTGTACTGCAATTTCCACTATTTCAATTGAAGGAGGCAGAAGGAAATGAACAGATGGGAATGTTGAAAGATACGTTTCTGTTGTCTTTAACAATGTAAAGAAGTGTCTAATGAAATAAATGTGCATTTCTCTGCCTCCCTGTCAGGGATGTGCAAAGATGATTGGAAAGGCAAGGCCTCAACAAGCCAGTCGGCACCTGCCCCATGACCGGACTGGCTGGGGAGGCTCTTCTAAGGTAGTAACTGCATCCATGCTTTGCAGGAGCCGTTGGCCTTCCTCCCTTTGTTTTTGGAGTCAGCACTAAATTTTGGCACCGATTGAGTCACTCCATCCATAGAGATTGCTTCATTTTGGCACGAGGCCTCTGCAGCTGCTATGGTCAGGCCAGAGAAGATGGAGCTTGAGTCAGATGGCTTGGATTTTAATCCTCACTCCTCCTTGGAATTGTGTTTGATCTTCTGAGGGTCTTTCTCTTGCCCTCTTTTACTTTCTCCATCCATTTTAATAATAACTCAAATTTATATGGTACTTTAAGGCTTAGAAAACACTTTCCCATATGATCCTCATAATAATCTTGGGGAAACCACACTTTAGAGAGGTAAATGGATTTGCCCAGGGTAACATAGGAAGGGTCTGAGGCAGGATCTGAATACAGGTCTTCATCTTCCTGTATCCAAATCTAGTGGTCTATTCCCTATACCCAAGGGTTTCTATAAATCAGGGTTAAGAATAGCCTAATTAATTCATGGGGTTATTGAGAAAATAAGGCAATTCAAGTGCTTTGAGTTATTCAGGGAATATATATTACTCTATATGAAATAAATATATTCTTTTAATAGCACACACACACATATCTATTACTCTTTATGAAATAAAAGGGCAGCTGAGTGGCACTGGAACTGGAGTCAGGAAGACCCAAGTTTAAATCCAACCTCAGATACCTACTAGCTGTGTACCCCTGGACAAGTCGCTTAACCCTGTTTGCCTCAGTTTCCTCATCTGGAAATGGCAAACCACTCCAGTATCTTTGCCCAGAAAACCTCAAATGGGGTTACAAAGATTTGGACACAACTGAAATGACTGAACAACAACAAATAAGAAATAAATTCAAGGAATAATTTGCAAATAATTATTGAGGTCACATTGCTTCAAATTGTACTTTAATGTGTCCTTCGAGCAATGCTTGCTGCCATTTTTTTGTAGGATTGCCTATACAGTTTATATATCACATCTGTTGTGTCAGCAACAAGAATAAAGTTAATTTTATTAAATTCATCAAGTATTTATTAAGCTTGTACTAGTGGGCTTAAACATGGGCCTGGTGGACTGATATCCGGCCAGAAATGTGGAGAGATGTAGTTGAGCCAGGGTTGTGGAAGACACGGTCAAATCAGGAAGACCATATGGAGGCACTGATGATATCAGCTCACACTGTGTCAGCCTCTGATTGGCAGGATGAGACAAAGTCAGCTGGTAGGAAGGAATACTGCATCAGAACCTGGCACAACCCTAGGTCTGTGGCTTCCTTGACTTATGGAAACATCTCCATGCTAGGATGCTGGCACCCAAGGGTCACTAGTGTATATTTACTGCTAGGGGAATAGGGAATACTGGGACCTACAGCCAATCCTCATACACACTGATTCCTTTGTCATGCTGTTTCTTCGAGGATGTTAGATTATATAAACACTTAATTCCAGTTGATCTAGTCTATCCTATTCTTTGAGAGGTTTTGTGAATTTTCTTTTTTCACTTTCAAAATGATCCAACAATTACTATTAAGTACAGTTGGATGTGAATTATTCAACAATAATACAATATTAAACTATTGAAAAAAATTTTTGTATCCTTTACTAAACTATATGACCAGTACTTTGGACTTGAGTTCTCATTGTGGTGGCTCATTGGACCTGACCTGGGACAAACTCATACGTACCAGATGTAATTCTGGGTGCCAGAGACACAGAGACAAAAATATCCTCAATTGCTTTACATTCAGCTGGAGGAAAAACACATAAGCAGTTAAGTAAATGCATAATACATAAAAATTTAATTCAAAATAATTCGAGTGTACATAGAGGAAGAAGAGAAGGAGGAAAGAAGGAAGAGAAAGAAGAGGAGCAAGAGGAGGAGGAAGAAGAAGAGGAGGAGGAAGAGGAAGAGGAGGAATGGGAGAATAGAGAAGTGCTATCAACCTGAGAAGGAGGGTGGGATCAGAAAAAGCCTTATATAGGAGATGACCCTTGATGTGATCTTTTAATGGACCTAGGAATTTTAAGAGGTGGCGATTAGAAGAGAAAATATTTGAAGTACAGATGGAATGAGACCAAGTCAGTGCCTGACACAAAAGCCTGTTATCCTATACAAAAGTGTAGAGGCTAGAGATGGAATATCTTACATGGACAACAGCAAATAGGATGGTTTGGTTTGTGGGGTGAGGAGGAGGAATGTAATGTAAGCCTGGACAGAGAAGTTGAAGGAAGACTATGCAGGGCAGTAAACGCCAAGAAGAGGAATTTGTATTTTACCCTGGAGGTGACAGGGAGCCACTGAAGCCTCTTCAGAAAAGGAAGAGCACTGGTCAGAGCTGTGCTTTGAGAATAGCAATTTGTCACCTGTTCAGAGAATTCATTATGGAGAAAAGAGACTTAAAAAAGGGAGGATAATGAGCAGGCCATGGCAGTAGTCTGGGAAAGAAGTAATGTTGGTTGGAACTAGTGTAGTAGCCACACTGAGTAGAGAGATGGAGATCAATGGTCTAGAGGAAGAATTGATAAAACTCAGCAGCTGATTGGATATGGAAGATGAGGGAGAGTGAAGAGGTGAGGATCAATCAATCAACTGACAAGTATGTAGAGACAGCAAGTGGAAGACTTGAGTTCATCCTTGTCATTAGACACTAGCTGTGTGACTCTGGGCTAGTCGACTAAAAAAAAATCTTTATCTGCCTCAGTTTCTTCATCTGTAAAATGGAGATAATAAGAACACCTATCTCCCAGGTTTGTTATGAAGATCCAAATATTATGGTATTGATAAAGCACTAATCACAATGCCTGTTATATAGTATGTACTTAATAAATGCTTGCTCCCTTCTCATTCTCATAGGCATATTTTTAGATATAAATACAATGAATGAAACAATCCTCACTTGCAAAGAGTTCACATTTTTTTTTTGGTGAGGCAATCAGGATTAAGTGACTTGCCCAGGATTATACAACTAATAAGTGTCTGAGGTTAGATTTGAACTCAGGTCTTCCTGACTGCAGGATCAGTGCTCTATTTATTATGCCACCTAGCTGCCCTCAAGAACTTTACATTCTTATGGAGGGAATCAATAAAATATGTATAAAACACATGCATATTTATATTAGTATGTATTATATATAATTATTTGGGGGGGTGTTGTTCAGTCATTTTAGTCATGTCCAACTTTTCATGACCCTATTTGGGGGTTCTTGGCAAAGATACTGGAGTGGTTTTCCATTTCCTTCTCTAGATTGTTGGACAGATGAGGAAACCAAGGCAAACAAGGTTAAATGACTTGTCCAGAGTCACTCAGCTAATAAATGTCTGAGGTCAGATTTGAACTCAGGAAGATGAGTCTTCCTGACTCTAGACATGGCACTCTATGCAACATGGTGCCACCTAACTGCTCCACAATGTATAGGAGTATGTAATAAATGGTTGTTGACCTTGGACAGCTCTACCAACAGTTTATTAGTATCTTTCAAAAGCTTTCCTAATATTGGTTATGCCTCCCATCTTTTGTCATCTTTCCCCTTTGTTGAGTATGAGGTGTTTTGATTTGTTTTTTGTTGTTTTGATTTTTTGTTTCTGTTATTTTTAAGTGATTTGGAGCATTCTTTCCCAAAGTTGTTAATAATTTGCAGTTCTTTTGAGAGCAGTTTATTCATTTCCTTTGAGCCCTAATCTCTTGGAAAATGGCTTTGGGTCTTAGATATTTCAACTAGTTGCTGATATATCTTAGATTTCAGATCTTTATCGTCAACACTTGATGTAAAGACTTTTTCTCAGTTGACCACTGAAATCATCAATTTTATCATTTGTAATTGTTGCTGTCCCTTATTTGGTCAAGAATTCTCTCCCAAGCTATAGTTATGAAAGAGTCCCTCATCTTCTCGATGTTTTATGACATGATCTTTAATATTCAGATCTCAATTTCACTTGCAGCTTATTCTAAAGCTAAATTCTGTCTGTCTAGTTTCCTGTTTTCCCAGTAATTCTTGTCAAATAGGGAATTCTTTCTTAGTTAACTGAGCTTGAGAGTTTATTGTACCAAATTGGGTTGAGTTCAGTTACTTCCAATTCTTAATTTTCTAGTCTGCTCCATTGAGCTACTTTTGTATTTTTTAACTGGGACCAAATAATTTTGATGTTTACTGCTTCATAACATAGCAGGAAGCCTAAAAGTGCTATTCCCTCACTTCGTTTCTTAATGGTTCCCCTTGATGTTCTAGACTTTTTGTTCTTCCAAATGAATTTTGTTATTATTTTGTCTAGGTCTATGAAATATCTTTTTGGCAGTTTGATTGATGTAACTTTAAATCTGTAAATTAATTCTGGTAATGTTGCTTTTATGATATTGTCATGGGGCCTTGTCTTTTCTAAACAACTCTAAGCTGCTTAGGTCCTATAGAAATGGAAACATAACCTATTCTCTGAATTAGATGGATGGTTCTTCTAATAGCTCTTCAGATGTTACTTTTTGGTGAATAATTCATTTAATTGTGATTTGCCAACATTCCTCAGGCACTTCTCATGATTGCCAAAAAATTCTCTGATATTATGAAATATTCCTCTTCTCTTTGCCTCTGAGGCAGTACTGCCAAACAAATAACTTTAAGTGTCTAAAAATGATTTGTTGGCTGAGCATAGACTGTCCCTGAAGTTCCACAAAACATAGGAGAAAGGATCTCAAGCCTTAGCTGAAGGTTTAGAAGGAGAGAAATTCACTTTCCATGTGTGACTTTCATTTGGAGAGTGGCTGGATACTCCATCTTTTCCCCTCAAACAGACAAATTCTATTAAAAAATATGGGCTGGCAGAGCTGTAACTAGAGTGAGAGTGACTGAGGATTTTCCCAGGGTGCCAAAATTTATTGGGTGCAAAAAATTAAGACATGTGTACCAGGATAATGGAAGCCACTATAATTTGTTTATTCCTACTCAGTTTCTTAACTACTTCTTGTATTATTTTATATCATGAATTATAAAGTTGATTCAAATTCAATTCAAAAAGCATTTGCCATGTATCTGTTTTGTGCCATTATGCTAAGCATTACAGATGCAATGACAAAAGTGAAACAGCCTCTTGGCTTCAAGGAGCTTATATTCTCTTAGGTAGAAACCACATAAACACAGATAAGTGAATCTGAAACTTATGCAAAATGAATAAAAAGTAATTTCAGGGTAACCTGTCAGGCACTGTGCTAAGCACTTTACAAATATTATACCATTTGATCCTCATAACCTTGGCAGATAGGTGCTATTATTGTCCCCATTTCATAGGTGAGGAAACCTAGAAAAATAGAGGTTAAGTGACTTTCCCAGGGTCACACAGTTAGTAGGTCTCTGAGGCTGGATTTGAACTCAGATCTTCCTGACTCTAATTCCTACTCTGCTACCAGCTGCCTCCTTGAAGGAGCTTCAAATACTAAATGGATGAATTTGTATTTGAGCCAAGAGGCAATAGGTAGCTGCTGAATTTTCAGGAGGAGCGGGGGATGGACTGGCCAGACCAGATTTGAGGTTACATTCCATGCTGATTTATACTATCTCATTTCGTGATCAGATCAATTGTGATGAGTTCAATGATCATTTTATGCAGATGATTCTCAGAGCCATTTCTCCAACTTTAACTTTTCCTTTCTTTCCAGACTCACATCACTAACTTCCTCTTCAGCATCTAACACCAGATTGCCCATAGACATCTCAAAGTTGACTGTCCACAAGGGAATTCATTGTCTTTCCCCCTGACCCTCCCCCTCTTCTCTGTTACCATTGAGGATGCCCTCATTTTCCTCCCAGTCACCCAGGTTCACAATCTCAGTGTCATCCTTGATGCTCACTTGCACTCACCCCACATGGCTAATCTGTTGCCAAGTCTTGTCATTTCTGCCCCCCCTAATCTTTCATATTCATCACCTTCTTTCTACTTCCTCCCCCACAACCCTGAGGCAGGTCCTCATCTCCTCTTACCTGCAGTGTTACAATAGCCTTCTAGTTGGTAAGCCTGCCTTGTCACTCCATACTACACTCCAGAGATGTCAAACATCAATCAATAATTTATCAAACATTTATTAAGCACCTACTATGTGCCAGGCACTGGTTAAATACTATGCTAAGTGCTGCATTGCCCACAACACTCCCAAGTGGGATGAGAATCAGATTAAAATTGAATTGGGAATTATTTAATAAAAAATAAAAATATAATAATCATAGATAACACTACATTTAAAACTAAATTAGGTGCAGAGTCAACATGGCAGCTGGAAAGCAGGGACTTGCTTAAGCTCTCCCCCAAATCCTTCCAAACACCTGTAAAAATGGCTCTGAACAAATTCTAGAGCTGCAGAACCCACAAAATAGCAGAGGGAAGCAGGTCTCCAGGCCAGGATGGCCTGGATGGTCACTGGGAAGGGACTATCCTACGGTGCTGGGAGCAGAGCGCAGCCCAGTGTGGGCCATACCAGGACAGACCAGACCAGAAGTTGACCAGAGCAGGCCTTAGAGTCATAAATCATTGAGCTGTGGCAGTTACCAGACTTTTCAACCCACAAACACCAAAGACCATGGAGCAGATTCATGGGTAAACTGCTAGATTGGGTTAGAGAGTGGTCAGGCCACCAGCCCTGGGGGTGGCAGAAATGGTGCAGTGGTGGAGCTCCAGCATCAGCTGATTCCAGAGTCCCTGGCTCACATGGTTGGAGGAATCAAGAGGCAGGCGAGAGTGGGAGTGCAGGGCTTGCTTTACCTTGCTTGGATCTGGGCCATAATCCTGATTTGTGGGGGAGGAGGAGCGCAGCTGTGGCAGACCTTGCAGTGACAGTGGAGTAGAAACAGCTCTGAAAACAGCAGCACAGTCCCTAAAGCTTGGGACAAAGCACACTCTACTCTACCAGCAGTCATACCCTGACAAAAAGCTCAAAGGTCAAGTAGTTGGCTAGGAACATGGCCAGTCAGTGAAAAAGGATGCAGACTCAGACTCAGACTTTGGAATCTTTGTTTGGTGACAAAGAAGACCAAAACATATAGCCAGAAGAAGTCAACAAAGTCAAAGAGCCTTCATCAAAAGCCTCCAAGAAAAATATGAATTGGTCTGAGGCCATGGAAGAGTTCTAAAAGGACTGGGAAAAGCAAGTAAGAGAAGTAGAGGAAAAACTGGGAAAAGAAATGAGAGAGATGCAAGAAAACCATGAAAAACAAGTCAATGACTTGTTAAAGGAGACCTCCCCAAAAAATACTGAAGAAAATAACACCTTAAAAAATAAACTAACCTAAATGGCAAAAGAGCTCCAAAAAGCCAATAAAGAGAAGAATGCCTTGAAAGGCAGAATTAGCCAAATGGAAAAGGAGGTTCAAAAGACCACTGAAGAAAATATTATATTAAAAATTACCCTGGAGCAAATGGAAGCTAGTGACTTGATGAGAAATCAAGATACTATCAAACAGAACCAAAGGAATGAAAAAGCAGAAGACAATGTGAAATATCTCATTGGAAAAAGCAGTGACCTGGAAAATAGATCAAGGAGAGATAATTTAAAAATTATTGGAACACCAGAAAGCCATGATCAAAAAAAAGAGCCTAGAAATCATCTTTCAAGAAATTATCAAGAACTGCCCTTATATTCTAGAGCCAGAGGGTAAAATAGAAATTGAAAGAATCTACTGATCCCCTCTTGAAAAAGATCCCAAAAAGAAAACTCCTAGGAATATTGTCACCAAATTCCAGAGCTCCCAGATCAAAGAGAAAATGCTGCAAGCAGCCAGAAAGAAATAATTTGATTATTGTGGAAACACAATCAGGATAACACAAGATCTAGCAGCTTCTACATTAAGGGATTGAAGGGGTTGGATTATGATATTCCAGAGGTCAAGGGAGCTAGGATTAAAATCAAGAATCACCTGCCTAGCAAAATTAAGTATAATACTCCAAAGCAAAATATGGATTTTCAATAAAATAGAGGACTTTCAAGCTTTCTCAGTGAAAAGACCAGAACTGAATAGAAAATTTGACTTTCAAACACAAGAATCAAGAGAAGCATGAAAAGGTAAACAAGAAAGAGAAATCACGAGGGATTTACTAAAGTTGAACTGTTTTGTTTACATTTCTACATGGAAAGATGATGGGTGTAATTCATGAGACTTTTCTCAGCATTAGGGTAGTTGAAGGGAATATACATATATAGAGACAGACGGCACAGGGTGAGTTGAATATGAAAGAGTGATATCTAAAAAAATAAAATAAAATTAATTATTTTATTAATTAATTAATATTCCTCCCAGGAATATATTGAGAGAGGAATATATTGAGAGAGGGATAAAAGGAGAGATAGAATGGGGTAAATTATCTCACATAAAAGTGGCAAGAAAAAGCTGTTCTGTTGGAAGGGAAGAGAGGGCAGGTGAGGGGGGATGAGTGAATCTTGCTGTCATAGGATTTGCCCTGAGGAGGTGTTTCAACAATCCAGCTAGTAGCTGCTGTGGGGGTGAAAAACCAACAACAACCAGCTCACTGAATGCTGCAAGCACAGGTTCTTTTGATCTGCTTTACCAAGGAAAGCAATGTTAAGGGGTTGACAATCTTACTTTAATCCAGCGTACAAATACCATTCACTTAGTTCATGGGAAAAAGCCAGCACCCTGAACTTCAGAGCAAATACAAAGAAATTATAAACATCGACAGACAGACCAAATACAATTCATAGTTACCAACATCTGAGTTCAGCCAGGGAGCTCATAATAACAGCTGGCCCAGAGTTACACGCGCCACTACTGCTGTGGGTCAGAGCACTGAAAAAGAAAAACCAACCCCTGGTTTTATATCTTTTTCAGGGTCAAGGGTGAGTCACATGACATGTGACTCACCCACATGACCTAAAATCATTACAAAAAATGTGACTTAAACCCACGTGGTCTAAAAGCCTCTGATGTCACAAACATGTCACTCAAACTCATATAATCTAGACTTTCCCTTGAGGCAAGGAGGTCATCAAGGACTCCTAATTTAATCAAGGAAACAAAGGCCAAACTCTTCAAGGGCGCTTGGTTGAATTAAGTGCTAAGAGCCCATTTTGATTGCCAATACAGGAGGGAAGAACAGACACACTCAATCTGGTATCTTACCCCACAGGAAAGTAGGGGGAAGAGGATAAAAAGGAGGGGATAATAGAAGGGAGGGTAGATGGAGGAGGAAGTAATGAAAAGCAAACACTTTTGGAAAGGTACATGGAAAAGGAAGAAAATTGAATAAAGGGGGACAGGATAGGATGGAAGGAAATATAGCTATCCTTTCACAACATGATTATTGTGGAAGTGTTTTACATAATGATACATGTGTGGTCTATGTTGAATTGCTCGCCTTCTTAGGGAGGGTGGGTGGGAAGGGAAGAGGGGAGAGAATTTGGAACTCAAAGTTTTAAAGGCAGATGCTCAAAAAAAGTTGTTTTTGCATGCGACTGAGAAATAAAATACGTCGGGAATGGGCCATAGAAATCTATCCTGCCCTACAAGAAAGTAAGGGGAAAGGGGATGGTAGGGAGTGGGGTGACAGAAGGCAGGGCTGACTGGGGAAGAGGGCAATCAGAATATATGCCATCTTGGAGTGGGGAGAGGGTAGAAATGGGGAGAAAATTTCTAACTCGAAATCTTGTAGAAATCAATGTTGAAAACTAAAATATTAAATAATAAAATAATTGTTAAGAGAAAAAAACTAAATCAATTTGCATTCCATATAAACATCTTCATATAAGGGTTAGTGGGCCCCATTTCTATTTGAGTTTGACACCATAGGTATACTTCATCTTCCAATCATCTGCCAAAGTGATTTTTCTAAAATGTAGGTCTAACCATATTACCCTCTCTGCTCAAGAAAGCCTGTGGTTCCCTTTCACCTCCAGAATCAAATGAAATTCTCTGGCTTTTAAAGCTTTTCACAACCTGGTCTCTTCCTGCCAATCTAGTCTTCTTACATTTTATTCTCCCTCCCCTCACTTATTCTGTGACCCAGTGACACTGACCTCCTGGCTGTTCTTTACACAAGGCACTCAATCTCTTGGCTACTTCTATCTTCCTCACTGCCCCCCACTTTTGACACTGTCTCATCTCTACCTCCTGGCTTCCCTGGCTTCCTTCAACCTCATCTTCTGTCAAAGGCTTTTTGAGGTCATTCCTCCTCCCTCCCCATCACACCCACTGCCAGCATCTTGCTTGCCTCTGAGATTATGTCCCATTCCCATTTAGAATCTCTCTCTGTCTCTCTCTGTTTTTCTCTCTGTGTCTCTGTCTCTGTCTCTGTATCTCTCTCTCTCTCTATTGTATGTCTGTAGTCGTTTACATATTTCTCCCCCATTAGAAGGTGAGCTCCTTGAGGGCAGGTACCAAGTTTTTGTCTTTATGTCTCATCAATGGTTTTGTTATCACAATGCTTGACTATAGTAAGACTTTAACAAATGTTTGTTAACTGATTGACTGCTTCTCCCAAGTGCCAAAGTTCCTGTCTGTGGCTCTATGGGCTGGGTTCCTACCTGAGGCTGTTGTTGTTCATCCCTTGTTCTAAAAGAGGATCACTGACATCACGAGGGTGACTTGCTCATGAATTGGATTTAACTGAGGCAGAACTGAGCAATGTCAGTCATTAGCCTCACTCTCTCCTTCAGAGTCATCGAAGTATTTGAGGGCACAGAGTTTATTTTTTTTTTACCAAATACAGAGTTTGGGTAAACCAAAAATGCTTGTATAATGCTATCTTTCTAAACCATATCTGTAAAATGTTTAGCATAGTGTCAGGCACATAATAACCACTATATAAATGCTTAGTCCCTCCCTCCCATGTATCATAAGCCAGTTCCCACTACTGTGTTCTGCTGCTAATGCAACTTGGAATCCAAAGGCCATGCTGGAATTTTCATGGCTGTGTGTGTGTGTGTGTGTGTGTGTGTGTGTGTGCACGCATGCTCTCCTGCATGTGAATGTTTCAAAAACAAACAAACCCTGGATCTTCCATCAAGTCCACCCCATCACGTTTCACAAAATCCCAATTGCAAAGTAATAAGGGACCAAATCTCTGCAGAATCCTTCTTTTGGTGGGGTTTGCCACACTTAAGAAGGCATAAAATACATATTTTAAGGATACTTACAAAGCATTAATATAAAGTGAATTCTTAGGAATAAAAACTCAGTTTCTCATCAGTTTCTATTATAAGAATGAATAGATGTTCCCAGATAAAATATATAGTCCCAAGATGTAAAATTATAACTAGAATGTAGCATAACTTGTTTGAATATTTGCCCCTGCTCATTACTCTACATTCTTAATTTTATTATCAATGAATAATATCTCATATTCATAAAGCACATTTTCTCAAAACAACACTGTGAGGTAGGTGATATGAGTGCCCATTTTATAGATAAGAAACTGAGGTCAAAGAGATAAAGTAACGAGTACTGTGCCAAAGTAGAGATCATATTAGAATCTCCCCAAAGTCTTGGAAACTACCCAGAACCACAATTCTTTGGTCAATCAGTGAATAGCATATACTGTTACAAAACAGGACATGCAAGAAAAGATTGAAGGAATTTCATTTTAGCCTGAAGATGTGAAATTTAAACTTACTCTAAAGCAAACTTAGGGGAAAATATTTATAGAGAAAGACATTGTCTTGGCTAGTATCCTTGTGGGTGGCTTTTTCTCATATCAGGTATGTGATGTGGGCTAGTAAGCAGGATGCATTTTTGCAGTATTTTGATTCCCATGGGTTAAGTTGTAGGCAAGAGACATCCTCTTCCTCCACCTCCTTCTCTTCCTCTACCTCCTATTCCTCATTATTGTTACTGTTGATTTTTCTGTTGTAGTTGTTGCTTTCCTGAGGAAAATTGCTGGTTTTGTATGTCCTTCAGCTTATATTCCTGAAGATGAATATTATTACCTGTTGGGAGATGCAATGGGCCACATAAGATATTTTTATTTATGAAATTGTTTCCTTTGCTTCTTGGTCAGACTCTCTGGAAATTAACTGAAAACAAAGAGACCACTGAGTCTGGTCCACAAATTCCATAGTAGTGAATAGTGGGAAATCTGGTTAAAACCCAATTCCATATGTGTCCTCATTGACTGTAGTCCTTAAATCAGGGTATGAAATTCCAGTGTCAGACAACTTGGAGTATTCCATCCAAGCAAAGCAAAACAATGGGATGGTGTTGCAATGAAGAATGTTACCAATCAAGTGAATAAAAGAATCCTGAGCCACAAGTGAGGAGTTTAAGCTGGAGAAAGTCACAGTTGGTAAAATTCCATGACTGTTAGTGAACTGACAGCATTTGTCAAGCATTTGTCACAATCAGTATGTCTCAACCTTCCTTGTAAATTAAGTTCAGCTTGGCTATGCCTGTTGACAAAGCTTGAAAATTGGCTAAAGTTCCATCCCTAATATTATCAACTGCGGAGTGCAGGGAAGATTTTAAACACTGTATCAGAGACCAAATTTGGATCCAAATGTAATTATTATGAAAACTTTAAAAGAGATAGCATGTTGGTGATATATGTGAGTTCTACCAATACTGAGGAATTAATGTTCGGATAATGATGGAGAAGTGCTATAGTAAATAGCATATTGGACTCAGAATTAGGAAGACCCGAGTTGGAATCCTGCCGCAGATACAGTGACTCCAGAAACGGCACTTCATGTATTTCAGCCTCAGTTTCCTCATCTGCAAAATGTGGATAATACTACTACCTCCCTCCTAGGGTTGTTGTGAAGATTAAATGAGATAAGAAATGTAAAGCATTATGTGGACCTTAAAGAAAGATAGAGATGCTAGATTCTGTTAAGTCATTCTCCTCTTCTTTTTTCCCTTCTTTTTTCTTTTAATGCAAATTGATAGCTACCTTCCATTACCTGGTAGTTCCCCAGCAAAGAGCTCGAAATGTGGGAAGGATACCTCTGCAGAGCAGAAAGTTGCAAAGATATGTTGTAGTACAACTGTTGTTGCTCAGTTGTTTTCACTTATATTTGACTCTTTGTGACCCCATTTGAAGTTTTCTTGGCAAAGATACTGGAGAGGTTTGCCATTTTCTTCTCCAACTCATTTTACAGATGAAGAAACTGAGGAAAACAGGGTTAAGTGACTTGCCCAGGGTCACATAGCTAGTAAGTGTCTGAGGCTGGATTTGAACTGAGGAAGATTAGTCTTCCCCACTCCAGGCATAGAGCTCTCTGCCTTATAGCTCCACCTAGCTGCTGTCATAGTGCAATACAGTAACTTTATGACCCACAATCTCATGGTGCACCTCAGGGTCAGTGAATTAAACATTAGTTTATCGTTGTTTAGTAGGTGCAGAAGATAGAGGAATTAGGAAAGAATTCTGCCCTTGAAGCAGCTTTTTTGATTATTTCTAGCCAATCATTTGCTTTCTTTCCTGAATCAACACCTGGACGAGTTGTGTTGTACTCTGCCCTTTTTGTCTAAAGCCGACAGCTAACAATTAAATTCATTAGAATTAAATTTATTTGCATCTTCTAGGGTGGGACTTCACAAACAACTTAAATAAAGGAGGAGCAATATAACCAGTATGGAAAAAGTTTCAAGAAAATATAGCAATTTTCTGCGTTCTGAAGGTCAACAAATTCCCGATATAGTTTTTTCTAATGTCATATGTACTTTTTTTCAAGGAAACTTGAAATAATTTCATTTATTTTCTTTTTAAAATTTTTTACTGATTTATTTTAAACTTAAATACTAAAACTTAAATATAAAAGAAAAAAAGAAGAAAAAAGCATTGCCACGTGCACAGCAGAACATAAGAGAGGCTTCAAAATATACAGCAATAAATTTCCTTTTCAAGAAAACACATATAATAAATACTACACATTATGTTCAGAGCTGTCCACCTTTTCTTTGCTTTATCATAAATTTTCTTTTCTCTCTGCTGTGCACTTTTGACTTTGTTTTTTTTCCCCTTCTCCCCTTCCCCAAGAAGGCTACAATTAATCACGGATACGTTACCATATTTATAGTAATTTTATTTCAAAATAATTTTGATATGTATTTTTAAGAGCTTATTTTTCCCCTGTATCTCTGCCCAATCCTACCCCTAAGAGTCATCCCATAATATTTTTAAGAAAAAGAAAACAATGAAAAAATCAGCTTAACCAATAAAAACAGCAAAAAAAAAAATCTGACAATATAGGCAATGTTTAATACCAGTGGGTCCCCCACCTCCACTAAATAGTGAGAAGAGGTGCCTTCTTATATCTCTTCTTTGGGGCCTGGCTTGTTCTTTGTAATTTTGTACTATTTGTTATTTTTGTTGTTGTTTTATAGTTGTTAATATTTCCATTTGTATCATTGTGCTCACTGTACATATCGTTTTCTCATCTCTGCTTACTTCACTTTGTGTCAGTTCCTGATTTTGCATCATGTTTGTGTCTTTCCAGGCTTCTCTGTATCCATCATATTCATCATTTCTTACAGCACAGTGATATTCCATAACAGGCATGTACCACAATTTGTTTGGCAATTCCCCAATTGATGGGCACTGCCTCTTCCCAGTTCTCTGCTACCACAAAAAGCATGCTATACATATTTTGGTGAACATAGGGTCTTTCTTTCTATCAGTGACTCTTTTTTGGCCCTCTGGGTCAAAGGGTATGGATGCCATATCTAATTTTAAACAACCAAAGCTATTCTTTTTAAAAATGAAAGTGGCTTAGTTGTTTGAAAAATGTTTGCTCATAATAATCTGCCTACGTCTATAGCCACAGGCAATTCATATAAACCCTTTCTGGGCCTCAGTTTCTCTATCACTGAAATTAATGGATTAGGTAAAATAATCTCCAGGGACTGGAAATGTAAACTCTAAAAATAATATTTCTATAAAGGAAGTGATTATTGCAAATCACTGTGGACTCCAACATCAAAGATATTTGAGCTTTGAATACCTCCATACCATGCAGATACATATGAATTGGAAGAAATTTATAGGTAAACAGAAATTAATTGGGAGGGAAGAAAAGGAGAGGGGAAAAGAATTAGAGATTAGAATTCAAATATAGACTGACTGTCTACACTATAATTTACAACCCTGATTTTACAGATGAGTAAACAGAGGCTCGGAGAAGTTAAAAAACTTGTCTAGTATTTATAACTATATTTTTATATAGTGGTTACCTTTGTCAAACTATGTATTTTTTTTATTCATTTAAAACCTTGTTGTGAACATGGACTCATAACCTTCACCAGATTGCCAAAAAGGTCCATGCTACAAAAAAGCTAAAGATTACCTGTTCTCAAATAATGATAATCAAATGTTTTAAAACTTTTTAAATCCCACAGAGAAAGATGTAGACTTCATGCTCTCAGAATAATAAATTTAGATTAATTATTAGGGCAAACTTCTCAACAAAGTCAACACGGTTTATTTCAGAGAAAAACTATATATATAATATATGTACATATATATGTATATATATATATATATATTTCTGGGTTGGGGAAATGGGAGATGTTAAGAAATAGACTAGCTTGGTTAAATAAACATTATGACAGGATATTGGCTCAGTGCCTAAGACAACTTTAGTGTTTAGAAAATATATGTGTATATATATATATATGTCTTTTACACATTTATATCTATCTTTTACATATGTGTATATGCACATGCTGTATATACATACTTATACAAATATATAGAACTGTGTAACACAGGGTCGTTCTGGGCCTAATTTGCATACCTGACCCTGGGCACTCTGGGTGACACAGAGTTCTTGAGGTTATTTAGAAGTCCATTAGTGACTGAGGCCAGACACTACAGAGGAAGAATGGTAGGTGCTCCCTTATATTATCCTGAAAAAGTATTAACAAGGGGCTTAAGTCAAAGGAGACTTGATGGACTAGTGATCTTTCTGGCTTTTAGGCAGGAGAAATTCCAAAGATGCTGAGTTTAATCACACCTGTTCTTACACATAATGGTATGATAAAGTCAGCTCATACCAGGTGTTGAGAGCGAATTGTTAAGTTTTCAGAGATTTTGTGAGCCTTTGTTAAATAGAACTAGTACACAGATCAATCAACTCCTGCACATGTGATGTAATTTGTTGCTTTTAAAAATGGTATCAATTGCAATTGAGTTTATTTTCAGTATCTTATTTTCTACTTTAAATGACAGTGGCTTTAATAATGAATGTTGTTGCTGTTGTTCAGTCATGTCTGAGTCTTTGTGACCCCATTTGGCAAAGATACTGGAATGGTTTGCCATTTCCTTCTCCAGCTCATTTTATAGATGAGAAACTGTGACCAACAGAATTAAATGACTTGTCCAGGGTCACCCAGATAGTTAAGACTCAGAGGCTGGATTTGAACTGCAGGCCCAGCACTCTATCTACTGTACCACCTGGCTGCCTTAATCATGAATATTTGAAAACAATCTTAGTTTCATTTTATTTTCATAGTGCCAATGTAGCATTGGGAAGAAAGTCTGAAGCAGCTGTGAAATTGTTAGAAAATTTTCCTTAAAAAAATCATCATTTAGTACTGTTTAAATAATCAATTATTACTTGATGGTTTAATATCTGAAATAAAACAAGTTTATCATATATTTCTGGATAAATTCTATTTATAAACAATTTAATAAAAGTCAGACTGAAGTAGAAACTAAAGAATTTGAAATTGAAATTATTAAAATTGATTGAGTAGTGGATCTGAGATAGGTAGTATGTAATTTACAGGCTACTACTGCTGTATGGCCACATATCCTCCATTAAGCATACATTTTTCCCTTTCTTCTGGTTTGGCAATGAGATTCTCTAACATTAAATTATTGCAACATTTTGCTTTAATGAATAACATTCTTAATGAATTTTCATCATTTCCAACTGCTTTGCAGTCAAGATCAACTAACATTCAAAAAGCACAAAAAATAATC
Source organism: Phalanger gymnotis (assembly GCA_028646595.1). NCBI lineage: Eukaryota > Metazoa > Chordata > Mammalia > Diprotodontia > Phalangeridae > Phalanger > Phalanger gymnotis. Next base: position 286,273,053 of record CM053626.1, on the reverse strand, counting down.
AAGGACACCCCAAGAACATTGGAAAATTTAAAGATTGGCATTGGAAAATATGACTTTCCATTTGAAGAATTAAGTCAGATAAGTTTAAAGACATTCCATTTAATAAAAATAATAAATTTAATGCTCTTCCTAGAAAATATGATTTAACACATGAACTCAGGTCTTTTACTGGACAGACATGACAATGAAATCATTTTTAATTGTTTTGATTTATTAGAAGCATCTACTTGGCCTCATGAAGATCAAACTTCACCATGGGTAGCTGCTGAAAAAAATATACCATTTAAATGAAATTTTAAAATACAAAATTGATTTGGATAATTTTCTGGATTTTATAGATGATTATGTAGAATCAAACAATAGTCCAATCCCTACAATTAATTATACAAAAAGTTAAAAAGACATCAATGGTGCTGTAGCTAAAAGATGTTTCATTTTAATGATTACAATTTGTATGAGGATGAGAAATAGTTTGACAGTAGATTGAAGATCAAATTTAATGAAAACAAATTTATAGGGAGAAGAGCAGATTGGGCTATGACTCCATTTATCAAATTAGAGTGGAATTGTAATCACAGGCAGTTAGCTAAGGATACAAGAGTTTGGCAAAAATCACTGAAAGTATTCTGTGAAAATTAATTTGTTATTCATGTTAAAGATGATCATAATTCATTTTATAAATTGTGCTACAATCCTTTGTGTCAGTAAAATTAAAAATAAATTTATGTATGTATACATTTATTATTTTTTTTGGAAAGTTAGTTATTAAACATTTACCAGAGTATTAATGGACAAGTTGACTTCCTTTATCATGGGGGCAGTGAACTGTAGTGGACAAAATCTGTGGTTTGGAGTCAAGAACATAGGTTTAAATACCCACCTCAGAGTGGGAACCCACCCATAGTGGGTTCTCACTAGCTATGGGACCTTGGGTAAATTACCAAAGCTCTCAAAGGCTCCGTATCTGTTTGGTCAAATGGGCATAATAAGAGAGAACCTATCAGGGTTATACAAAGATCAAATGGGATCGTGTATGTAAAGTGCTTTGTAAACCTCAAAGCACTATATAAATGGGAGCTATTGTATGATAGTTATTTTCTAGTATTTGAGATCTGTCATGTCAAAGAGGGATTAGATTTGTCCTGTTCAACCCAAAAAAGAAGCAAGGAATGGAAGTTTTTTTTAAAGGCAAATTTAGGCTTTAGGTAAAGAAAACAAAACTTCTTAACAATGAAAACTAACCAAAAGAGGACTTGGCTGTGTCAGCAAGTTATGCGTATTCCTGACAAACCCACCTGAATGTCTGTCAAATGATCACTCATCTGGTAGGTTGGATTGGAGATTTCTGATGTGTGCACTGGACTGCTTGGTCTCTGAGGTCCCTAGAAACTCTGAAAGTAAATATAATTGAAACTCAATGGCCATCATTCAATTCTCCACACATTTTAGATAGTACGAACTTTATAGAAGTTTTCACTTTTTGGTGGTAGTGGTGGGGAATCTTCCTTCCCTATTCTGTGTGCCCCACTCCCCCTTTGCCCAATTCTCTTACAAAGGAAACTGTTTAGTACTGGCCTCATCCCCCAAGGAACAGAGCAACTCATCATATTCTATCTGCATATCCACAGAGCTGCCATGAGTGTGTCTCAGCCCTCAATCCCATTATATGAACCAGGGTGTAACTGAACATGTGTAACTAATTCCCCATGATAATTTGCACCTGGGCGTAGTAATAGGGCAGGGGCTACTCTCTTTGGGGATTCTTCATTCAAAAACCTCAGCACCTTTCGTTGTGTAGTACTGAAATCCTACATGAGCACTGATAGAGTTGGGTGAGCCTGGGGCATTTAAGTGACACAAATGGGCAGCATCTTTAGACCAATCCCCAGTCTTGGGACACTTACAACATCTGCTTTCTTTACCCTGCACCCAGTATAATGTTGGAGATTGGCACAGAAGTGTGCAGCCCTGATCCACCTCACATACAGATGTCAAGTACAGCTCTATTCTTGTTTCTCCTTGGCAATCTTTTTTCATGGTGGGTTCTTAGGAACATTACCAGTGTGACTTCTCCTGAGTACCCTAACTGTATATAAACAATTCCCCTACCACCTCACTCTCATCATCTATCTTATAATGAAGCCATGAGCTTCTTCATCTACCCTCTTCTCTACTTCAGTGTCTTTCTATGTACGTATACAGCTGCTTTCGTATTCTTCCCTTTAGTTCCAAAGGAAGAAGTATGTCTCCTTAAACCTTGGGCCATTTTAAAATCTCTCCATTTACAGCTCACAACTAGCCTTTCCCAGCTCCTGAGAGGCCATGCTTTCCATCATGCTCCAATTTCTTTGACCTCTTCCTATTTACTGATTCATTTTGTTCTTCCTTCCTCCAAGCACTAATAGTTCATTCCCATCTGGAAAATAAAATCTTGACTCATTGCCCACTTAAGGTATCATACTATATTTTAGTGGCATGTCTTTGGAGTTAATGCATTTCCCTTCATTGGAGGTGTTTGTGTAAAGATTAGATGACTATTTGTTAGATTTTTGTAGAGGAAAGAAATTCTTGCTCAGGTCTTGAACTAATGGCCTTTTCATCCTGAGATTCTGTGATTCTTGACTTCCTTTCACTGCCAAATGATTCTAACTAGTGATCTACAGTGGCTTTCTCCAATTCATTCTATTCTAGACTGCCTTCAATCTTTCTCTTGTCTTCCTCGTGTTTATGACCTTCTATGCCACTCTATATTCATGGCAAAGGCTTAATAATTATTTTCTGGTAGATTGATCATGCCCATGGTGACTCTCTTTGTATCATTTTCTCTGCAACATAATTTTCTGTGACATGGTACTTAAAGGCTAATTTCAGGAATCAATAAATCAACCCACGCTTATTAAGTATGTAGTATGTACCAGACACTTCTAGGTTCTGGGAATACAAATAAAAAGAATAAAACAATCTCTATTCTTTTTCTAAAAATTTATTTTTAATTTATGAAATAAAACAAGCATTTCCATAACATAATAGAATAAAAAAGAGGATTACACATGAAACTACAAATTTATTATGTATAATTTGCTATTCATTTTGATATATAATAAAGTTATCATGTAAATTTCTTTTTTTCTTTATATTTACAAAAATATAAATTATCTCAACTATCAGAAGAGGAAATATGTTCTCTAAATGGACTTATTTTAGAAAAAGAAATTGAACCAGCCATAAAGGAGCTTCCTAAGAAAAAAGCACCTGGACCAGACAGATTTACAAATGAATAATTTCCACTCTTAAAGAGCTTAGCTTCTAATAGAGGGAGACATATGTGTGTTTATAGGCACATATATGTGCATATGTGCATTTGTGCACGTACAGAACAAATATAGAAAGAATAAATACAAAGTAGTTAAATACGAGGTAGGTTGGGTAGGAGGACCCTGACGGTTGAGGGGATGAGGAAAGGCTTCATCTAGAAGCTAAGGCCAGAGCTATGCCTTGGAGGAAGAAGGATTCTGTGAGTTGGAAGTGAAGAAGGCTTGTAAAAAAGCTGGATACAAGAGATTTTGTGGAGGTAGAAACAACAGACTGCGTATATAGGCTGAGGGAGAGACAAGAGCTGAGGACAACTCATGTTACTAACTTGGGAAACTGGAATAATGGGTGGTACTTTTGACATAAATAGTAAAGTTTGCAAAGAGGAAGAAGCTTTGGAGAAAGATAATGAATTCAGTTCTGGACATAAATAAATATAATCAAAGTGTAATGTAATAAAGCAAATTAAACCATTTTGTTATTTTTAAAACATCATTTAAAACATCCATGTTATGGATTCTTCTAGAATTCTCTGCATTCCAAGTCTCTTCTTTCATTATTACTCATTCTTTCTCCATCACATTTCCTTCTTTTTCTATCTTCCAAATAAGCTTCTTTTAATTCTTCTTCTGTCTTGGTGTTTTCTCTTCTGGGGTCTTTCCTTGCCTGAATCTTTCTTAGGTTTTCAAAGCTAAGGGTCCCTATATCTGAAACCTTATGTTCAATAAGGGTATGTGTATGTGTGCAGGTGGGTACATGAATCAGGGGGTGGGGGCAGACAGCATGGGAATAAGGACAGGAACAATTGAAGTATAATCTAGTTGAGGGAATGGGAGCAGTAGGAGGGATCTGTGAGCTTTAGAGAGGGTAGGTTGATCAAGGCCACTTATGACCACCTTCCTTTTCCTGTACTTCCCCAGAATTACTCTTATCCAGGTTCAACATGGGATTAAAAAACAAAAAAAACTTTAGTGGTAGAAATTCAATCAACAGTGAAATGGACTATGATAGGAAAGAAGAAAGGTATTTGAGACAAAGGGAGAGATATAAGCAAAATGAATTATAACTATGGAGAGTTTGTACAAAAAAAACTATAAGACTCAATGATTTAGTTCTGGACTAGTAAGAGAGGAAGAGGGGAGAAAGTTGAACTTGGTTCGTTCCAAGAAATATGAATTATAGATACTTAAGCTGATTTAATTTCATGTTTATCCTCCTCTTTCTTTCTTTCTTTTTTTGATCTTCAGAGATGGAGGTAGAAGAACTAGAAAATATTATTACAGGATTTGATAGAGAGAAAAGCAAACTTAAAAATCACAACCATGAATGTGAATTAGATGAACTTGTCCATCACACAGTGGAGGGTGAAGAATGGATTTGAATGCAAAAGCCAACCATTTGATGTTTTATCAGAAACTCAAAACAAATATTCAGACAGCATTAAAATGAGAGATAGGAGAATTTATTGAGATGTAGGAATGCCAATCATATCAGATATGGAAACAGTAAAAAAAAAGATAGCATTAAGATACATAAGTAGGGAAATTACATTTTAGCTGAAGGTACTGTAGATAATTAAATAGTACTCAAGTGGCTTTTGATTTCATTGATGTGAATATTCCCTTCATTGATGCAGATCATAACTCATTCATGCTTGCTTTTCTTGTGAAACTCTTGTCCCAATGAAACAAATCAGTATTAAACATTTTTTTTAATGAATGGCATAGCATCTAAGTATTTAAAGTAAAAGGAGCCAAAATATAGGAAGATCTAAATAGTAAAACTATAACCATTGGAAGCTTCAGTGTTCTTCCAGATGTAGACAATTCCAATTGAAAGATAATCAAGAAAGAAATGAGATTTGATTGGCCTTCAACAATTAAATGGGAATCCTAAGGAGCACATATATTTTTCAGTATTGGAAAGCACTTTTACCAAAATTGACCAAGCATATGGGCATAAGGAACTCAAATACTGAAAGGCACAAATATTAAATAAATATTTTACAAACTTAAACACAATTAAATTATCCTCATTTAGGAAAATATGAATAAAGAATTTAGACAAATGAAGACTAAACCTAACAGAAAACACAGAAGGAAAAATAATCGAAACAACATTTTTAACAAAGCAATAACATATGAAATTACACCCAGAAAGAATTAACCTATAAGTCTTATAAAATAAAAACCAGAAGGAGAGATATTTATATTAACCACAAAATCTATAAAATGTTGGAGGATTAACTTACTAAGTCACACAAAAGACTTACAAATGTAAAATGCTTTGTTACCCTTAAAGCTATGTAAGGAATTGATGTAAATATATAAAACCAAGAGCAATCTCCCATTATTATTCCCACTTTATTTTTGAAGAAATTGTACTTAAACAACATAAGTGACTTTTCCAAGGTCACATAGATGGTCTATAGTGCAAGGGAGAGATTGAAAAGAACTTCTCGAGATCAATAAAGATTAAGATCATTATTTAATTATTCCATTTTCTAAAGAAACAAGTGTTCCTTTAAAATCAGGATAATAGCATTGCTGGGGCTTTGCCCATTTTGACTTGTTACTCTTAGCTTCTGAGTCAATGAACCCGAAGGAAGTAATCAGGTTATTTAAGGTGGGGAAAGTTTGTCATTGGATTTCCCAGTTTTGCATTCCTTCTCCCTGCTGCTCCCTTCCTTAGACCCGGGAATCACTCTCTCCCTATCAGATTTTGGCCTCAAAAATGATCTGTGACTTATTTATACTAAAATGGAAATATCTGCCATTGCCTTCTTCAATACAACATTTGTATTTTAACAGGAACCAGAGCCTTAAATAGTTGTAGGTTGTGCATGGGGACAGGGAGTAAAGATATTGGCTCTGTCACCATTTGTTTAGAGGAATTTTGCTGCTGTAAAATGGTTGCCACCAAGACCAGAAAGGCCAAGAGAACCCAGACACCACCTCAGCCAGCAAACATTCAATCTCCCTGCCAGCTGCCTGAATGACACAATGCTCAGTGGAAAAACTTTACAAGCTATGAAGCTCTACAAACAAGTGAAGTATAGTTAGTTTAAAATGTTTGTTACTTCTTGGTACTATGAAAAAGGGGATACTTTCCTAGCCTCCTGCATCATTCCTCCCATCCCTGCATATGTGAGGCTGCTGTGGACTGAAATATCACTGGGTGGAGAAGAAAAGGCTTTGGGGACAGAATTAAAAACTCCAGAAAGTTTCATCTTTCTTGACAATTGTACTTTGTATAAAAATCCTTGTTCATTTAGTGTTAGAAGGACAGAAACATGCGATTCCTACTTAGGTCTGTTAAATGTATGATTTGCCCAGAGATGGAACATGAAGAAACTTCAAGAAAAATAAACCAGAAAATCAGCAGGGAAATGTAAATTACACTTAATTTGAGCATTAGCACTTTATAATGTCACAAAATAGAATTCAAAATTCCATAGAGGAATCATAGCCTGAAGTCCAGGGAGGACTAACTTACTGTTTTTCAAGATTTACAATACCTTCTCCCAGAAGAAAATGGGAGCCTGTGACTCTTTAATGATCAGACTGACATTCAGAAATCCCTAACCGATGAGAAGAGAATAAATTTTCTAGATTACAGTTACCATTTTAGTAAGAGAATTTTGGGCAGCCTGTTTTGACAGACTTTCTGACCTACCCGTTAATTATCCACCCAGATGGCAGCTCTGGGAACTCTGCTTAGTCCTCAGAATAACTCAAAAGGGGCCATGTTTGTAGGGATGGGATATATGTGAGAGCATAGCTTATCATGTCTCAGTCTTTCTTCCTTAGTCCATCAGTCACACATCAACTATTTTTGCATATACATAAGTACATGCATACATATATATGTGTATGTGTGTGTATATATATATGTACATACATATACACACACGCATATATACATATATATATATATATATGATTGTTGGGAAACTTAGATAATGTGTGTAAACTTCTTTGCAAACTTTAAAGTGCCATGTAAATGTCAGTTATTATTATTTTCAGTACAAAAGTATAAATTCTGTGATTTTTAGTTTATCTAGGAATTACTAGATAGTTCATTGGGTGGAACTATGTGATTCCTTCCATATACACTTTAGTGTGCTGGACTTTGAGTCATGAAGACTTCAATTTGAAATCAGTGTTTGATGCTAGCAGAGTGACCAATACTGGATTCAAAATCTTCAATGAAATTAAAAAAAAAAAAAGATCTTCGGAGTTTGCAGTATCCCTCCTCTACCCCACCTTTACTCCCTCCTTAGCAAACAAGGATGCTATTTATGGTCAAATTGAACAAAATATGTTAGAATGAACTCTTTAAGCAAATCATGCTTAACTATAACCCTCTACCCAAACAAACAATCAATGCATAGTGAAGATGCATGTAAAGGGAGTATAAAGGTTTACGTGAGAAAAAAAAAATCCTCTCAGGAAGGAGATGGGAAAAGTGGAGAGGAGAAAGAGGTCTCAGCTGTGACCCTTTGTGGTCTGGGGTGGGGTGGGGAAGGGAGGGTCTGCCATTGCTGCAACTCTGATCCCACTCTGCTCCTTCTGCCTGGTCTGCCTATAGTGGACATTTTGCCCCGCTAGACCAGCACAAATCTCTCTGCTTTCTCCCGTTCCTCAACCACAACTCCCATGCTCTCTCTTTAAACTTCCTCTGGCTGTAAGTTTTCATCATCTCCAGTCCTCAATCCTGGGAGGTCTGGAATTACCTCTTCCCAAGGGACTGCTCTGCAATTATGCCCTGGAAGCTTGTGGGACCACGACTGTAAAATGGGGATCATACCACCTCATAGGACTGTGGAAAGGCTCGGATGAGACAATGTACATCTAAAGAGCTCTGCACACTATTTAAATGGCAGCTGATGTTTCTGCTGGTGCTAGCTATCACATTCTTCTCCTTTTTGACGGAGTTCAAATAGAAATGGCCTTGGGACACATTGCTAACTCTCACCAATCACTGAGCAGGAATCCAGGATGGAAGGCCTAGGGGGAGGCAGGTCGCAAGGCATGAAGATGACTGAAGAACAGCTGTTTGATAGGTCTGGTTCAAGCTTAGTAATGGATAACTCTCAGCAATCAGAACACAGGAGTGTGTGTGTGTGTGTGTGTGTGTGTGTGTGTGTGTGTGTGTGTGTGTGTGTGTGTGATTCTCTCTCCCTCTGTCCGTCCTCCTTCTTCTTTCTCTTTCTCCCTCTCTCCTTCCCTTTCTCTCTTTTTCTCTCTCCTAACTCTCTCTTCTTTCTCTTTTCTTTCTTCTTTTTCTCCCTCCCTCCCTCCTTGTCTTTCCCTCCCTTCTCTCTTTCCCTCTCTTTCTTCTCTGCTTTCCCTTTCTCCCTCCCTCCTTCGCTCTCTCTTGTTTCTTTCTCTTTTCTTTCTCTTTTCTCACCTCTTCTCCTCCTCCCTCCTCTTTTCCCCCCTTTCTCTCCTTTCTCGCTTCTCTTTTCTCTCTCCCTCCTCTTCTCTTTCATTCTCCCCCATATAGATATAGGTATGTGTGTGTACGCTTATGTATATTTGGACAAAATATCTTTCATACTACCTCATTTGAAACTGTTTAATGTTAACTACACAGTACAATTCATGCCTAGTGCCATTTTACTCTATGGATATTGATTCTTGAGAATCAATCAACAAAGGTTTATTAAGTGATTATTGTTTGCCAGGCACTATGCTAGGTGCCAAGGATACACAGAAGAAGAAAAAAAAGCTCTTGCATTCAAGGACTTTACATTCTTTAAGGAAGACAATGGATACACAAATTGTTATGATCCAGATAAATAGAGATTAGAGGAGATAGATGTAGAGGAGAAGGCATGAGTAGCTGCAGTAAAGTCTTCCTGAAGGAGATTGCCCTTGTTTTTAGTTTTAAGGGATGCTGAAGATTCTAAGAGGCAAAAGGTTGGTGGGAATAGCATTCCAAACATGAGAAATAAGTCAGTGCAAAGGAATGAAAAGAGGAGGTGAAGTATTCTGTTTGAGTAACAGAAAGTAAGCCAGTATGGTAGGATTGTACAGTGGGGAAAGGGAGTAATGTGTTAAAGGAGTAGAAAGTTAGGAAGGAATCAGGTTGGGAAGAATGTTAAATGTCCAAGGAGTTGTTAGTTGATCCTAGAGGTAAGATTGAAGTTTATTGAGTAACAGAAAGACATGGTCAGACCTGTGCTTTAGGAAAATCATCTTAGCAGCTATGTAGAAGATAGATTAGATCAGGGAAAGGGAATCCAATTAGGAAGCCATTGGACTAGGCCAGATGAGAGGGGATGAGGGCCTGACCTAAGGTGGTGTCTATGTGAATGGAGAGAAAGACACATAAATTAGAGATATCGTAGAAGAAGAAAATTACAAGATTTAGTAGCTGATTGTATATGGGAAATGAATGAGAGAAAGGCCTCAAGGATGACACTAAGGCAGCAAAACTGGGTAATTGGAATAATAGTGATATCCATGACAGAGATTTGGAAGAGGGATGGGTTTGATTGACGCCCATGATATTGATATTGGTGTATGTCTTTATTTGCCTTCACGACAGAGAGAAAGATGTAAGATCTTTTACTCATCCCATCTCAGTAAGCGTGCTCTTTCCAAATCTGTTGTCTAAGTCCCCCCCCCCCAAACCCCTGATGGAAATTTGTGTGGCCCTATGGACTTGTTGAGGATCTCTTGGCATGAGAGGTAGCCTGGCTGCTGCTATGTGTGTTGGACCAAGCCTTTCCCTTTTTCTATGTCACAGAATAACAAATTGTGAGAGTTAATGAGGACTGCAGAACTGTAATATCCAATTCATACATAAAATTTCTTGTTTACTCTTGTCATTTCTTCCTTTACAACTTCTCTTGAATACATCTCCTTCTCTCCATGGACACAGCCACCATCCTAGAGTTAGCCCTCATCACCTCTCACCCGGACTATTGCTTTAGCTTTGTCTCCCTGCCTCAAGCCTCTCCCCTTTTCAATCTATGTTCAATCAAAGTGAAAGTCAGTAAAGTGAAAGTCTAACCATGTCATTTACCTGCTCAATAAACTCTAGTGGCTCCGTATTCCCTCAGGAACCAAATATAAAATTCTCTATTTGTCATTTAAACCTTTTCACGATTTGGCCCAAACATGCCTTTTCAGTCCTCTTAGATTTTACTCCCTTCCACATAATTGATTGTCCAGATGTGCTGACTTATTTGCTGTGCCTTGCACAGAATGTTCTATTTACTGGGGGGACAAGATCTTATGTTTTGGCTTCATAGAATAACTCGTTCATCTTCTTTTGACCTTTCTTATTTAGAGTTTTGTTCCTCCATAGGCAAATAGCCTATGTCTACCACTGACGAGGGTTAGAAGGAGTGGTGACAATCACTGAGCTGACTGTCTCTACTCACCATGACTTACTTCGCACAGCTCACTTGTTATTCTAAACCAATTTGGAAGAAAATGGTGGATCCTTCCCCCCAAAAAAAGATTTCCAGGGTCTGCCAGACAACCTCAACCAATTCTTTCTTTATTCCCATAATGCCTTGGGGTGCATTATGCAAATTAAGCACATGTACAGGAAGCAGAGAGACCTCAATAACTACCATGTGTAACTGATGCACAATGTATGCAAATATAGGCAAAATGAGCACTGAAACAGGAAGATAACCCTATTAGGAGAAAACTCTCCAATAAAATAGCTACTTTGATGAGAAGTGAAAAGGATATAGCTATTTTTGGCTGTGACCTTTGCTATTGCCACTCAGTGTTTTATATTTAGAAATATGCAGTTTCACATATGGACCTGATGCTGTACCTACATTTTCATGGCAAAATTAACCTTTTGTTTTTTTGCTTTTCTGTCATGTGAGGAAAGGAAGCTGGCAAAGACCTGTTTCTTATTTGCTCATAGTAATTTTTATTTGTTAAACATTTGCAGAACAAAGCACATTTGTTTCAAGGAAGTATAGCTCCCAGAATGTAGCTGTCTACTTCATCTCTGTCTCTATATATAGTCACTCCATCTATCAAAACAGACTTTGGAGCATATTTGTAGATAAAATACAAAAAATAGCAATAAGTAAAAATATAAAATAAATATATCAGAGGATTTATAGTCTTTCTCTATAAATGCATGTGCATAGTATGCGTATGCCCCCACACATGTAATAACATGAATATACTTAATATGTAAGTATATGCATATATTTATGTGTGTGCATGTAAATATGTGCACTTATATACACATTGTATATATACGTATATGATATAAATGAGAACTTAGGTTCTCATATATAATAGATATATGTGGTTCTAATATATACATAGGAAAGCTAGGTGGCTCAGTGTACAGGATGCCAGGCCTGAAGTCAGGAAGACCTGAGTTCAAATCTGGCCTAAGATATTTACTAGCTGTGTGACCCTGGGTAAGTCACTTAACCTGTTTGCCTCAGTTTCCTTATCTGTAAAATGAGTTGGAGAAGGAAATGGCAAACCGCTCCAGTATCTTTGCCAAAGTGAGTCATGAAGAGCTGAACACAAATATACACACACACATATATGTACATATAAATATATATATATACACACATATGTATTTATATGTATAAAACCACAGTCTGGATGGTTATATACATACACACATACATGAATGTATATATGTGTATATACATACATACATCCCTGCAGTGTCCTTGGAAGCAGACATCTTAAGGCTGACCTTGTGCAGACTTTTTATGTTTAATAGACCCAGTACTTTTTCAGAAACTAGCTCAACCAAGACTTATATCTGTTCATTATCCTTTAAGCGGAAATGAAGTTCAGTGCCATAGAATCAGGACTGGTTCAGCCAAACCTTTCAGACTACTCTTTGCCTGTCTTTTTGAAAAAAGTAGTTTGGGTTTTTGGCAAAGCCCAAAAGTGTTTTACTTTGGGTTTTTATTTAATTTTTTTAAATGCGCATTTCAAAGGAAATGTAACCCAGCTGTTTCTAATTCATTTGCACTTAACACAAAGTGACTTTGTGAAAGCCATTTGATGTCCAAGAAGCCTTGAGCTCCTTAAAAAAAGTTTAATCCTCGCTTTTCTTTGAACCAAGAATTCAAGCCTTGCCAGCATTAAAGAGCTGGAATCAAGAAAGTCTGGAATTTGGTTTAATTTAAATTTAGAATTTGTAAGTGAGAGAAGGATTTGAACCATGGCAGGATGTGGGTATTTTCCAGGTAACTAGAGTTTAACTCTTTTATTTATGAGCCCTGACCACATTCAATAGTAGAACTTTTATGGGCCTTGCCCTGAGAATTTCCTAGAAGAGAAAGGCATGTCTGTTGGGAAGGGTGACCTGACATTTGCAGCCTTGAAAGTGAAGCAAATACAGTCATACATTATTAATTTGAACTCCCATAAGTGGAAAAGTTGTGACAATTCTGAATTTTGCTTTTTCACTATCTATGAATAAAGGGTTGCTGAAGTTAGTGATATAAATCAGTCAAGTTATCAATCAGTCAACACGCATTTATCAAGTGCTTACAATTATACAGGAAATGTTTAACCTTGTTAAAAGACCAAATATTTTGAAACTTCCTACACAAATATAAATACTGGGAGCTGATTTAAAACTATTCTTTGTTAACTAAGCTACATCAATCAATCAACAAATGATTAATAAGTAGCCGGTAAGTTTCAACTAGCTCCTGTTTTCAAATTCTGCCGCTCTACATAGGTAGAGTGTTTTGTACAAATGCATTATCTGATGAAAGATTTAATAGAGTATAGAACCAGAAGGAACTTTAGACATTGCCTTCTCCAAACTCCTCACTTTTATAAATGAGTAAACTGAGTTTCAAGAAATGAAGTTACATATTCATGTTCATAATGTAGTAAATAGTAAAACTGGCTTACTGTCCCAAGCTTCCTGAAAGCCTGGATTCTAGTGAACTGCTCACCTTGGAAGGAAGGAGCATAAGATATATGACTCTCCTCTAGAATAATAAGGTGGTTGAAACCAGTAGTGGAACAAGAATAGATACCCAGAGACTACAGGTTTGGCTGTCATCTCAGATCTTTCAATGACTTAAAGCAGGGCATGACCACTAGGGGGAGCACTGCCAGTAGAGGGAGATGGGAGGGAGTTTGAATTAGAAGTGTGGGTGAAGTCCCATTTAGCCGTTGGTATTTTGTTTTCGATGATGACCAATGATATCATGAGCGATGTCTTGACTTGCAGGTGAACTGGATTTAAGTGAGTAGAGTTGCCCAACGTCCTCAACCTCACTCTCTCTTCTAGAGTCATTGAAATCCAGTAGAAAGAGAGAAGTCAAGGCAACTGGTGATGGCCCGGGATGCAGTGAATCATCTTGGTGCCTTTGATGTCTGACCAAGCTCTAAACTCTCCACAGCACCTGCTTCAGTTGCCTTCATGACCTATGGAACAAATTGTTCTCATCCACCCATTCACTTGGGGTAGACATCCTTGTAACTAACCAATGAGTTTGAAGTTGGTCAGTTAACTTCATCCTGGTTTGGCTTGTCTGCTGAGACAGTTTACTGAGGCATGGCCATTGTGCATGCTACTGCTTCTTAGAGCCACAGGAGAGATTGGGTGAAGGTGGATGACACCAAACATGGATGAGTAGCCCTGAAAAGGACTAGCACCAGAAGTGCTAGTCCTCCCTAAACACCCCATACACTGATATAGCTAGTGGGACAACAGAGGACTGGACACTAGGCCCAATGCCAGTTTAGGGGAGTAAATAGAAAAGGCTCAGATGTGGCTCTCAAAGACATTGAGGTACTTGTTGAGCTGCAGTCAATGACCTTTCAAAGATCACGAGCAAAATGTAGTAGTAAAGAAAAATTCACCCCCAAAAAGGAAGATGGGAAATTCTTAAAACTATAGGCTTGACTTTGACTCCTGGCAAAATTCTAGCATGTTGTGTTAAAGAGAGTTTGTGTTTTAAAGTGGATGCTGAAAGATCCTGTGTGATCCTGACTGTAGTTCCACGATATTTGAATTGTTTCTTTTTGGCTGCTTGCAGTATTTTCTCTTTAATTTTGTAATTCTGAAATTTGGCTATGATATTTCCTGGAGTTTTCAGTTTGGGATCTCTTTCAGGGGGTGATCGATGAATTCTTTCAATGACTATTTTGCCCTCTGGTTCTAGGACCTCTGGACAGTTGTCTTTGATAATTTCTTCAAGGATACTGTCAAGGCTCTTTTTTTCATCGTGGATTTCCGGTAGACCAATAACTCTTAAATTGTCTCTCCTGGATCTATTTTCCAGGTCAGTTGTTTTCCCCATCAGATATTTCACATTTTTCTCTATTTTTTCATTCTTAACATTTTGTTTTACTACTTCTTGATGTCTCATAGAGAAATTAGCTTCCACTTGCTCCACTCTAATTTTTAATGAATTACTGTCTTCATTTTGTTTTTGAGTCTCCTTTTCCAGTTGGTTGATTTTACCTCTCAGGGTGTCATTTTCTCTATTTAGATTCTGAATCTCCGTAGCCATTTCGCCAATCTTATTCTTTAGGGATTTGATTTCATCAGTGAATTTTTTTTCCATTTTTTCTTTTACCTCCCTAATTTGGTTTTTAAAATCCTCCTTTAGCTCTTCCAGTAATGCTTTTTGGGCTGGAGACCAGTTCACATTACCTTTTGAGGTATCAGATGTGGATATAGTGTCATTGTTATCCTCTTCCAGATTGGTAGTTTGATCCTGCCTGTCTCCATAAAAAGAATCAATGGTCCTAGGTTTTCTTGTGCTCTTCATGTTGGTTAGCCTTTTCCTGCCTTTGCAACAAATTTCTGCTTTTGGGGCTCAGGGCTCACTGTCCCAGCTTTCTTATTCTCTTGAGGTGTGGGGGAGGGGGTCTGGCTGCCAGAAATCTCCTTTTCCCCTGGGGCTGTTTTCCAGCACTGTTGCTCTTCAGCAATGGTCTCAGCTCTTTGTTGTTCGAGCTGGGTGTCTGGCACTTCCCGTGGGGGAGCAAGAGTATGTCTGGGCTCCTGGCGTTGACCCCTGTTGGCTCTGCAACCCTTTGGGACTCAGGTACTCCTACTATTTGGCCACTGAAGCCCCAGGTCTGTCTCCTCTATTCCAGCTTTTTTTTTTTCCCCTGGGGAATTCTCTGGGTGGGGAGGGGAGGGATCAGAGCCGTTTACCTGGCCATTTTGTCTCCCGGAAGTTCAAAAAGTATCCTTTGGGCTGTAAGCCTCAGGAATTGGTGTCTCACGGACCAGTGGCGTTGCGCTGCCTCTCTTCGCTTCCACGGAGTGCCGTCCTGTGTTGGGAGGCCTGGGGATCTCCGCCAGTTTTGGGCACCCGGCTTTCTCCCGGCCCGTCTCCCATGTGGGTTTCCCGGCCAGCCGCTTCCGCTTTTTGTCCCGTCTCTAAAGAGAGTTTGTGAGCATGTACAAGGGGAAGTAGGGATCATTAAGGAGTGACCATGGGTTCATTGTGGTCATGCCAGACTAACCTAATTTCCTTTGTTGATTGGGTTACTAAACTGATAAAGTGCCATGAGCACAATGTACTTGCATTTCAGTCAAATCGAATAGGATAGTGATTTTTTTTACCTTAAAGTTTTCAAATATCGAGAAACATTTGAACACTGATTATAGTGTTATCTGTTTATAGTGGAGAATGTACTGCCAAGAAGCATCAGTTTCTCATTTAAATACTGAAATATAGCCAATCAGTAAATATCTATTGAGCAATTCAATTCACTTCGCTTTAATTCAATTCAACTCCTAATTTCCATCAACAGCTCTGCTTGGTTTAGACTCCATGAATCTCACACCTCCTCCAAGACAAGCTGATCACCTGAAGTCTTGTTACTGTGCACATTGGCTCAGCATTGATACTCTACCCAGGCTCAGTTCCATTAGTTATCTTTCCTCTCTAATTGAAGGGCTTGGGCCTTAGTCAGTAGTCTTGTCTTTTATCTTGCCACTGGACTCCAGTGAACTCTGGAGGAGAGAGTGAGCCAATTCTGGCTCATTTAAATCCAATTCACACATAAGTCAAGACATCACCCTTGTGATGTCCTCTTCAAGAAGGAAGGACTAATAACAATTTGTGATTGACAAGCTGGAGGGCTTTAGGAGGAGCAATAAACTCCTCCTAAACTTTTCTTTTCTACAGGGCTCAGAACTTTCCAGGTAACTCTTCATTTTCCATCAGCAGCACCACTTGGTTTCAACTCTATAAATATCTTGCAGCCCCACCCCCACCATCACCACCATCAGAGTACCCCCATCTCTCTCTTTTTTGGGTTCCATTTGTTTTCCTACATTCAACTGTAAGCTCCTTGAGGGCAAGGACTATCTTTCTTTTTCCTGTCTATATCTTAAGTACTTAGCATAGTATCTGACAGTAAGTGTTTAATATTGATTGAATTGAAAAATTGACTTGAATGTAGCACTACTTTACTGTAGTGAAGAATAATGATAAAAATTCTAATAAAATATTTTATAGCACTTTAAGGTTTGCAAAGCACTTGAAATGTTAACTCACTTTATCCTCACACCAATCAGTAAATGAGATACTATTATTATCCCCATTTTACAGATCAGGAAACTGAGGCAGGGGGTCAAATGACTCATACAGAGTCGTACAGCTAGTAAGTGTCTAATGTGGGATTTGAAGTCATCCTCCTGACTTCAGGTCCAATACTCTACGCATTTTGCCACCGAACATTTCATTGTCACATCATTCCCAATTTTTCCTTCAATTCCTAACAATCAACATGGTGACCCAGAGGTTTTGGCCTTTCACAGTTTAGTCATGGATGTAGAGTCAACTCAAAAAGTAAAAAATAATTAATTAAACTGTTAAATATTCTATGATTGGAGCTTAAATTTGAAGAGACTAGGGATCCATTTCTTCATAAGGATTAGATGAATAAACAACCTTAAGTAGCCAGTGTAGGGGAGTGGGGGTCAAGAAATAAAAAAGCTCTGACCTTTCTTCATAAATATAAAAAAAGAACTAAGTTCTTGTCGGAAAGTAGTTTAAGAATGCTCAGCAGCTTACATAAATGAAACATTGCAACTGAATGTTGCTGGTAGGGGAGTTAGGTGGACGTCCTGATGAACAGGAAGACAGGGGTGATGAGAAACCAGGGCAACAGGCTCCTAGAAGGCCCATGCACAAGTTGCAAATGAGGAGCTGGTGACAAATTATGTTACATATGGGAAGGTTCCAGGTCAAAATTCAGATGAGAAGGAAGTTAAATGTTGGCATCTATTTGAAAATAGGGAAGACTGCCTCATCCACTGGGGGAACCAGGCAAAGTAAGTAAACTGAATCCATAAACTTATCTGCCAAATACTACAACTATGGAGGCCCTCAAGACAAAAGCCCTCTTCTATATCTTTGTCATTTTGTATTTTTTAAAAATAATTTTTATTGTTAACTTTTGTTTTTATACTTCCTACATTTCCCAACAGATCCCTTATCTTTCCTTCTCCTAGAGAACAATTCCTAAATGGGGTCTTGCTTTTTCTTTAAAAATTTAATTAATATTGAAATCTATGGTTTTTATATCACTGGCATTTTCCAATGAATCTTTCTCTTTCCCTCTCCCAGATAACTTTCCCTTAAAACAAAAAGGAAAAAAAATACATTTCAGCAAAATGAACCAACATATTAAAAAAGTCTCACATTGTATTCCATGTTCCTCTATCCTAATCCCCCTCTTCTGAGGAGAAATGGAAAAGGGCATTTTCTCATGTCTTCTTTATGGGCAAGCTTGGGCATTGGCAAAATGCTGGATTTGGCGTCTGAAAGACCTGAGTTTGAATCCTGCCTCAGATATTAATTAACTATGTGACTCTGAGTAAACAGCTTAATCTCTCTGTGTTTCAATTTCCTTTTATAAAATGAAGGGGGAGGGTAATAAGAGTATCTACTTCATGAATTGTTCAGGATCAAATGAGATAGTAAATGTAAAACACTTTGCAACCTTAAGGTACTAGGTAAATGTTAGCCATTTCTATTTCACAACATTCATTTTTTGTTGTTAATATTTCTACTTCCATTATTTTCATCTTTATATATCTATCCGTCCATCTATCCGTCCATCTATCCGTCCATCTATCCATATTGTTTTACTTGTTGTTCTGCTTCTTTACCTGTGTATCAGCTCATATGTCTTCCTATGCTTCTCTGTATTCATTATTTCTTAACTCACAGTAATATCCCATTACATTCACATATGGCAACTTCTTTAGCTATTCTCCAATCGACGGCCATATAAATTATTTCTTTGCTGCTATTAAAAATGCTATTATAAACATTTTGGGCCTTACTTTTATCCTTGATGTGCTTGGGGTATATGCCTAACAGTGAAATCTCTGGGTCAAAAGCAACAAACATTTTAGTCACATTTCTTTCACAATTCTAAATTGCTTTCCAGAATGGTTGCAATAATTCTCACCTCTGCCAAGAATACATTAGTGAGCCTGTCTTCACAGTTTCTCTCCCAAATGGACTACTTCCATCTTTTGTCATTGTCAGTTTGTTGAGTGTAAGGTAAAAAAAAAACTTCAGAATTGTTTAGATCTGCATTTCTCTTATAGGTGATTTGAAACATCATTTAAATATGGTTGTTGATTACAGTTTTTCTTTTAGATCTCTTAGTTCATATTCTTTGACCATTTATCTACTTGGGAATGGCTTTGGGCTTCACATATTTCTGTTGGCTGCCTATGTATCTTGACTATCAGATACAAAGCTTTCTTTCTCATTTGACGATTTCCTTTCTCATGTACTAATTTTGTTCATGCAAATGCTTTTCAATTTCATTTGATTGAAATTATCTATTTTATCTTTTGAAATTACCTGTGTTCTTTGTTTAGTTAAGGTTTTACCCTTAGCCATAGCTGTGAAAGGGTACCTGATACAGAATTATTATAATTATATTGATTCTCTTGTGATTATTATATTAAATTATATATGAGTTACTATACATGTTATATAACTCATTTTTATATTAATTGTTTCAATGACATGATTTTAACATATCCATTTTGAGTCTGTACCTTCTAAATGGCAGAACAGAAATGGCAGATTCAATAACTACTTTGAAAGAATCCAGGTGTTTTTATTTGATCAGGTAAACTCTGGCTCAAAACTCCACAAATTAAAAGTCAATGAAAGTTTCGATTGAATAAATTTGGTCCAATTTTCTTTTACTAAAATTTGGTGTTTATGTTTTTTGACAGAAAAGATATGATAGGCATAATATCTATGATTATGTTTTTGAAGAACTATCATATGGAATCAAGTTACTACTATGGATTAAGTGGGCACCTAGGTGATAGAGTAGATAGAATGCAGGGCCTGGAGTCAGGAAGATGCATCTTGATGAGTTCAAATCTGGCTTCAGACACTGGTTAGCTGTGTGACCCTGGGCAAGTAGCTTAACCTTCTTTGCCTCAGTTTCCTCATCTATCAAATGAGCTAGAGAAGGAAATGGCAAACCACTCATATCTTTGCCAAGAAAACCCCAAATGGGGTCACGAAAAGTCAAACACAAGCAAAAAATGACTCAACAGCAGCATGGACTAAGCAGAGTTATAGGTGCTGGAAATACACAATCAAAAAGGAGAGAGTCTCTGACTTCAAGGAATTTGCATTCTATGAGGGGAAACAAGATGTACACATCATGTACACACACATATGTACTTGCAAGTAGAGGCAGACTACATATAAAGTAAAATACACTGTAGTTAAGAGGGGTGGCCACAAGCAATGGAGGATCAGGAAAGGTTTCTTGTAGGATGTGATCCTTGAGAAGAACTTTGAAAGAAGCTAGAGATTCTGGGAGGTAGAAGTAAGGAAGGATTGCATACTAGGCCACGGGGAACAGATGGCAAAGGACAGGGATGAATGATGTGAGCAAAACCAAGAAGGCAAAATTGGTTGGATTATAGAATAGGTCAAGAGGAGTAATGCATCATAAGCCTGAAAAGAGAGGCTATTAAAAGTCATGATGGGCTTTAACATTAGAAAGATCAGCTCCATCAATTGACAAAAAGAAGAGTTTGCTAAACTGGAGAACTTTCAGAGTAGAGCGGCTGGGACAATGACAGACCATGAAGGCTCATGTGATGTCAAGGGCTGAAAGAATTAGAAACGATATTTGTCGAAGTCGTGATAGATGTCTTCTATTATTTGAAAGTTAGTCATGTGAAAATGGTATTGGAATTGTTTTGCTTGGTTCCAGAGAGAAGACCTAAAAGTCGTAGGTGGAGATTGCAGAAAGACAGATTTGGATTCCATGAAGGGGAAAACAAGTTAATGAGAGGAGCTATCCAAAATGGTTTGGGCTGCGTCAGAGGGGACTGAATTTCCCCTCAGGCCAAGATTGGATGAACAGCTCTTGGAGATGTTGGAGAGAGGATTCTTGTTCAGGAATTAGTTGAACCGAAAGGTCTTTGAGATCTCTTCCTTCTGAAATCCGGTGATCCTGTAATTGTGCAAGCCACAGGTAAAAGCAAAAACAAACAAATAAAAAACCTACCAGGGTTCAATTAATGTCCCAAAGGGAGAGAGAAATTTATTCATTACACTAGCAGAAAAAATCTCTACACAATTCAGCAGACCCTAATATTGAAAACAGGTTAAATTGAATGCCATCATTAGTGCCAAAGTCATAGATTATTAGCAGGAACATATGTAGAATAAAAGCTAGGTCAGGAATATTGAAATGAGTAGCCATCGCAAAGACTTTCCTCACTTTCAGGTTGGACTAGTGGACCTTGGTGCCTCAGTTGATGGAGTGCTAGACTTGGAATCAGGAAGACCTGAGTTCAAATCTTGCCTCAGATACTTACAGCTGTATGACCCTGGGCAAGTCACTTGTAATCTTAGTTTCTTCGTCTGCAAAATGCGGATGATAATGGCACTTATCTTATAGGGCTGTTATAAGGGTCTAATATGTAAAGTGCTCTGCAAGCCTTAAATAATAAGCCTTTTACAAATACTAACAATGATTGTTATTTTGACCACTGAGAGAGAGACTCCCTACAAACACTATCCTAGATAGGCCTATCCCTTTGGCTTAATGAGACCCAGTTGCAGGTGTGTGCTAGAGCTAATTTAAACAGGTTCAAGGGAACCAATTGTTAAATTTTCAGTGTGAGTATTTATACCTTGGAATTTGGCAAATGCTACAAATGAAGGTTTCATTTATTGTTTCATTGATTGTCTAGACTTAAGAAAGTGATGAATAAAATGTTAATGCAGATAAAACTTAAAGTGTGTCCTGTGTACATTTTGTTCCTCACCGCCCCCTCACCAAGAGATGGTTGTAAAACATTTACCAGCATACCTTTGCCCAACTGTTAATTCATACTGCAGCAGCTTGTAAACTTCTTTGTTAAATTGATATGGTATCTTCATGTATGTGGTTTCCTATGATGTGTAGATATAAACCCTTTAAAACACCCTATACTGTTTTCTAGTTGGGCAAGGACAGAAGAATAATGGTTTGGTCTTACTACAGAATGACATAATTTTAGTGTTGGAAATGACCTCAGTGACTCACAGTTAGAGAAGAATCCTCTCCCTAACAATCCATGACAGATGGTTCTTCAAACTGCCTGAATGTCTTTATGGGGCCACCCATTTCTCTAATCCTTGACACTTCTCAATTCTCCTGCCAGGACTTAACCCCTTCAATTCCAAAACTCCTGTCCTTGGGCCCCTAGGATCTTATGGGTAAGACCCTCTCATAAGGAAAACTATCAGGCTGGCTGCTTCTGCCATGATTCATTCTACTCCTCCATTCATCTCGTCTCCAGCTACCTGGCCTCCAAGTGTGTACACTAACCCTCCTATCTCCTGTCTCCACTTCCCTCCACCCTTCTGCCTTCTCAAAGACATCACAACTAAATATCATAAATTCTATGCATCTCTCTGTCTGTATGCCAGGCATTCAGCAGGGGCCTTTGTTAATTCTAGCTCTGGGTCACTGAAGACCTGGTGTTACCGCAGGAATGGCTGCTATTGACCTAGGATCACATCTCATTTCGGAGGATTACTACTTACAGTCCTAATCCAATTTGCACATTGCCCCTCCACTCCAATGGAAATCAAAGTCCTGTTTGGATTATTGAAACATAATCTTTCTTTTTATGTTGCTCAACGAACAAACAATAATAGCAATAATAGGCATTTATATACTACTTCACAAATTCTTTCATTTGATCCTCACAACAAACCTGGGAGGTAGCTGCTTTAATTATCCCCATTTTACAGATAAGAAAAGTAAAGCTCACAGAGGTTAAGTGGCTTGCCTAGGGGGCAGGAATTGAACTCAGGTTTTTGGGACCCCAAATATGGCCCTCTATCCACTGAGTCATCTCCTAAGATGAAAGGCAAGTATCAACTTTGAATATTGTTTCAACTAGAAGAACCTAGAAAAGAGATAGTAAGAGAGGGGATAGCTATCTTCAGTCATTTGACAGGCTGTCTGGTTAAAAAGGGAATAGACTCATTTCACTTGATTTCAGAGAATGGAGCTGAAAACAGTGGGTAAAACTTGCAGAAAGGTGAATTTAAGTGAGACATAAAGAAACCATAATAGGCAGAAACACATAGCAGTGCTGGCCTTAAGATACGATGAGTTCAATGGAAGACTCCAAGTGAAGATTGACTGACTACTTCTTAGTGCTGGCCAAGGTTCCTTCTAGCTCTAAATCTATGATCTTGAGTCACAGAGGGGTTTCTTGTTCAGATATCGGTTAGATCAGATGAACTCTGAAGTCTCTTCTTCTGATTTTGAGCTTCTGGGATTCTGTGTTTTAACTACTATTTCCCGGTAGACTATTAGCCCCCTGGCAACTTTACAAATCACTAGATGTTGTGCTGTGGCTACCTAGTAATCTGTCACTTAGTAAATGAATGTCATGTCATTGATTTAGAGCTGGAAGCCATCTTAGAAATGATGTTGTCTGGAGTATATGGAAACTAGTTTGAACTGGAGCCCTAGAGCCGAATGTTAAATTTTCTGTGTAAACACCTATACCCCAGAAAGTAACAAACACTACAAATCAGAGATTGGTTTATTGTTTTGATGATTGTCTGCATTCAAGAAAGTGATAGATAAAATGTTAATAATTGATACTTTAAAATGTGCCATGCCTTTTCATTGTTTTTGTTGTTGTTTAAAAAATTAGTAAGGCCTTAAATACATTTATTGAAGTGTATTTTTGTCTTTTTAACAATTTTTAACCAAACTTTGAGTTCCAAATTTTCTCCCTGGCTTCCTCCCCTTCCTTCTCTCTAAGAGAGTAAGAGATTTGATATAGACTATATATGTGTAGTCATGTAAAACCTAGTCATGTTGTGAAAGAAGAAAGAACAAAAGGAAAAAAAAACTATCAAATAAAGGAAGTGCAGATAGTATGTTTCAATCTGCATTCAGACTCCATTACTTCAGGAGCAGAATGAATCATGGCAGAAGCAGCCAGCCTGATACATTTTTCCTCATGAGAGGGTCTTACCCATAAGGGTCTGGTGGCCCAAGGGAAGGAGTTTTGGAGTTGAAGGGATGGATGTGGATAGCATTTTCTGTCTTAAGTCTTTTGGAATTGTCAGTGTATTGCCGAGAAGAGCAATGTTCCTGGTTCTGCTCACTTCACTCAGCATCAGTTCATGTAAGTGCTTCCAGGTTTTTCTGAAATCTGCCTGCTCATTATTTCTTATAGAACAACAGGATTCCATTACATTCATGTACGACAACTTGTTCAGCCATTCCCCAACTGATGGGAATTCCCTCAGTTTCCAATTCTTGACCACCACAAGAAGAGCTGCTATAAATATTTTTGTACATGTGGGTCCTTTCCTTTTTTTATGATCTCTTTGAGATGCAGCCCTAGCAGTGGTATTGCTGGATCAAAGGGTATGCACAGTTTTATAGCCCTTTGGTCATGATTCTAAACTGCTTCAGAGAGCTGGTTGTTAAACATTTATTAGTGCTCCCTTGATCCAGTCCAATTCTTTTATTTTACAGATGAGAAATAAACTCCAAGAAGTTTAGCAACTTGCCCAGTGGGATTATGGAGCAGGGTAGGTGGTGCCATAGTGCACAGGAATGCCAGGCCAGGAGTCCAGAAGATTCATTTTCCTGAGTTCAAATCTGGCCTCAGACACTTAGTAGATGTGTGACCCTGGGCAAGTTACTTCATGCTGTTTGTCTCAGTTTCCTCATCTGTAAATGAGCTGCAGGGGGAAATGGCAAACCATTCCAGTATCTTCACCAAGAAAATCCTAAATAGAGTTATCAAGACATGCTTAAACAACTGAACAAGAACCAATAGGATTACACCAAAGTAGTAAGAGGCAAAGCTGTGATTTGGACCCAGATTCTGTGACTACAAATCTAGCAGTCTTAAATATCATAAACATATTAGACAAATATTGGGGGAAATGCTTGAAAGGATCTATAAACAGAAAAACAGTTTATGGGCAAATGAGTCACAGAGGAGATCACAGAAGATAAAGTGGATAACTTTTGTTACAGAAAATTTAAAAGATTTTGCATAGACAAATCTAATAAAACTAAAATTAAAAGGGGAAATAACTAGGAAAAAATATTTGCAGCAAATTTCTCTGTTAAATGTTTCATTTTGAAGGTATAGAAGGATATGATTCAAATTAATAAGAGCCATTGCCCAAATGATAAATGGTCTAAAGATATGAAGAGACAGTTCTCAAAGGAAGAAACCGATAGCCACATGAGAAATTGCTCCAAATTCTTCTAATTAGAGAAGTGCAAATTGAAGCAATTCTGAGATTCTACCACTTACCCAAAAGAGTGAGAAAAATGGCAAAAAAAGGAAAAGGATAAATATTGAAAAGTGTGTCAGAAAAAAAGGCACATTAATGAACCATTGGTAGAACTGTGAATGTGCAGGACCACTCTGGAAAGCAATTTGGGATTATACACAAAAAGTTACTAAAAATTTTTATGCTCTTTGACCTAGCTATAAAACTGCCAGCCCTAGAGCCAAAGGAAGAATAAGTTCTATGTGTACAAAAATACATATGACCATTCTTTTCATGGGTGCAAAAAAACTGGAAACTAAAGGAATGTCCATTAGTTAAAGAGTTGTTGTGTAAATGTGTGTGTGACTTGAATAGGTTGGAGTAAGGCATACTTTAAGAAATGAGAAATAGATGACTTCAAAGAAACATGGAAAACTTATATGAACTGATGCATAGTGAAATAAGCAGAATCAAAAGAAAATTTATACTATAATATCAACATTATAAAAAGGAACAATTTGAAGACTTTAACAAACTGATAACTGAATTTAGCAGAACCGGGAAAACAATTTATACAACACTAACAGTGGTATAAAAACAATGAAATTTGAAAGCTGCAAGAACTCTGATCATAATTCCAAAGGATCAATGATGAAATCTATTTATATCCTGACAGAGAGGTGATAGATGTAGAATGCTGAATGAAACACGTATACTTTTATAAACAGCTAATGCATACTTGCTATGCATACTTGCCATAAAGAAATTATTTATCATTTCTCTTCTTTCTTCCAATGGTGTAGGGGAGTGGGAGCAAGTTAAAATGGTTTTCTATTAATTAAAACACAAACACACACACTAAAAATAGAGTGTTGGCTGCTGGGGCTACAGATATGGAATATTACATACACTTTCAGATGAAGTTCCAGTATTATTATTTCTGCCTAACTGTTTTGCTTTGTTATAAATAGACTTTTCATGGAGTAGGTATAATCTGGAAATGTTTGTAATACAAAAACAAAACACATCATGAAACTTAAAAACAAAATGAAACCTCAGTCTTTCCTCTGTGATATAGCTGGTCATCTGCATTTTTAATATGAAATCTGTGATTTCATTGCCTCTACCAAGACAGATTGGCACTGCTCTGCCATTTAAAGTCTTAAAGAGTTGCCTAGGGCATTGAGAGATTTTGTGACTTACCCAGGGCCACACAGGCTATAGGTTACTGAGGCAAGATTCTAACTCAGGTCTTCCAGACTGTGAAGCCAGCTTTTTATTCTCTACCCCATTAGCAACTAGAAATCAATATATTATTTTCAACAAACTTTACACAATATCTGAGAATATTTATCTCAGAAACACAGATCTTGACCACAGAATGGTGAAAGCTAAGCTTATCTCTTGTAAGGTTCAAGTTTACCCAGTTAAGTCAGAGGCATTATGGAAGAATTGGAGTAATTGACTGGTGTCTGAGTATTTATGATTGCTTTCATCTTTTTCCTGGTCCATGAAAGATTTGAAATTTGTAAAAATCACTAATGGAAACCAGGGTGATTGGAAACTTTTGTATTTTTTTCCAGAGAAATGGGAGCTGTTCAGACTTTTAGCTTTCTCTAATGAAAAACTAACAAGGAAATATGTCAAGGATGGAAAATGTGCCATCTCTCCTCTACCCCCAGTGGAAAGTAGGCCAGCAAGAGACACTTTTCAGGGCGTCTCAGCATTCTTTCATAACTCCACCACTGACAAGGGGCATAAATCATTCACAGATTGCCGATCCGGCATAAATCTTTCTAAAACCACAGTACTCACTAAATGTTATTGTATTATTGAGACATAAATCCTGTGTCAGCTCAACGAAATGTCTGTGGCCATCGAGTTAAACAAGCCAAGATGACTACTTAACGATTCCCAAACATTCGTTTATTAAAATTCAGGCCAGAGGCTTGAGAGGAGGCCCATATTAGAGATGGGATTTGAAAAACCATCTATCACATTTGCACAGTAAGCAATAATAGCAGTGTCTCTCAGTTCTGCTCAGCTTCCCTGGAGGATGAGAATAGTGTAGAAAAAGTGAGTCTTCATAAAAGAAGCCTGAAGATCAGAGAGTTTTTCTCTACTTTGGCGACGTTGCCATTTATTGCTCTATGCCAGGATTATGTCTTATTTGTCTCTCTTTTAGCTTCTCCTTGGTTCAACTTTTGGAAAGGAGGGAATAAGGAAAATTGAATGTACTCCTCACCCTACACTGAAGACATTTCTCAGTGTAAGCTGCTCAGTCAGTGGAAGCAAGGTCCAGCATCCTTTCTTCCTTCTTTCCCATTGCTATGAAAATTCTATGGAGGAAGCTAGGGGGCACAATGTGCTGGATTTGGCATGAAGACTAAAGTTCATTGCCTCAGACATACACTAACTGCATAACTTGATCATGGGCAGCTAAGGGTTTCAGTGGATAGAGTGCCCATCCCAGAGTCTGGAAGACATGAGTTCAAATTTGGCCTCAGACACTTAGCTGTGTGACCCTGGGAAAATCACTTAACCCTGTTTGTCTCAATTTCCTCCTCTGTAAAATGAACTAGAGAAGGAAACAGAAAACTACTCCAGTATCTTTGCAAAGAAAATCAGGCAAAGAGTTGGACACAACTGAAAACAATGGAATACCACCCCTAAAACAACCCTGCTCAAGTCACTTAATAGCTCTGTGCCTCAGTTACCTTATCTGCAAAATGAAGATATTAGACTTGATGGCTACCAAGATCTCTTCTAGTTCTAAACCCAGTGGTGTGCTGGTAAATATTTAACAATTGGCTCTCTGGGGGAAGAAAAACGTAGGACAACACACTTTTAAGTTTAATCTGTATTAACATTTTATCCAGCACTTTCTTAAGTCTAGACCTTCAACAAAAGAACAGATCAAGCTCTGATTTCTAGTGTTTGCCAATTTCCAAGGTATAGATGCTCATGATGAAAATTATAAATCCACTATGTGAGCCAGTGCAGCTGGTTATGCAGCATACTCTTTCTGAAATGCAACAACACAGAGAAGCTGTCAATACAAAGTGTGGGTATATGAATAAGGCTTCAGACCATGCAGGAGCGGCTGAGCACAGCAGCTGGTGACAGCTACAGCCAATGGCTACCTCCATGAAATCACTCAGATCATAGATCTACAGCTGGAGGGGGGAATTTAGAAGCCATTAAGTCCAAAGCCTTCATTTTACAGATGACAAAACTGAGGCCCGGAGAAATTGAGTGATTTTTTCCAAGACCATGCAGGAAGTAGGTAGGAAGCAAGAGTGAGTTTCTCAAAATCAGCCTTTCTGACTTTCAACCTCAATACCATCCTGACAGAGCAGCTCAGTGGCACAGTAGATAGAATGCTATAGAACACAGCCTTAGAAACTTACTGATTGTGTGTTCCTGAGCTAGTCACTTAATCCTGTTGGCCCGGGTTTCCTTGGCTGTAAAATGAGCTGGAGAAGGAAATGGCAAACTGCCCCATTATCTCTGTCAAGAAAACCCCAAATGGAATCATGAAGAGTCAGACGTGACTGAATTATGATTAACACCACTAGCCTGACAGTATAGAAAACACAGGAGTGGATTCTCCTTACACTGATAATCAGTGAATTTTCAATTTGTTCATGGCAAAATATTCTTTAGTATTGTCTAATTGTAAAAAGTCATTTTTCCTCCTGGGGTCTAATTTTCTTCATCTCTAAAATGGGGATATTGGATTAAGAGACTGATAGGTTTACTTCCAAGTCTATGATCTGTGATGTAAAGTCTGTAAATTCATAAACGGCACACTTTGGCCATGAGTGAATTTGACAACGGTGAATTCTTGCCCTCAAGATAATTGGGGGTTTTCATGCATTGGTTCCCTATTCTGCAATTTACAAAAAAAATCTTTCTAGGATTCCTTCTGGTGGAATTCGAACCCCAGGAAGGTTGTCCAGTCTATTTGTTTCTGGGAGAGTAACAAAATCTAGAGATTTCCACTTGTAGAATTGCACAGATTTTAAAAAAAAGGAAAGGGGAAGACACAGACTGATCAAATCACACATGGAATTAGCTTTTAATGAAATCTAATTCTAGATGCAGTTATCGGAACCTTCATCTGAGTGTTCTTTTCTCAGACTTTTCTTTTTTCACTCATAAGAAATATTCCCTAGAGGAGGAGGCAACTTTCTTGATACTGAAAAAGTATTGGTTAATTTTTTTGTAAATTAAATCTCTTCCAATAATTTTGCCTGGCAATTTCAGAGATCACTTTCATTACAGATATATCTTCATTGGGCAGTGGCTTTTATCTCCTTCCAACCTTCCTAAACTATTCTTAATCTGAGGGCCAATACTTAAATGCACAGGAGAGAGCCATCTCAGGAGCAAGGATTCCTTTCTTAAAGGGAGACTTCTATAATTTAAATATTCATTCTTTAGTTCATCTGCTTCTTTGGTAGGCAGCAATGGTACTCTGAAAAGATTACTGGATTTGGAATCAGAAGACCCGTATTTGAATCCTAGATCTGGCACTTTCTACCGTGGGACCTTGGATCATTCATTTTATCTCTATTTCCTCATCTATAAAGGGAAGGGTTTGGACAGGATGATCTTTTCAGCCCCTTCCAATTCTAAATATATCATCCTAAATTTAAGATGTTATGAATTGAGACCAGGGCTGGGGCTTAAATTCAAGTAGGATTTTCCAAGATTACTGTGGCGATCTAGTGAGCTCTGTTCAATAAATACTTTTTGATTGATTATATTGCTTTCTTGAAGTGGGGGTGTACCTGTATCCACTCACGAGAGAACCTATACCACATCCTAGTTGCCTTAATTTTTTTGAACATTGACTTGGGGTTTTTATCCCTTTAATTGCCAAGTATTCCATGTATGTACACTGTAAATAACTTCTCTCAATCTATGACTTTGCCTTTAAGGTATTTATAGCCCTTTGCAAATGTTCCCTGGGGCTGTTGTCTTTCTGGGTAATATAGATTGGTCTTAAAATTAGAACTCTTTCTGTGAGACTGGCTTTTCATTCTTCATTTCCCATCAGGACTCTAACTCATGTCTGTAGTTTGCTTAAAGCTTTCCTTTGGGAACATGAAAGTCTTTGAAAATGGTGTGGCCTTGTGACAGGAAATCCCACTGACCATGTTTGTAGGGGGAGTCCTAAATCAGTTATTAAACACACACACGCACACACATATGTGTGTGTCTGTATAAAAATACACCTATTTTTATTTTATATACATAAAGAAATATATATTTTACACGTATTTGTATATATATACATGTGTATAAATACACATATGTATATGTATTATACACACATATACATGTACATACACATATATATGTGTGTACACACACACATATTTGACTGCTAAGACATTCTTCAGAGCATAATGGATGAACCTGGAAAAATTCAGAGGTTTTATTTGACTATGAAGACACATAAGCTTAGATCCTTCGTAGTTCCAAGTTATGCTGCTTGAAAAAATAATCGGTTTTAATTTAATTTAATAATGATTTATTTAGTGTTATGTGCCAAGCACATAGATAAAATCCTGACAAGGAAAAAAAAACCCTGAGACTAAAAAATGAATGTAGTACCTGCCCTCAAGAAGGTTACATTCCACTGCAGGACTGGGGAAAAATATATACACAGTGATTTCAGGAGAGAGTAGGGTGTGGGGGTGGAAGAGAGGATAAACAACTGGATAGATCCAAAAAAGTCTTTTTTTAGGAGACATCAGTTGGGCTGAGTCTTGAAGGCAGCTAAGGATTCCAAGAGATAGAGGTGAGGAAGGAAAGACAGCATTCCAGGTACCAGGCAGAGCCTGCAGAAAAGAACAAAGATGGGAGATAGAATATAATTTTTAGGAAGGATACATAGGTCAGTCTGGCTCTAAAACAAAATGTTTAAGAGATCATACTATAAGGGGAAATCAGTCTGGAAAGGTAGGTTCACGTCTGAATTTTATCCAAGATCATCTCACTCTTCTGACTTCTCCACATCCTCATCAGTTTCCCCCCTAACATAAAAAAATTTCTACCCTAGGCCTTGGCATCTCAATTCCTTAATCTCAATTCTTATGCCCTTCCTATCTACTCTATTTAAACTAGCCACAGGATGATCATTCAGTCAGTAGGTTAACAGCTGATATTTATTAAGAAGTTGCTCTACGTCAAGAACTGTGTTAAACCCTATATACCCTATTTGCTGGTGAATGATGGTATATTTGGAAAATCCTAGGGAATCAGCAAAAATACAAATCTCGACATTTATAGCCTCAGTAAAATTGCAGGCTACAAAACCAACTCTCAAAAATCAACTGTATTTCTATATAATCATAACAAAATCCAAGTAGCAATAATAGAAAGGGAAATCTTATTCCAAATAACTACCAAATGCATATAGTATATGGAGATTAATCTACCAAGGTATACAAAAGGCTTTTAAAGATTTGATTGCAAAATGTCCTTAAAGAAATAAAGAACAACTTAAATAGTTGAAGGAATACTCAGTGCTCATGGCTAAGTCATAACAATATAATAAAATTAACAATATTACTAAAATTATTTTACACTTTTAATGCTATACTAATAAAATTGCCAAGGGGATGCTTTGCAGAACCTGATAAAATAATAACAAATTTCATTTGGAAAAAAAAACAAAAAAGTCTAGACTATCAGAGGAAATGATTAAATGATCTAGGAATGAAGGGGGAATGGCACATGAAGTCTCAAACTATTATAGAGTAATAGTCTTCAAAACTATTTGAAATTGGTTAAAAAGAGAGAAAGATTAGTGGAACAGACTAGATAAGAAAGAAAAATCAACAATGGATGTCAATAAGCCAGTGTTTGATAAAATGGGAAACATAAATTACCTAGGAAAGAACTTTTTTGATAAAAATTTGCCTGAAAAACTAGAAAACAGTGTGTCAGAAATTAGGTTTAGACCAACATCTTATACCATATTCCATAATACATTCTAAATGCATAAGCCACTTTAATATTAAAAACCATAATATGAATGAATTAGAAGAGAAACGGATCCTATACCTCTCATAGCTATGAGTAGGAGATGCATTCTGAACCAAAGAAGGATAGAGGCAATTAAAAAATAAAATAGATAGCTTTATTAACATGAAAATTTCTGCACAGACAAAATTAATGTACCTAAAATAAGAATGGAAACAGTCAAATGGGAGGAAAAAGCTTTGTATCAAATTTCTCTGATAAGGGTTTGTTATTTAAGATATACGAAAAATATACGTAAACATGCACGTGTACACACAAATATATGTATACATATGTATACATATGTATTTTGTCATTCCCCAATCGAGAAGTGGTCAAAGGATAAAAATTAACAGATCTCAAAAGAATTTCAAAGCATTGACAATGATATAAAAGAATGTCCCAGATCACTAAGAATAAAAGAAATTCAAATCAAAGCAACCTTGATCTTTCTCTTCATAGCCTTCAAATTGTCCAAGATGACAAAAAATAGCAACAGTCCTTATTAGACAGGTGGCAAGATGGTAGTCACACCAATTAATACATCATTAATGGAGCTGTGAAACAGTACAATCATTATGGAAAGCAATTTGGAATTAATTATGTAAATAAAATATCTAAAATGTCTATGCCCTTTAACCCAGAGACTCCATTATTGGGCTTGTACCCCAAGGAAGCCATTGATAAGAAGAAAGTCTCCACGTGTACCAAAATATATACAGCAGCGCTTTTTGTGGTAGCTAAGAACTAGAAACAAAGTAGTTACCCATCAACTGGGGAATGGCTAAACAAACTGTGGTACATGAATGTAATGGATTTTTACTGTACTTTAAGAAATTACTTATGTGTGGTGTGTGTGTATGTGTGTGCATGAAAAGCACGGAAAAACCTAAGTGAACTAATGCAGAATAAAGTAAGCAGAGTCAAGAAAACAATCTACATAATGACATAATGACTAAAACAATGAAAATAGAAAGAGCAACCACACCGAAAAAAAAAAAGTGAATGTATCAAAATTATAAAGATGAAGCAGGACTCAAGTGAAGACATATGACAGGAAAACCCCAACCCCCCTCCTCACATGAGGGAAGGTTCACAGGTGTCATACATTGCTCATGATCTTTTCAATGTGTTGTCTGTGATGATTTTTTCCTCTTTTTTTGTCTTAAATTACTAATTGTTACATGGAATGGCTCTCTAGGTGGGATAGCAAGATCCTGGGTAAAGCTATGATGATATAAAAAACAGAAGACATCAGTAAAAACTTATTTTTTTTAAATGTGCTGGGGATTCAAAGGAAGACAAAAAAGATCCATTCTCTTAAAGCTCAAATTCTAATGATAAAGACAATATGCAAGGAACTATGCAACTACAAGAGATGAACAGTATAAATGAAAGGTAATTTTAGAGGGAAGGGACTGGGGGGAGGATTCATTAAGGAAAGACCTCTTGCAGAAAGTGGCATTTGATCTTCTTTTCTGAAGGCATCCAGGAAAGCAGCATAAGTGGATTGTAGATTGTGTGGCGTGAAGTATATAAGACTGGAAATATGGGAAGGGATCAGGTTGTGGTCATAGCTGAACTCTTATCATCATTTGAAACTGGGAAAAAATTTATAGTGGGAATAATGTTGGATTTGGAATCAGAAGAGATCTAGGCTCAAATCCCACCATTGTGACCTTCCCAAGAATACCCTCAAAATGTACCAGGATCTCATTCTTACAGGGTCAGTGTCTTGAGTCTCTTCCCCCAGTGGGAGCGTATATCTCACTCATTCAATTTCCCTCAGCCAGTCAACAGGTTCTTATTATGTGCCTACTGTTGCCAGCCACTGTGCTTAGTATTCTAGGGGTTCACTCAACAAATTATTTTCTATATTATTTTCACATTATGAATTACAAAATCATTTTGAGGGTACATAACTTTGCCCCTGGCACCAAAATTACTAGTTAATATTCTACTGAAACTATGTAAGTAAAGTTTCATTCTTTTTGCTTAAAGTCTCTTGCTCACTATTAAAATGCAAATATTCTGGGAAAAATAACATGTTAAGTTTATTATTTATTTACCATTATAAGAATATATTTATGAAATCCTTTCAGAAGGTGTGTTGGTAAGCAAAATGGGCTCTTAGCACTTAGTTCAACCAAGTACCCTTGAAGAGTTTGGCTTTTGTTTCCTTTGAGTAATTCAGTGTATTTCATTGAGTCTTACTAAGTGCTAAGCCCCAGGCTCTAACCCTTATTAGGTCTTAACCTAACCTATGTGGATGTGAACCTCCTAGGGTCCTAAAGGGAGGGGCTAACTCAAGAGCCAATCATAGCAGCCTTAGTTCTGGTCATTCAGATGACTTTGATGATGTCTGAAGCCCTGTAAGAAGAGAGGACAGAGCCATTTGTGCAGGGATCTCACTCTTGGTGGCGTTTGGAGACTCCTGGGCAGCTGTACCTAAAAAGCCCTCCAGCTCGTAAATCCAGATGTTGGGACTTTGTTAAACTCTGCTAACTATGTATTGGGATTTGAATCAGACAAGGTCTGTCTGTTGATGTTTGTACTTTGTATTTTGTTCTGAAGTTCGGGGTGCTGGCTTTTTCCCCTGAACTAAGTGCATGATATTTGTATGCTGAATCAAAAGTAAGCTTGTCAACCCCTTCATGTAGCTTTCCTTAGTTAAGCAGATCAAAAGAACATGTGCTTTTGCAGCATTCTTGTTGGGCTTTCAGCCCCACGATGGCTGCTAGCCAGATTGTTGAAACAGAAGGGTAAAGTTTTGCTAGGCGAAGTGAGAAAACTAAAGGTCTGCTTTAAGAGGAGAGATTTGGGGCAAGGCACCCCACCAAAGGAAAAGAGGGCACAGAAGTCAAAGACGGGAACCAGCAAAGACAAACTTTACCATGATGTTCCTAAGGCTGACTCTTCATAGGAAAAGGCTTTTGACCCCAGAAACAATCTACCTAGTCTTAGTTACTGGGGATTTTTGAGGCATAAACTGAACAAGTTTTCATATTCAAAGACTTATAGGCATCTGGGAAGGACTCTCCAATAATGCTCTTTGGTCATTTTGTTGGGACTTTTTTTTTTTTGAGAATGCAAAGGAGTAGAGATACCCATTTCCCTAATAATTGGCATATATATTACACACAGGCTCTTTTCCTAAGGAGTTCACTGGTGTAGCATGTATAGAGTAGTGAATGGAATGCTATATTATTTGGGAGACACACAACTATTTCAACTCAACTAATAACTTTAATAATAAAGTGCTGTTTTTATGGATATTCATTGAGTTAACTTAATTTTCCTTATAACATGAGACCTTGTGCTCTGTCTACATGTGAAAAGAATCATTTAACATACTGATTTATGGATAATCTCTAATTTTGGGAGCAGTTATTCTTTTTACCAGTTCTGCTACTCTAAGGTCCAGTCTACCACTTCCTCAGTTTAGGGAGTTATTTATTTCTAGCAATGTCTTTCTAAATTTGAATTTATTACTCTGAGTAACCCAAGTAAAAATGTTACCATTTTTCTCCCTTTACTGAATTAAGTATTTATTCCCTTGTATACAAATTCTGACTAATTATAGCTGTCATAAAAATATGAAGTTTTCCAAAAGAAAAAAATATCCTTTCAGCAAAGTGAACATTAGCCATACAGGCTTTTTTCTTCAGACCTCATTTTGTTTCAGACTATATCTGTGAACAGATTCAACCTTCATAACAGAAGCCTAACTTGGAATTCTAATACTTGGGGCAAATTCATTTGAGCAGAGTTGGACCATTTTTATATATGGCTGTGGTTGACTGGAGATAGAATTTATGGGAACTGAGGAAGCTAAGGACTTGGAAATTCAGAGAGTTTGAAGGGAGAAAGATATGGGGTGGAAAAAAGACTGGCATTTATGCCATGAAATTCTGAGGATGAAAGAGAATGCCAGGAAAGTGAGGAAGGCCTCCAACACATTGAGTGGATCCTATTTTAAACTAATAAAAGGCTGTGGACGGGAGTTGCACAGGAAGGCAAGTATAGATGGTTAACGATCTGTAGCATTGTAGGGACCTTCCAAGTTGATGCAATTATGGATCCATTTGAGTACAACTATTTGAGAGGGATAATGACTTGGAGGTCTGTAGGTGGCAGCACTAAGGATCTGTCAGACTAGACAGAACTCTGAAAGAGGGGATTTGGAGTTACAGAGGGAAAAGAAGAAGCCTATCAACTCCTCTTCCTGGCTCTGGGTCTCAAGAATGTAAAAAAAGAAACAGCTAGCTCTGGAGAGTATATGAAGAGAGGTTAGAGATCTTCATAAAAAAGATGGGTTTCAGTGCACAGGTGTAAAAATTCCCATTGTAAGAGAGAATACACTATACCATTCACAGTAATTCATACCTCTGTGTGAATTGATTTGAGATCCCAGCTACCTGAGTAGAGATTGAGGGGTTTAGGGGAAGTGTATAGGTAGGTTATGATTGAGGGTCAGGGAAGAGAAATCTACAGAGAGAAGGTTAGAGCAGTGTTCTGGAAGGAATGCTTAGTTACGGCATCTGGAAGGAGCAGACAGGAATGCTGAAAGAGGGAGGGTGCTGAAGATAATCGGTCAACAAGTATTTATTAAGCATTTGTTAGGCACTTGTGCTAAATGTTGGGAGTACAAATACAGGTATAAAGAAAGACAGACTTTGCCCTCAAGGAGCTTACATTCTTTTTTTTTGGAGGGCAATTGGGGTTAAGTGACTTGCCCAAGGTCACACAGCTACTAAGCTACTAAGTATGTCAAGTGTCTGAGGCTGGATTTGAACTCAGGTGTTCTACTCACTGTGCCACCTAGCTGCACCCAACGAGCTTACATTTTAATGGGGAAAGACAACACATAAAAGGATGCTGGAAAAATAGAGGGAAGTGGGGACAAGAAGTCCAGAGTACAGTCTGGAGAAGAATGAAGATGTGGTTGGCCTAGGATCCCTCCTTAAATGGAGGCTTGAGAGGAATCATCCTAGCATAGGGAGAGACTGAAGGGGTAGAGGTTACTTCCAATGTGTGAGTCCATGATCAACCACCATTTTGATTAGGTCTAAACTTGACAGGCTAGAACATTGAACTGAGTAGAATGAGATTCAATTTAACAGAAGTAAGTGGCAAGTCCTCCATGATTTTTTTAAATCAAGCCAAAGTATATCAGGTCATAAGTAAAAGATGAAGGAAATAGGTTATTAGACTGAAAGGTCAATATGTATTGAGTGTGAGAGAGTAGCCCTCATAAGAACACATCTGGAGTACTGTGTTCAGTTCTGGGTGCTGCATTTTAGGAAGACCATTGATAAGACAGAGAGGGCCCAAAGGGCTTTGAATTCATGCCATGTAAGGACTGGGTAAAGGAATTGAGGACGTTTAGCCTGGAGAAGAAAAGACTTAAGAGATAGGATAGCACTCTTCAAGTATTTTAAGGGGTGTCAACTATAATGGGATTTATAATGGGGCAAAATTTAGAAAAATCAGTGGAAGTTGTAAAGAGCCAATTAAGATATAAAGGAAAACATCCTAATAATTAGAGCACCACAAAATTTTAATGAGTGGCCTGAGGATGCTGTGAGTTCCTCTATACTGGGAGTGAAGGTCTTCAATAAGTGACTCTTTGTCAAGTTCTTAGGTATGTTAAAAAGAAAATAGATTTGGAGTTTCATGAGAGGCAATATTTTTTATTATATTATGAAAATATTTGTTTTATTCCATAAATTAAAAATAAAATAAATAAATATAAAAAAGATATAAGCATGAGTGTGTTGCAACCAGATCCAACTGGCTCCTAAGAGCCAATCATTATATTTTCAGTGTGGGTATTTCCACCTCAGAAATGGAAAAATGCCACAAATCAGGGTTTCATTTATTATTTTGCTGATTGTCTCTAGACTCAAGAGAGTGATGGAAAAAATGTAACTAATAAAAATTAAACTTAAAAAAAAGAAAATTCTTTATTAAGTGTTGGTTAGACTTGTTGGTCACTGAGGTTCTTTCCAACCCTGAATTTCTACTATTCTATGATTCTGAATTAGGAGACAGAATAATAGTACCCTGACTTAACAAGAGTGAAAATGTGAAAACAAAGTTCAGTGGCATGGAAAGGGATATGGCCAAATACTCTTTTTATTCCTCTAGTGATAAAATATTCAGTATATTTAAAAAAATAAGGTTAGCCCTGAACAGTTGAGGTAGACTTTGCTTTGGGCACTCAGCAATGATGAAATATTTCCTAACAGACTACTTTAGTATCCTTTTGCCTTCATTGGGTATTTCTTTGATTTCTTGACAAAGGAATTTGGAGAGTCAGTCTGGATGTCCTTCTTTGAGAAGTTCTCAGAAACCTCTTGGCAGTTCTGGTAACTTAAACTCTGATTCACTTAATTTGTCTCCAATAGTATAGGCCCTCTTGTTCCAAAATCAATATTTCTAAGCATTCGAAGGCATCCCAGAAGAAAGAAAAATCCTCCCCAGCCTGCCCCTCTACCAGCATTGAAAGTCATTCAAGGCAGTCAAGAAACATGTTGCTTTTTGATGACATGCTTGGCTCCTTTTCCTTCAACTATGCCTTTCTCCCTGTGGAAATCCCAAAATAGTCACTGAGTACTCCAAGGTTAAAGTAAAACTGGCTGGTCTCACTGTCCTTCCCTCAAAGTTCTTATAAAAACATAATTTTGGCTTCTCTTCTTCTTCCACTATTTGAGACCTTTAATCATGGCCCATACAAAACTGCATCCCTTCTTTCCCTATGTTTGAGCCTTTTTTTAGACTTTCCTAAGGCTTATTTCAATCTTTCTTAACGCCATCCCATAGAAGATACTTCTTCCTAGGTCTATAAAAGTTTCTGATAATAAATTTACAGTAAAACTATTAAGACTATTTTTTAAAATGTGGTGGTACCCAGTGGACTGAGAAAGAAGAAAAAGCTCAGTGAGAAAAAACTATTGTCTTTTCAGCAAATAATTTCTTCTATTTTTTCACTTTCGTGGGAAGTTGAAAATATCTTGCTTCTCATAAAGAGAAGAGCACTGGACTTGGAAAGAGGAGAGATTAGGGCTCAGCTCCCACCTCAGCATTTATAGTGTACACACAGGCAATCACCACCTCTGAATCAGAGTTTCTTCATTTATAAAGTGAGGCTGACAATAGTGCCTACCTCCCAGGGTAATTGGGAGTATCACATGTATTTAAAACCCTTTAAGCATTTTGTAAATATTAGTAGTTGGTACTAGTTACTGCTGCTATTGGAAAAATCCTGGAGGAAGAGTTTGGAGTTAGAGTGTATGCAGATTTCTTTGCTAACTCTAACAAGAGTTGTTTCAGGTGAAGTTCCCCACTTTTCTGTAGAACTAGTGCTAGGTGACTAACTAGGGAATGTGATGATTAACATTATGCTTTGTTCCCATTTCTCTACTCTTGTCCTCACTACCACCCTTTCCTTTGTGAAGGCCAGGCTTAAGGATGTCCCTGAGTCTTGACTGGGTAGCACCTGGGACA
Source organism: Phalanger gymnotis (assembly GCA_028646595.1). NCBI lineage: Eukaryota > Metazoa > Chordata > Mammalia > Diprotodontia > Phalangeridae > Phalanger > Phalanger gymnotis. The sequence continues at coordinate 286,233,425 of CM053626.1, read as the reverse complement.
TCCTTCTAAATTTGTGCTCCCCCTGCCCCTACATTGACCCAGAGGTTTCTGAGTCCACACTCACCCAAATCCAGAGTTCATCAACGCCCATCAATATATTTCTACACGCACACACACACACACACACACACACACACACACACACACACACACACACACATTTTTCTGCAGTCAGGCAGAGAAGCAGCATAAAATAATAGATGGAGTCAGCCTTGGAACAGGAGCACATGAGTTCACGTTCTGTTTCTGACACCTACTGTCTGTGTGGCCCTGGGCAAATAACCTAATTTTCCAGCACTCTGAGCAAATTTCTAACAACTCTAAGTTTGTAGAGAAGGTCCTAGCTTGAATTGGTAGAAGACATTTCATCATCCAGGGAATTTCTAGCATGAAGGAAATCAGAAGGTCAATTTCCATCCTTATCCCTCTCCCAGCCAAAAGACACAATTACCTCAAAGAAGTTTAATGAAATGGCACAGTCAGAAAGGTTGCAATAGAACATCCCTCCCACCCCATAAACCAGAAGCCTGCTTTTCCACAAATATGCACTCTATAAGTGGGGACAGTAGCAATCATACTTAAGGGGTAAACACTTAGGGAATGTATGTGTTCAGAGCTCATGTGTGGAGGGACAACTCATGCTTAGATGCTGCAGGGTCACCAATATCTTTATGGTGCTCTCCTTCCTCCACTAGCCCCAGCTACTGTCGTCATCAGGAAGCTTTAGCTGGTCATTACTCCTCAAGAAGATTCCCGGTGGCTGCTGAGTGTAGAGTTTCTTCTGGGTATGGCTCCCTGTTATGAGCTTCATATCTTTATCTCTTCAGAGCCATCTCAGCTTTAATCTCTTAGGGCACAGGGGCTACAACTCCTCTTTGATAATAACAGACTAAGAGCTCCTTAGTCACAGCCACTGGACCCAGCTAAGACGAGTCAGGTAACATTTCCCAAGATAAGATTGTCTTTTCTTTTTCATTTCTGTGTCTTGGAAGAGATCCACATGCCTCTGTTCCAGACAAGACAACTATCTCACTTAGGATTAGACATTCCCAAAGAATCCCAAGATGCTCTCTGGCTTAGCATACAATTGAATTTGATTGAGGCAGGATCAACATTTACCATTCACCTAACCTATATTCCCACCTTTTTTATATACATCTTTTAATAGCAAATCCCCTTTGGTTTTGTGTTATAATTATACTAATTTTTTTAAAAAAAAAGTCCTTTCGTCCCTACATTCTCCCTATAGCAACCCTCCCAAGTCACCAATCGACCTTCCAAGATAGGAATGAGGAGGGAATGTCTACTGGAATCCCATTGCTGGCATTCCAGGCAGAGGCTGCCATAGATGTGCAAAGCTCACCAATAGTCATTATAGAACCACTGTCTTCCCCCTCCGACACACCTACAAACCCACTATTCTTCCATACTTTTCTATGCCTGTTAAGAGGAGCCCATCCTATACTTCCTGGGAGTGCATTCTGCTCTTATCTCTACGTCTCATTATTTTCATCTCCTTTCATAGCTCAATTCAGGTACTACTTCCAATCTTAGAGGGAACCTTTCCTAATCATCCTCCTCCCCATCAGTTGTTAATGCTCTCTCCCTCCTTTAATGAGCTTGCATTTATTTATCTTTGTTTTCTACTATTATTTGTTTTATTACTATTTATTTATCTATTTTTATCCCCCACTAGAATGCGATCTCCAGAGCAGGGATAATTTTTTTTTAATTTTGACTTTATACCTTAAGGATCTAGAACAATGACTTGTATACAAGAGGAACTTAATAAATGTTTATTGAAATAAATAAAATGCTAGCCCAGTTGGCTCTAGAGTATTTCTTGCTCTTCCAGGCCTTACTTCATAATGTCTCAGGATGTAAGGAACCATGGGAATCATAGGGTCCAACCCCCTCATTTTGCAAAGGAGAACACTGAATTTATAGGCAGCTAGGTGGCACAGGAAATAGAATGTCTGCCTGGAGTTAAGAAGATCTGAGTTCAAATATGGCTTCAGATACTTACTAGATGTGTGACCCTGGGCAAGTCACTTAACTCTTGCTTGCTTCAGTTTCCTCATCCGTAAAATGGGAATGATAATAGTACCTACCTTCCAGGGTTTCTAGGAGGATCAAATGAGATATTTGTAAAGGGGTTAGCACAGTGCCTCGTACAGCACAAGCACTATATAAATTTTAGCAGTGATGATGTGACTTTCCAGAGAAGAAATAGAAACCTAGGTGCTCCAAATCCAGTGTTCTTACCCCTACAGCGTTTCTCCTTCAATGCTGGTATTTGCAGATGCCTCATTCCCAACTGAAAGGGGCTTCTGCTCTACCAGTCTGCTCCAGACCATTGTGCCTACACTGGCCTAGGCCCATTCCCTCCTGCTGCTACTTCTTCTGAGCTGATCTTCAGAATTCCAGATCATCTCTAGGAAGTAGAGTGGAGAAGTCTGGATTTTTGGTGGTGGTGGTGATGGTGCAAAGGGGCGAAAACTACAAAAAGCCATTTTTGTCCCTGGCAGGAATGTAGAATGTCTCATGGTATAGTTAAGTGAAGTTCTGGAGGTAATTTGAATGGAATAATTCTATAATCAAATTATACAAGATCAAAATAAGGATGGACATCAAAACATACTCTGGTCCATTTCCTGGGCAGAGGAATGTTAAAAGCAAGGGTAGAAAACCTCTGACCTGCATGCTAGATTGCTCTCTGGGCTTCATTTCATAGAGCCCACAGAGCTTGTAGCAAACAAATTATGTGGTTCCATTTATTTCTAAGGTTGGGAAAATGCAGTGTGGATTTAAAAGTTATAGAATCGCCTGAAGGGCCAGACTAGGGTGATGTTACTACTTCATGGAAATGAAACCATTTTTGTAAAACGAGATGCTATGTCTCATTTACCCATGGCACGATGTTAGTGTTTTACATCAGTGAAAATGATGAAAAGAAAGGCATTCGTTCAAGAATCACTGTGTTTGCAAGTTTTGAGTAGGACAAAAAAAATACTTTGTTAAATTCTAGCAATGCTTTCAAATCTGGTTGATTGCATTATTTGTTTTCTCCTTAAGATGTTAAGTCTTTTTCCCACCCCTGACATTGCTCCAAAGGATTCTCTCTGTCTTTCTGTGTCAATTTCTCTTGGTTTCTGACTTTCCTTTTCTGTGTCTCTCCTTTAACTACAGTATAAAGTTGATATATATATGCATATATATGTATATACATACAAATATGTACGTATATACATATATAAAACTTATTAGATTTAATGATTATAATTTTATGTTCTGTTCTTAAAATAACAGAAGAATGGAATGATTTCTGTCTCTCTAAAACAAACAAAAAAACCCAAAATAAAACAAATTATCTGAAGTTGCTTTTTACTTATAGAGCTCTCAGTTGAACTTACTGTGGTTCAGTGATCCTCAATGGAAAAAACTACATAACCACATTTAATCTAAGCTACCCAGGACAGATTATTTTCATCCCTTCATTTAAAAAACCCACTAGGAATAAGGATTCTGTAGCTTACACTGGTAGTTCATCTCAATGCTTTATTACTCAATTGTACCTTTACGCAGAGAAGATTCTATTAAAAATAAAACAAAAGAATCAAGCATTTAGTAAGTGCCTTCTATGTGCCAGGCATTGTGCTAAGTGCTTTACAAACATTTAATACTCACAACAACCTTGGGAGGCAGGTGCTATTATTATTCCATTTTGCAGTTAAGGAAACTGAGGCTGATGGTGGTTAACTTACTTGCCCTGGGTCATACAGGTAGTGTCTGCGCCTGAATTTCAATTTAGGTCTATATGACTCCAGCCTCAGCATTCTAGCCACTGTGCCACCTTCATTTTCTACTTTTTTAAAAGCTTAGGAAGCTAGGTGGCGCAATGGTCAAAGTACTACATCTAGAGTAAGACCCGAGTTCAAATCTGACCTCAGACACTTACTAGCTGTGTGACCCTTGGCAAGTCACTTAAACCTGTTTGCCTCAGTTTCCCCATATGTAAAAAGAAGTAGGGTTAGAACTTATAGGAATGTGAAGGCCTCTTAAGTCCCTTTCCAGCTCTTAACCTATGATCCTAACTTGTGTACATGATTTAAAGCACGCAGTCTCTTAAGTACTCCCCCCTTGTCCTAGACAGCTTTTGGAAAGGGAAGGTCATCTGGAATTAATGGAACACTCTTAAATTTAATCCTTCAGTAGAAACAGTAAAGTATTAAGTTCCCTAGGAGTTGATTAGATTTTATAGTCACCTGTATTTATGGAGAGGCTTAATGGGATTGATCATTGGTATAAAAGCAAGAAGATTTGCTTGCCTTAATTGAGATTTACTGAAAGGTGTTAGACTCTGTTTTAAAGGCTAATGGAACAAACCCCGGTAATTAGGAACATTTACGTGTTTTAACACAGTTTTGTCATTTATTAATTGTGTGATCTTTAACAAGTCAATTAACTTCTCTGGGTATCAGTTTCCTCAATTCTTAAATGAGGGGGCTAGACTGGACAGCCTCTGAGGCCCCTGCTGCTTTGTGTTTAATACCCCGTGACCCTGTGGTCTCCTCCAGGAAACACTGGGCTGGGTCATCTCTAAGGTTCTTTCAAGGTCTTACATTCCGGGATACAAACAAAAACTTTCCTACATTTGTTCCTTTTCGCTTCCACTGTCACCATTTAAGGGATCAGTTGTGTCGTTTTTTTTTTTTTAGACTTTGAAATATTTTCTCCCCATTTATGTAGTAAGTGACATTCCACACAACATCACATATCTATCAATCAATCAACGGGCCTTTCTTAGGCATGTGCCAGGTACTAGGAATACAAATATTAAAAAAATCATAGATTTAGAGCTAGAAGGGACCTTTGTGGGCCAGCCCCGTCTTTTTACTGAAGAGGAAACTAAGGTTCAATGAAGTTAAGTGACTTGTCCAGAATCACTGAACTAAGAGCTATTTGAGCTAGGATTTGAAGTTAGGTCTTCCTCTGCCTCCAATTCCCTAACACAGGCACATATGTGAAGCACAGGTGTCTTGGGCTTCCCAGGGTTACAGTACTAAAGCACAGATAACTACTTTCCACTAACACTACACATTATTCCATTTTCTTCCTATTTTTTGGTAGTCTTACTTTCTTCAATCAAGAATACTCGCTGGCTATGCATCCTGTTGCCACATCTAATCATTGCTGCTGTTACTAAATCTCAGTGGCCACTTTCTTTAAGATGCAAACACTTTTTTCTGCCATAAACCCAAGTTCATCCTTAGTGAACGTTTCCTAGCTTTGCCTGTACCTGGCTGATTCCTGGTTTTCCTACTGTTTCTTACAGAATCAACATCTGAGGGATTCATTTCATCCTCCCTATATTTCCTGTCCCTTGACTTACCCTGCTCCTTTTCTGGACTTTGTGGGGTATAGCAGCTCTGCTGCCATTTTGGTCATGATGTCCTTCTTCTGGGAATCTTCTCCCTTCAAGGCCTTTATGGAAAAGGGCTGAGCTCCCCAGGAAAGAGGCCATTTCATGATATCACACCCGAGAGTGAATTGTTGCCCCATGTCCCACAAGTATTTTGCCTCAAGTGAAACAATTCTTAGTTATAGCTTTGGGAGCAGCTGCTGAGCTCCAGCAGCTGTGCTGTGGTGGGAAGACCATGGTTGATAGTCTGCAAGCCTGGTTTCTAGGCATGGCTCTGACGTTAACTTGCCCAAGTCACCTAAGTTTTTGGGACAAGCTTCAATGTCTTCACAAGTAAAATGAGTTTAGACTAAATGATTTCCAATATCCTTTCCAGCTCTAACATCCTAGGACATTCTGAATGTAAAAAAGAATGAATTTCCCCTTAAATCTGAATTTTGTTAATCATTAAATAAATTATTTGTATGTTTGCCTCATGTAGTTGGGTTATGGTTGACTTTCCTTTATTTTTTTTTCAAATATGGAGCTATTCATGGATTGGGGGCTAAAAGGGGCCTTGAAAAGAGAAGAATGCTATTGTTTGCCAGCTTTCTAATTTTAAATTGTCTAAATTGAGAGGAGCTATTCTGGGCAGCCCTCCCCAGTGAATGGCATTCAGCCAGTCTTCCTGGAGAGAGTGTTTCATGAAGACAATGGCATTTAGTATGTTCTTACATGGAAAAGCATACTGGCGATCTTCAGGGATCTGGTGCATTATTTTAAGCCCAATACACTCTGGGCTAGAAAAATCACAGCTGGAAATGTCATACCTTAGACGAATATGCTAAAAAGAGTCCTCTAAAAGACATTTCAACAAAGGTCAACCAAGTTAAGTAGAAAATATTACTGGTCACATATACATGGAAATATTTAATTGCTGTGATGGGAGTGATAATGTATTATTTCACTCCCTTTTCAGTCAGAGTTGTCTTCCATTTTGCTATTTTTGTTCTAGTACTTTGAATTTCATCTTATAAGGAGGGAGGCAGAGAAGTGGATGCCTATAGTTTCCCTAGCTCTAGAACTCCCTAATGAGCCCCAGTTATCATATTGTCGGTAACAGTTGATGACAAACTGTGATGGAAATCATACATAGCCAAGAGTAGTTTCACTACTAGCCATCTGTGTGAACTTGATACTATTAAGGCAACTACTCTTTGCCTCCATTTTCTCCATCTGAAATTTAATATTCAGTTCATAGGGTTTTAAATTTGGAGCTGGAAAGGACCTCAGAACCCATATCATTCAATTCTCCCTCCATTCCTAAGCATTTTTTAGATGATGAAAACCAAACTCCTGGAATTATATGTGATTTGCCTGACAGGTAATGATGGGTTTTAAACCCCAGGTCCTCTGATTCCAGAATCTGTGCTTTTCCCATTCTACCACACTTATTAAGCACCTACGATGTACTGGGATCCAGGGGTACATTGACCAAAACAGGGTAGTCTTTGCCTTCAGGGTGCTTCTCTTCTATATATGCCCTACAGGGATGTTTTGCAGAATCGAATAAGCTAGAAGATTTTGAAACCTTTTCAATTCTTTATTTTATGCCTTTCCAAGATAGTATTGATGACTAAAATGCTGGGCACCTAGGTAAAATTGCAGTCATGTTTTTGCTGATTAAATTGTTGTGCCAGTGAGTGTTACAACATCCTGTGATGGTATTGAATACTTAGGACAGAAACAATGACTCTAGTACTTTCCAGCCATCTTGGAATCATATTTCCTAGCCCCTAATTCTCCATCCATCCTGAATTCCTGTGAAGGCTGCCAGAGAAAGGTAAATCTTGCCAGGAAATTCAGACCCATTAGTGATGCCTGAAATGGGGAACCACTTTTGTGATGGTTGAATTATTTTTGTTGCCTCCTGTATGTTTGTGATCAAAAAATCCACTTGAGGCTTTAAGGACAGACTATACACCCGAGACAGGAGGAGGATTTGGTCAATTTGTTGTATTATTTACTTTTCTTCTGGGTTTTGTCATGAGTATGCAGGCTGTTGTCCCTCTGTCCTTCCTCTGTTTAGCTAAGGCTGCTGCTTGCACCCCAAACTGGGGAGCCGGCGTGATATAATCATATGGAGTCGGAGGATCTAACTTGGAATTCTGGCCCTGCCACTTACTATAATGCCTCTGATCTCAGGGGGAAGAAATTTCATCACTTTAGGACTCAGTTTCTTCATCTGTAACATGAGAAGGCATTTGAACTCTATGATCTCCAAGCTACATTCTAGAATTTCTGTACCATGCCACTGCTCTAGGTACCTTCATTCTCCTCCCCTCTTTTTCAGCTGCCTTTTATGTGTTGTCTTCTCCCATTCGAATATAAGTTTCTTCAGGAGAGACATTGTCTTTCTTTGTGCTTGTATTTGTACTACTAGTGTTTAGCACAGTACTTGGCATATAGGCACGCTTAATTGTTGACTTAATTTGACTAAAGCCACTTCCATCTTTAAATCTTTTCTTCTCTGGGATATTACAGAATTTCAGAGTTGGAAAAGATCTTTAATGGCCATCTGGTCCAAGCCATAACTGAAAAAGAGTTCCCTCCATAGTATACCAAAGAAATGATCATTCAGATTTGGCTTGAATACCTCTAGTGAGGGAGGGACAATTATTTCCAGAAGAAGCCCACTCCACTTGTGATAAACTCTAATTGTTATCATATTTTTCATCAGAGCAAGTCTAAATTTTGTTGTTGTTGTTGAGTCATTTTTTAAATTTTTCATGACCCCATTTGGGGTTTTTGTGGTTTGTCATTTCCTTCTCCAGTTCATTTTACAGTTGAGGAAACTGAGGTGGATAGGGTTAAGTGACTTGTCTAGGGTCACATGACTAGTAAGTCTCTGAGGGCCAGATTTAAACTCACTATCCACTATCACTATCCACTGCACCACCTAGTTGCCCAAGTCTAAATCTACTCCTTTGAAATATTCATTCATTGAAACTTTCAACTAGTCTGCCTTAGGAAGCCAAACAGAGTAAGTCTCATTATCCTCTTTCCCATGATAACTCTTTAAATATTTGAGGATAGCTATTGTGTTCCCCACCCCCAACAGTCATCTCTTGCCAAATACTGTCAGATGTCTAAGGGTAAAGCATAACAAATCCTATGTAAAATACAAATTCAGGCAGTCTTTGATGCCTGATAATGATACTAACAAACTGACATTTATAGTACTTACTATGTGCCAGGCACTATACTAAGCATTTTGTAATTATTATCTCATTTGATTCTCACAATAACTTTGGAATGTCAGTGCTATTATTTTCCCCATTTTACAGATAAGGAAACTGAGGTAAACAGAGGTTAAGTGACTTGCCTAGTATCACACAGCTAATAAGTGTTTGAGGTCAGGTTTTTCTGACTCCAGGCCCAGAACTCAATTCACTTGGCCACCTGGATGCCCTGGCTGTAGTTTTACCCACTTGATTCCTCTAAAGTGTATAATTTAAATTGTGAAAGGAACGTGAAGCAAGTTTCTCTGATAAAGGACTCATTTTTCAAACATGTAGAGAACTGAGTCAAATTTATAAACAATAAGAGCCATTCCCCAATTGATAAATGATCAAAAGATATGAACAGGTTTTCAGATGAAATAATCAAAATTATCTATAACCATATTAAAAATGCTCTAAGTCACTATTGATTGGAGAAATGCAAATTAAAACAATTCTGAGGTACTACCTCATACCTATTAGATTGGCTAATAGGACAGAAAAGGAAAATGACAAATGGTGGAGGGGATGTGAGAAAAATGAGACATTAATGAACTGTTGGCGAGGTTGTGAACTGATTCGACTATTCCGTAGAACAATTTGGAACTATGGCCAAAGGGCTATAAAACCATGCAAAGCCTTTGACCTAGCAGTATCACCACTAGGTCTGTATCCCAAAAGGAATAAAAAAGACAAAAAGGAAAAGGGTCTATCTGTACAAAAATATTTATGGCAGCTCTTTTCTGGGGGTAAAGGATTGGAAATTGAGGGGATACTCATCAATTGGGGAATGGCTGAACAAATTGTGCTATGTGACTGTGATGGAATATTGTTGTGTTATAAGAAATGATAAGCAGGATGCTTTCAGAAAAACCTGGAAAGACTTACACAAGCTGACGCAAAGTGAAATATACTGTGTACAAAGTAACAGCTTTATTATAAGATGACGAGTTGTGAATGTATTAGCTATTCTCAGCAATAGAATGATCCAAGATAACTCTGAAGAACTTATGATGAAAAATGCTATTCATCTCCAGATAAAAACTGATAATGTCTGAATACAGACTGAAGCATCCTTTTTTAACTTTATTTTTCTTGAGGGTTTTTTTGGACTTTGTTTTCTTTCACAACATGGACTATTATAGAAATGTTTTACATGACTACACATGTATAACCTACATAGAATTGCTTGCCTTCTCAATAAGGCGGGTGGGGAGAGAGGAAGGTAGAGAATTTGGAATTCAAAGTTTTAAAAATGAATGTTAAAAACTGTTTTAGATGTAATTAGGGAAAGTGAATACTAAATAAACAAAAAATTTAAAATATAAATATAAAATATTTAAAAATAAATAATAAAATATAATAAATATAAATAATAAATAAAAATAAAAAATAAAGTATATACTTTATCAGATCTCTACAGTCTAGACCTTTCCTCATTTCTTCCCCTCACCAATGCTTTCCAGTTTTATCCCACTCTCTGCTTAGTGATACAGGAGATGGTTCAGCTAGATTAATCTGCCATATATAAACTAACTAATATTATTCACCCAGGTAATTCAATAATAATACTTAATGACTGCCCCTCTGTTTTAGAAACTCCTCCTTTGACTCCTGTGATATTGTGTAACTTAATTCAATTCAACAAATATTTTGTTATATGCCAAGGCATTACATTAGAAATAGAAAGAGGAAGAAAAAAAGTAAAGGAAATAGTCCTTACCTTCAAGAGGCTTATAGTTTCCTGGTTGTCCACCTAACTCTCTGAGTGATATAAAAACTGAGTGTCTTCAGTTTCTCGATTACCTTAAATTATCCAAGTTCACTCAGGTAGTTTGGAAACTACCTGAGGAAGAGAGAGAGGACAGCTTAATTTCATTTGATTCAGCTACATTTCTTAAGTATCTACTATGTTCAAGGCACTGTTAGGTGCTAGGAACCCAAAAGACAGGAAATAAATACTCTTTGTTCTCAAGGAGCTTCCATTCTACAGGGAATATATAACAAGTGAAAAAGAATTTCAAGAAAGAGGCACCACTAATAGCTTGGGATAAGAAGATAGATACAGGAAAGGCCTTGTGTATGAGGCATCATCCGAAATGTTCTTTGAAAAAGGCCAAGGATTCTCCAAAGTAGGTCATAGTAGTGGAGTACATTCCAGACCCGGGGGGTCTATTTGTGCTGTGGCATATGATGGAATCTCATGGGCAAAGGATTCTAGCACCCCAGGCTTCTGCCTCCCAGTTCAATATTATTTTCTCTACACCAAGCTCTTGAATCCTGCTTGGTCATTTGGGATGCCTTCTGAGCCCATCATGGGACCCATGATGAGCCAGATACCCATTGACTATACACATGTACAAATATATATATATATAATGTATATATATATATATATACACACACATACATATATATGTATGTATATACATATATATATATATACATATACACACATATAAAGTCAATCCATCATCATTATCATCATCATCACCATAGTTAACATTTATATAGTGCTGACCATGTGCCAGGCACTGTGCTAAGTGCTCTATTCATAACAACTCAGGGAGGTATATGCTGTTATAGTCCTCATTTTATAGATGAAACTTAGGCCTCCAGTAAGACTGTAAACTTCTTGAGGGAAGGGGCTGTTGTTGCTTTATCTTTTTACCCTCAGTGCCTAGAACTGTTTCTGGAATATAGTAGCACCTTAATAAATGCTTGTTGATTGATTGCACACATAAAATAGGGGTTTGAATGAATCTTAAGGTTCCTTTTGACTATAAATCTCTGACTTTCTAAGTACTTTTGAGCTGGGCAGAATTGACCCCACAGATGTTATTGGCTGTTCAGCCCAGAGCCATAGCCAATCCTGATGGGATCCCCTGGCAGGTGGAACAGAAGCCAAGGCAGATGTCAGCAGGAGTTCCATTGGAGTCATGCTGCTTCAAGTCCTTTGGAGACATAAATTCTTTTGGACAGAACATAGTGGGTGAGAAAGTTCTATGAGCTTGCAGCTTTGAGAAAATGTACAATCCAGATCCAAGTAAAAAATCAAGAGCTGAGACAGAATTTTGGAGGCTGAATTCCTGTTAAAATGCGAAAGGCAGAACATTGCAAGGCATGGAAAATCTCGCTTCCAGATAAACCTTTTTCCTCTTTTTTCTCCTTTAACAACAACAAAAAAATGGAGATAGCATTAACATTCTACATCTCCATCTTACTCCCTGCCCCCAACAAAATGTGTGAGTGGAGTAAACTCGCTAAAGACACTTTCCAAATTGTCTAATGATCTAACTGCAACGCTGTCATAAGCAGCAGGGGAACTGAATCATTTACGTGAATGTCAACTAATTGCCCCCACCCTCTGGTTTAAAGAACTGCTAAACCAGAGAAGAGAGGGCAGGAAGGGTGGATGGGGAGAAGAATCCCAAAGGGAAGGGAGAGTAGAAGGCAAGATGAACTCAGCATACTAGAATCTAGGGAACAAATGGGAAAAGGTGCTGGGGAAGCAGTCTTTGCATATTTGAGTGGAGGACACTTTTTATAGAAAAGGCCAGACGCATGGACAACATGTGATGTACCACACTCCCTCAAGAACATTTTAGTTTACCTTTATTCGATACCGGTCCAGGTCATTTTTCCTAGAACAAAAGAATGGAAAATTAGGTTGATGTGAGGATTGATAGTCTTGGGTTAGGGCATATGGACAAGAAAGAAGCTGTTTTAGATTAGATCTGAGAATAGTCTGTGCCTTCAAGAAGCTTATGTTCTAAGGGAGGAAGATAAAATATAAAAGGGAACAAAACTCTGTGTGTGTGTGTGTGTGTGTGTGTGTATGTGTGTGTGATAGAGGAGATGCCATGGAAATAAAGTTTAGAGTGTCAGAGGCACAGTCAAGAGAAGAATGATGCATGGTTGGATTGGGGTTATCCTCAAAATGGAGGATCCCAGAAGGAACTCACTGATGGAAGATGGGAGCCCTAGGCATTCTGGGAAGTTCCAGGATGAGAAGGCATTTGAATGGTAATGGTGAAGTCCAAAGAGTCGTGAGTACAGTGGAGGGAAATGAAGCATGGTCAGTCTGGGTAAACGGCAGAGTAAACAAAAAGTAATTTGTGGGAGAAGTACTCACTCAAAGAAGAATATTAACATCTGCTTTGCAGTTTTTCCCTATAGACCATAGGACTTTTCCAATTGATTTGCAGTTGTAACCTTCCATATATGTTGTCTCCCCTATCAGAATGTGAGCTCCTTGAGAGGACGGATTGATAGATTTTATAATTTGTAAGCCCAGTCTTAAAAACAGGGTCTTGTACATTTTTGTTGGTGTTTGTTGGTGTTTTTCAGTCATTTTCAATCGTTTATCTGACTCTTCATGACCCTATTTGAGATTTCCTTGGCAAAGATAGTGGAATTGTTTTGTCATTTCCTTTTCCAGTTCACTTTACAGATGAGGAAATTGAGGCAAAAAGACTCAAATGTCTTTTCCAGAGGCACATAGCTGGTAAGTATCTGAGGTCAGATTTGAACTCTGATGAGTTTTCTGGACTCCAGGCCTGGCACTCTATCCACTGAGCTACCCAGCTGTCCAGATCATAGTAAGTGCTTTAACAAATACTTTTTTTTAGCTCATTTATTCACAAACAATTCAGGGAGGGGGGATTCAATTCAATTCAATTTCAATTCAATAAATATTTATTAAGTTTCTACTACATGCCAGATGCTACGCACAATAAATAGGAAATAATTAAAAGAGGGAAAGTCCTGCAGTTAAAGAATGCTTCATGTAGAAGGTGGGATTTTAGTTGGGACTTAAAAGAAGCCAGGGACGTCAACAATTGTAGTGGAGGAGGGAGAGCATTCCAGGCATGGAGGATATGCCCAGAGCCAAGAGATGGAGTGTCTTGCTTGTGGAACAGCCAGGAGGCTAGTGTTGCTGCATTAAAGAGTAAATACTAGGGAGTAGAGCACAAGAAGACTGGAAAGTTAGGGGGGCTAGGTTATGAAGAGTTTCAAAAGTCAGAGAATTACTCCTTCAACAAGCATTTATTAGGGCCTACATTATGGAAGGAACCATGCTAGATTTAGGGTATGCTAAAACAAATTTTTTTTTAAAAATAGTACCTATCCTCAGGGAGCTTACAGTCTGCTGTACTGTGGGGGTAGTAGTAGGGGGATGTTGATATAACCTATCAATAGTTAAAGGTTTGTAGGATAACTTGGGGAAAGCAAATAATCTAACAAGCAGAGAATTAGGAAAGCTTTCCACAGTAAATGACACATGAATTGAGCCTTGAAGCAAGCTAAGGTTTCCAAGATCTGGAGGTGAAGGAGCACATACCAGGCCCATAGTACAACTTGTGCAAAAGCAGTAAAATTGAAGATGGAATGTTGCCTTTGGAGAATAGTAAACAGGCAAATTTGGCTGGAATGACTATGTACAAAGAAGAGTCATTGGGGATTAAAAAAAACTAGAAAAAATCTTTAGCAGATGTGATCCAGTGCCCCCGACTCTGATCTTGGGGATAGGGGAGGGGAAGGAGTGTGTGACTCAGGAAAAGCAACTGAGTTAAGCTTTGAATGGACTTAGAGATACCAAGGAGGCACAGTAGGGCAGGAGAGCATTGATGCCAACTACGAGTCAAGCTCTCTTGGCAGCTTGCTCCCTGTAGCTCCTGCCTTGAATGAACGAACATTCCACTAATTTCTCCTTATATGCCTTCCTTTATATACCATCCTCTTTCCTCAGAGGCGTACTGTCTTTCTTCAAGCTTCCTTCATTTCCCTCTCAGCCTGATCTGTTGCCAGGTGGTTGCATTTTAATGAACTCACAGAGAATAAAGTTTCCATTTTGAGAGTCAGATTCGTATGTGTAAGGACAGCTCCAGTCATATGTAAATGTGGATTTTGTGAATGATAATGTTGCAATAATTCTGACTTAAGTTATTTTTAAAAATTAAGCATCTACTATGTTCAAGTAATTATATTGCAAGGATGCAAAATTGAAGAAAACATAATCCCTGTCTGTGGTAGTTTATGATCTAGTTTGGAATTGGAAACCAACTAGATGCCCATTGATTAGAGAATGGCTAAACAAATCACTGAACATGAATGCTAATAAGAGCTAATAATTATAGCTAACATTTATATAATGCTTACTATGTGCTGTTGTTTCACAGGTAAAGACACTAGCACAGGTTCACTCTTGATCTGGGCAGACAGGAACACAGGAACAGAGTCATAGTAAGGGGTTAAATAAGCTTACTTTATTCTAGTCTATTTTCACAAGGGGTTGGCTGATAATGAAAGCACCAATTCCTACAGGATCCCCTAGGTACCTTTCTTGTAGGGGAGGGTGAGAAGAGGGGGCCAAGAACCACTATGCCTTGATAGGGTCAGTGGAGACAGGCACAGCATTCCACTTGTGCACTCCTCTAAATCCCCCCAAGCCCCCATGGAGGCTGGTTGAGGCAGATACATGCATTCCTTTATGCACTACCCAAATCACAAATCCCCAGTTACTGACCAGTGCCCACTTGATTTATAGGGCAACAGACAAAGAAGGCATCTTGCCAGTAATCGCCTCACAATCTTACTCTACCTCATCCTTATATCTTACTGTGCAGTCACGGTAGAAATTGTTTTGCACCGTGATTGTGAGAACTTATAACTAACACTTGGGAACTAAAGATCGTTATGGTCATGGATCCTGGGAACTAAACCCTAAAGAGGATAACAAAACCCTCCTTACTTACTGCCAGCATTGAGCACTTTATGAATATTATTTCATTTGATCCTCAGAACAACCCTGGGAGGGAGGTACTATTATTATATAGTTATATATTATATAATCTATATCTAATTATATTATAATTATGTATATGTTATATATAAGTTGTAATTATCTATAATATATAACCATATATTATATATAAGTTAAAATTATACAATATTATATATTATATACCATTTTATAGATGAGGAAATTGAAGCAGACAGAGGTTAAGTGACTTGCCCAAGGTCACACAGCTAGTTAATGTTGGGGACATGTGTTTGAACTTCGGTCTTATGGTGCTATAAGAAATGAGGAACGCAACAACTACAGGATACCATGGTGAAATCTGCATAGGGAAGTCAGCAGAGCCAAGGAAACACTCTGCCCAGTGACTACAACAATGTAAATGGAAACAGTAATAAAGTCAGAGTCAATGTTGCAAATTACAAAGAACAAACAGATATAAAAAGTCTATCAGAAGACAGCCCTGCTCACACAGGGTACTGGAGCCAGATTGGACTTTTCAGAGCTCTAACAATCAATTTGTCAGAGCCAATTGTTAAATTTTAGTGTAAGTATTGACACCTCAGAAATTACTAACTGCTACAAATCTGAGCTCAATTTATTGTTTTGTTGGTTTCCCCCACTAAATAAAAGGAGAAAATGTTAATAATTCAGATTAAACTTAGTAGAGTTTCCTGACTATTAAAATCCTTTTCTTCTTTCAAGGTCCAGCTTAGATATTCTCTCTTCTATGATGACTTCTCTGAACCCCTCCCTCCAGGGCTGTTTTGGAGCAAGCTGTAACTGATTCTCAACAGGTGATTGTTACATTTTCAGTGTGAGCATTTATTCCTCAGAAATTATTAAATGCTGCAAATTAGGGCTTGAATTATTGTTTTGTTGAATTATTGTTTTTATTGATTCCTAAACTTAAGAAAGTGATCAAAAAATGTTAATAATACAGATAAAGTTTGAAGTGTGCCCCACGTACTTTTTTTTTTCTGGAGAGCCAGATGTTAAATATTTATCAGCACAACCCTTCCTCTAGCCCATCCTACCCCATCTCTGGCTGAAAGTAATTCCTCCCTCCTCAGATTTTCTTACGACACTTTGTCAGGGGCTCTCTGACTTTATCAAGGTCTACTTTGTATTACATTGTGTTTTTTTAAAGTTTTATTAATATCTTTTTATGTCACCAAAATTTCTCCCAGTATTACTCCCTTCCCCCTCCCATAGAGCCATTTGCTATAATAAATAATATTTTAAGGACTGTCCCCAACAGCAGAGAAAGAAAAAAAGGAAAAATGAGTAAAAGTGCTCCATACACTGAAAAAGTTTGAAAATGTGTACCACAATGTACCACACTCAAGGACCTTCACCTCTACAAGGGGTGGAGTGAGGGCAGTAATGTGCTGGTGAATTTTTAACACCTGACTTTTCTAGTAAAAAGAACTCAGGAAACTCTTTTAAGTTTATTCTGAATTATTAACATTTTCTTCTTTGCTTTATTTAGTGGAGGAAACCAACAGAACAATAAGTTGAGCTTTGATTTGTAACTGTTGGTGGTTAGTTAGATGTGACATGGGTTGGTACCCACTCAATACCAGAGCTCACAAAGGTACACAGATATAATCACTTTTACCAGACAGAGAGAGGGCACCTTCGACAAATGTTTATCAGAGGCCTACTATGTAGAAGGCATAGATAGAGGAATGCAGAAAAAAAGAAACAATTACTTCCCTCAAGGAGATTGTATCTTACTGGTTCTCCTCTAATTTCAAACAAAAGACATTTAATCAAATAGTTTAGCAAATAGAGAGAAGATTGTTCACATGAGGTATGCTGTCTCACTGGTTACCATGGGAGAAGAGACATGTATGAAGAATGTATATAATAGTTGAAGCACATTTTAAAAATTTTTCTTACTTATGTGTATGTTTTCTCTTGTAACATAGCTAATATGGAAATATGTTTTATATGATTTATATATATGCATATGTATATAAACATAATCGATATCATATTGTTTGCCTTCTCAAGGGATGCAGGAGGGAATTTGGAATTCAAAAAAATTTTAAATGAATGACTGTTAAGAATTTTTAAAAATGTAATTGGGAACTATTTAATGAAATATATATATATATACACATGTATCTACATGTATACGTATGTGTATGTATATACATACATATCTATGTGTATATATATATATATATATACATACACACATATGAAAGTACAGAGAACACTCATGTAGGTAAAACAATTAGCCAGGGAGTATGTAAAAATGGTATACATGCTAGGAATTCATATAGCTGGGGCATACACTTGGAGGGCACACACATGACCAGCACAAGTCACACTTCAACACTTCAAGGCTTTTGATATGTTCCACTGTGTTGCTGTATCATTAATGAGATATGAACAGCTGCTGTGGGTATATATTTTTTAAGGATCAGATCTCATAGTAAAATAAGCACTCTTCAAACCAAAGTGAGATTAGTGTAACATTTATTCTACACACAATATAAAGCAGTAATAAAGAAACATAGAAAGATAAAGATAAAGCTTAACAGAGTAATAGAAATACTTACATACATCACCAAGCCAGGAGAGCACCCAATATCTGAGTTCACAGTTGGGGGTTGGGGGTGCCTTGATAACAGCTACCCAGCATCTTGGCCCAAGAATAAAAAATGCCTCAGGTAAAGCATCCTTCGCAGGAGTGAGCCCCAAGGACAAATATCAATTTCCCGTATACA
Source organism: Phalanger gymnotis (assembly GCA_028646595.1). Classification (NCBI taxonomy): domain Eukaryota; kingdom Metazoa; phylum Chordata; class Mammalia; order Diprotodontia; family Phalangeridae; genus Phalanger; species Phalanger gymnotis. Next base: position 286,215,200 of record CM053626.1, on the reverse strand, counting down.
GTTTCAAACAAAAGAAAAATTGGCTCTGTGTTTTAGCAGCTGATAGGTTCAGGCCAGAGGCTAGTGACCTGATTGGCTACATGACTCAGCACAGGATGTGTTGCAGCTGTGGACTGGGCCAAAGTTCAGAGGAGAAAGATATCCATGACTGATAGGGCAAAATGCCTGTGCTCTAAAGGACACAGGATTCATTCCATACATTTCTAGAAGGGTGGCCAACTATTCCAGGAAGAGGAATCGACCAGGTATAAGCTGACCTTTCAGTCCTGGGAATGCAGCCCCTGTTCCAAGGAGAAAGGACAACATATGTAGTCACGTAGGCCTATAAATGTACAGGGAAGATATTTATATTCCATTAACCCTTCATACATCGTCATGTTATTCTTGTCCAGTCTCTGTTGGGTGAGCTGCTTCCGCTGGGCATCAATCTACTAGTCTCATGGTCATTAATTCTCTGCTACCAGCTTAGAGGTTTCATTTCTTCATATGGTAGTGATCTTTTATCCCATCTGTTAAGGTACAATGACTAGAAAGCCTCTTCCCGACAATGGCAGACTAACAACTCTTATAGTGCCTAGCTAGTGGGACTATAAGCCAGCACACCTAGCTAAGGCCATTAGCAAAAAAAACAGGGTAAATGTCACAGGTTATGACTGAATCTATTATTATTACTGAGTATTTCTACTGTTGAATGAAGTGCCATATTTGCTAATTTTCTTTTTCTCCCTCACAGAAACTTTGTATAAGCTGAGACTATGAGGCCTAGTCAAATCCAAAACCTTAGGTGATGCAAATTAAGTGGGGAAAGAACCAAAATGGAGAAGATAAGGTTATTGCCCTCCACTCTCCTGGCTTTCATTCTTGCCTTTCATTATTTGTATCTACTAGAAAAAAAGGACTTTGTTATTTGTACTGTATCCTAACCAGAGACAAACCTTACCTGCATGCCACCCCTACTTTATTCTTATCTCACAATCTAAAAGTGTACAGGGAAAGTTGGGCCAGGTAGGAAAGTAGTATGTTAAGAATAATAATATTCTGATGACATAAACATAAATGATTACACTAAAGAAGAAAAGGGGAAGCTTTCTTTTTGTTTAGTTTTTTTTCCAAAAGAAATTTATATTTATGTCAAGGAAACTCATCAACCAACTTAGATTTTTTTAAAGTTAAGTATGGAGATTGTAAAAAAATGGTAGAGCATGGAGTTGGAAGAAACCTGAGAGACAAAATTATATCTGGTAGAGAATCTTCCCTAAAATATCCAACAAATAGACATCCAGCTTTTGTTCCAAAACCTCAAATAGAGGAAATCAACTACTTCACTATTCAAAATCCACTTTTCAATTTTCGGATAGTTGTAATTGTTAGGAAACCTAATTCTACCACTCTGCAACTTCCATTAATCGCTCCTACTTCTAACCCTTGGGACCAAGTGAAATAGATCTAATTGCTATTCAAGTGACTGCCCTACTAATGCTCAAAGACATCTACCATGGCTCCGTAAAGTCTTTTCTTCTCCAGGCAAAACATCACCAGTTCCCTCCATTCATTCATACGACATGATATTGAAGCATTTTGGCATTCTGCTTACATTCCTCCAGATTATCAATGTCTTTCCTAAAATGTTGCCCCTAGAACTACAAGCAGTACCCTTAGTCTATCAGACCAAGATAGAATATGGTGATTACATTCCTATTCTTAGCTACTGTAACTTTCAATGCTACATTGCAAAGAAGGGGGAAGGGAAGTGAAGGGAAGGGAAGGAAAGAAGGAAGGAAGGAAGGAAGGAAGGAAGGAAGGAAGGAAGGAAGGAAGGAAGGAAGGAAGGAAGGAAGGAAGGAAGGGAGGAAGGAAGGAAGGAAGGGTGGAAGGAAGGAAGGAAGGAAGGAAGAAAGGAAGGAAGGAAGGAAGAGAGGGAGGGAGTAGGGAAGCAAGGAAGGAAGGAAATAGAAAGCCCTTGTATCATATATCATATAGGTATTGTCTAGGTTCAATTATAACATTCTCTGCTTGGTCTTTAAAGCTCTCCAATCTTACTTTTTCTTATTTTTTCAGGCTTCTTATATATTAGTCCTCTGCAAAAACTCTGTAGTCCAGCCACACTGGTTTAATTGCTGTTCCTCACACAAGATGCTCCATCTCTGGCCTTTGTTCTTATCCTCCGTGCCTGAAATTTTCTCCCTCCTCATTTCTTCCTCCAGTTTCCTTTAAGACTTAGCTCAATTACCACTGCTACAGGTGGCTTTCTCAGTCCCTCCATATGTTAATGACTCCTCTTCTAAAGCTACTTTTCCTTTATTTTGTGTTTATCACAGATATGTAATGATCTATACATATGTTATCTACCTTGTGAAAACTTCAACTCAGAGGAAACTGAGCCTGTTGGGAAGTGAACTGACTTATGATTTCAAATTGATTATTTTTCCTAGTGTATAAATAGGAAAAAATGTAGACATTTAACTAAAGCCTTTATTTCTAGGTCCATAACATTTTGACTAATATGTTCGTTAAAAATGTTTTAAAATGGCAAAAATAACATATATATTTATATGTTGCTTTATTGCTCAAGTTGGAAAGGACCACAGAGGTCATCTGGTCCAAACCCTACTCAAAGCCTGAATCTTCCCTAAAATGTCCCTACAATGTCTATCCAGATCCCCCAGTTACATAATGCTACTACATACCTTCTCTCATCTTATCCTCACAACAACCTTATAACTTAGATAGAGAAGAGTTTAGTAAAAATATTTACAGCTTTTCCTTGCTTCTGTCTAAAAAAAGAATTCAGACTTGGCAATGAACGGCCGTATATTTAATTATAAATACTAAAAGTTCTGCCCTTTTGAATGATCTATGTATGCAAAACATTTTGAAATAGAAAAGATATTTATTTTTGTACTAAACTTGAGAAGAGCTATTCATATTTTCCTCTTTGATTCCAAAGAACAACAACAAAAAATTTCACTGTAAAACTCATGATTTCTCTTAGGCTAAGATGAGCCATGGAAAGTTTGAGTTGAAAAGGATATCCTCCACAGAAGAGAGAGAGAGAGAGAGAGAGAGAGAGAGAGAGAGAGAGAGAGAGAGAGAGATTGGATCTATAATTTCACTGGTATAAACACGTTTCTACACCAATTTATGAACTGTTACTCTCCAAGAATGGACATTTGGTAGAACCATACACTACTTAAAAGTAGTGAAGTTTATTGTAGAACATGTGCTAAACCTAGCTTCCATGATGCTGCCAAGATCAAGGGCATTTGGGAGCCAATAGTGCCACCTGGTGGATTAAGGAAGCGAAATACAGTGTCATAAAAGTCCTGCTGTAACATCAACTAATTAATCCAACAAATATTTATTTAACCTTTACCATGCACCGGCCTTACAGAGGGGGGAAGGAGAGAAAAACAAGCACTTATTAAGCAGATACTACGTGCTGAAAGGAACTTATGATGCATATGTCTTGTCTCTCTTACTACACGTACCTAAAATACAAAGCAATATATAAGTGCATCATCAGTGGCATGTTGTTTTCTAGTACTTTATAAAAAGGAATAGAAGACACTGCTACTTGAAGCAATCAGAATTGAAAGGCTTTCAATGATCAGATTCTACAAGTGCAAATGGTCCATATGTAAAAAAGAAAAGGGTCTCAAAAAGCAGGCATGTCTACCCAAGAAGCTAGCTGACTCTGCCTCTATTTCCTACCTCCTTTCCTCCTCTCTGATTCTGTCTTCTGGCCTCCTCTCCCTCACTTTGGGGTGTCTTCTTTGAGGTTGCTCTTCTTGACTCAATGAAGGCTTGAAGGCATATTCTCTCCTACCTCCAGTCCTGTTGAGCTTCACAGGGGCGGGATAGTTTTGGTATTATCAGAGACCCTCGGGGGTCCACAGACTATACTTTGAGAACCACTGGCCTAGAGATCATTTTACTAAAGGCCAACCCATCTTTCCACTAGCTGGTATGTATATAATCTCTCATCTCTAAAGATTAGGTTGTATTTTCTGTCTCTTGAGTGGCTTCTATCTAGACGTCTTTTTATTTTCTTCTCTTGCCATTTCTTTCATGTGCCCTAGGCATCTCAGGTTAACCCACCAGCCTTCCAGGCTGTGAATTAAAACATGCTGAATTAAAGGCCTATTGCATTTAGCATCATTGGCTAATCTGCCTCTTCTCTGATAACCTCTAAATTTCCCCAAAACAACTGCAATGGAATAGGACAGCTCTCGTCCCAGATCTGTATATCCAACCCTCAGCTTTCTCCAGTCCTATCCAACAGCACCAAAACTTCCTAATAAACTAGATGTTCATTAGTATCTTGACTTCAACATGTCCAAAATGGAACTCATCACCTTCTTCCCTGAATTTGACCTTGCTTCAAATTTTCCTACTTCTGTTGAGAAAATCAGCTTCTTTCCAGTCAGCCAGGTCTACAACCTCAGAATCATCTTCAATTCTTCACACCCCTTCACACTGTCCCCTCCAATGAACTGACAACTCTTGTCGATTCTACCTCCCCAAGATCTCAGACATCCATCCCCTTCATTCACATGGTCACAACATAGTTCAGGACCCCATCAACTCTCCCTTGAACTATTGATTATAATATTCTTTTAATTAGCCTCCCTGTTTCCAATTTCTACCCTCTCTGATCCGTCTTCTACACAATTGACAAAATAATCTTCCTAAATAATAAATGTGGCTATATAATTACTCTGCAAGAATATTTAGTGGCTCGATATTACATCCCTAGGACAAACTCTGACTATGAACATCTTTCACAATTTCAGACACTTCTTTTAGTCTCCTTACATTCTATGTTTTTGTCAAGCTGATATACTTTTGTTCCCTAAACTCAATATTCAATCTGCCTCTATGCCTTGGAATAGGCTTTTCTACTCTTTACTTATTTCTTTCTTATAATCCTTTGCTTCCTTAAAAACTCAGCTCAAATGCCATGCCATGGAAAGCCTTCTGTGATTCTCCTAGTTGTTAATGGCCTCTTTCTGAAATTATCTTGTTTATATATTGTCCCACCACTTTAATCTAAATTCCTTGAAATAGCAGATGATTTTCATCTTTATCTTTTTATTCCCAACCCTTAACACAGAGTATTATACAGTGTGTCCCTAAAGTCTGGACACAGAAGAAATCTCATTAACATCTCATTAACCATTTCACCAAAGACTGTGTTGTTCAGTGACTTCTTTTCCTAGGGTATGCTAAAGGAGAAGGAGTACTCAATGAAAATTAGAGATACAACACACTTACTTGAATGCATAAAGAGTGAATGTGCTAAAATTGACAGCAATCTGGAGTTATCGTATTGAGTTCATATGAGTCATGTGAATCTTGCAAAGTGCATCAACCTTTGCATCACAAATGATGGAAATCATATTGAAGATGTTATATTCCAATTAAGTAAAATGTTGTTGAAAATTTCATTCATTTCATTTCTTGAAAAAATGCATTTTTGCCTATGTGTTCAGATGTTAGGAACACCCTATATAGAGTAATGCTTAATAATTACTTGTTGAAGACAAATGAATTCACTGATTGACATGATTGTTGAATAGAATGGAAAGACTATCTGAACCCAAAACAAGATTTTCAGGTTCCAGATTTTATTTTACCATAGTTATGGGATCTCCTAACTATTCCTAACTGTCTTGAATTTCTGAATAGACTTAAATTCCATAGTAGAGCCATCAGGGCCACCATCAGGGAAGGGAAAGCATTGACATCACCATGGAATATACAGAATCATAGACTATAGCACACTTGAAATAGTTCTTAGAGGTCATCTTATCAAACTTTTTATCCAGTTTAGGAATCCTCTACCCAATATCTCCTTTCAGTTACAGGCAACACCTTCTATCACACCAAGATTAACTTATGATAATAGAGGGATCATATTACAACTTACCACTAGATGGTGTCGGAGAGCCAGAGATAGCTAATGAGATATAAACCAGCTATTGGAGCAGAGGGTGCCAGGTTGACTCACTAGAATGAAGAAAGGTGTTCAGATTTGATTCCAGATTGCCTAAGCCAAAGGATAATACCGGAATGGAGAGAGGTAAATGATGAGAAAGCAGTTTGGGTCAGCCAAAGGGCATTCAGAAACATCAGTCAAGAAGTCTGAAATCAAGCCAGGGCAATTGAGAGCCAAAATAAGGAAAAGTCACTGGGGTCAGTGCTGATTCCCAAGGTTAGGATGTTAGTGAATCAAAATCAGGTTACAGAGAATGGAAGTGACAGTCCCACTAAGCACCACATTTTACACTGGAGAATGTTAGGAATAAGCAACTAAGTTAGTGAAGGGCCTTCAAAAATATGCCATATAAGGACCCAGTGAAGGCATTTTTAGCCTAAAGAAGGCTTCATTACACTAAGTGAAAGTCTCCCTCACACTAGCATATGCCCGTTCATCCTAACCCTGCTGACTGCTCTCATGAGGAAAAAGTATATGGCTAATTTCATGTAGCAGTTATCATTGGCCATAAGATTTGATTTCTAGACCTCTTACTGTTGTCTTTCTCCTCCTGTAGTTCCTTTCTGGTCTGCCAATATCTTGCTTAAAGTATAGTATCTAGCAATGGACAAAATACTTCAGGTAAGGCCTGAGTAGTATAGAGTATAAAGGGACTATTGCCTGGACATTGAACTTTTATTAATGCAGTTTTAGGGCCCTTTCATTTTTTATTGCCACAGTTATACTTTTGACTCATGAGGTCAATTAAACCACTTAGGTCTTTAATCATGGCAGGTATCCTCCACATTGTGCTTATATAATTAGTAAATTAAGTTTTATCTTGCTGGTTTGGGCCCATCAAAGACTATTGAGAAATTGTTGAAACCTAAGTCTGTTATGCAGTACATTTGCTATATCTCTCAGCTTTGCATTATTAGTTATACAGAAATTTAATGTCTCCATTTTTTGTCAATGCCAGTCAACTGATTTTAAAAATGTTGAATGTGATGGAGTCAAGCAGACAGTCCTGTGGGATGCTGCAAAAGAATTCCAACATCCAGATAAACAAAGCTGAATTAATACTCCTTGAGTACTATTTTTAATGAACTACAAACCCATCTATTTGTAATATCAGTTGGCCTTTGTTTTGTCAAATACTTCACTGAAATAAAAATATGCTACATCTACATCATTCTTCTGATATACCAGTCTAGTAAACCTAGCAAAAAAGGAAATGCGGTTAGTTTGGCATTATTTACTCTTAGTGAACCCACTTTGGCTCCCAAAGATAGTTGTGAAGAAAAGTGGGGGATGGGGAGTCAGCAAATGAAGATTGTAATTCTATTTCTGATATTTACTAATTGTATTGCCATAAGTAAGTCTCTTATCCTCTCTAGGAATCATTTTTCTTTTTTTTTCTTTAGATTTTCACTTCTTTTTTTAGAGAAAAGTCTCAATGGACAAAAATGGTCAAAATGTGGGTTCAGAAGCAGAAAAAGTAGAGATGCTGTACCTATGAGGGATGAATACAGACTCCTCCCATCACCTCACTGGTGAACACCCAGGAGGGCATTTGTGCAAGGCCAAGAAAGGGTATGATGACTAGGGGTGAGAATTGGTACAAGAAGAATCTAGACAGTATCCCAGGGACAGAGAGAGAGCTGCTCCAAAGGAAGGAATCAATAGTGCTAGCCTTCTGGAAAGATGGGTACAAGCAATGGCCTCTGTAGGAGGAGACAGCAATGTCAAAGGAAACAGCCTGCAGAATGAGTCCAGAACCTTTATCGGTTGTAGCCTACAGCTTCCTTATTTTTTATTCCTAAGGCTGATGATAAAGCCAACCCCAAAGAAGAATAACACTGGCATAAAGCCCCTGGCATAAAGCTCCATTCAACCTCTGAGCAGGTTCATATTGTGCCTCTCTTTCTGAAGGCTGGGGTATTCCACTTGGAAAGTGTAGATTTCTCTGTGCTTGGGGGTTATTTCCAGCACCACTGGATTCTCTAAAGTACATTGCTGTTCAGGCCTGGAAACATAACCCTAGTCATCTCCTCCTGCCCATTCTGGTACCACCTGATCTCAATGTTGTCAGGCTAGAAACCAGTAACAAAACAGGGTAGTAGATTAAGGTATTCCAGAGGAGTCATCTTTGCAGAGTATATGATCACTTGGAACTCATCTTTTTTTTACATCAATCACACGGTTATATGGGTCCATGGTATTTCCTGTACTTGCTTCAATGTCTCTATCTGACTCTTCCACTTCTCCAAAGAAAGTTGCCTAATTACCTTCACCAGCACATTACTGTGGAATCTCAGGAGCTCCTCCATCCTAGTCATAAAGTACTATTCACTCTTTAACTATTACATGAAGTGCTCTCTGGAGCTGGCTTTGGAGGATGAGAGGTCAGTCCTGTTTGATAATGCAATCCTCCAATCACTGACAACATGTTGGGCCTGGCCAATAGAAGCCTAGGTATCACTTTTCTCATCAGTAAATTTAAGGGCTCAGAATATATGCAATCTAAGGTCTAGATAGATGATTTTTGATTCTATGTCCAAGATAAAGTTTCCTAGAAAAAGATTCTTGGTGGTACAATGAATAAAGTGCTGGGTCTAAAGTCAGGAAGACCTGAATTCGAATCTGGCCACCATGATACTAGTTAAGTCACTTAAGCTCTGTCTGCCTTAATTGATAATAACAATAGCATCTACCTCATGGGGCTATTGTGAGAATCAAATGAAGTAATAATTGTAAAATGTTTGCCCAGCACCTGGCATGTAGTAAATACCATGTAGATGCTTATTCACTTTCCCCTCTCAATCTTTCAATTTCTTCCAGTCTTGACAAATGTTCATCCAGCCTTTTCTTAAGGAAAGCCTTGAAAAGAAAGGGTGAACTCAATTCACCTCTACCACCAATAAATAAAACGTTTTATGTCTGTGCCCTGGATCACAATAGACAAACTGGAAAATAGTGATGAGAAGGTTGATCACATCTTAGGCACAGAGCTATAACATACCTCTTAGGCCTTTTGGTCCAATCTTGCATCTAACAGATGAGGAAGCTGAGATCCAGCAAGGTGAAGTTTCTACAGGTACTAGGTTTCAGAAGTGGGGGGATTTGAACCCAGTGTCCTCTGACTCCAGAATCAATTGCTTCCTATTGTGCTATAGCATAGTAGAGGATGTTGAGAAATGGCCTCAGAAACAGGACACAATCTCCAGCAGAAAACAATCTTCCCCTCATTTGGATCCCATGACACTTTGTGTTTCTGTCAATTGACAGATTTTAGTTTGAATTATATTTTTATGTTTATGTCTTTTCATCCGTACTAGATTATATACTCCTCGAGACCAAGGACTCTGTTTTATTTCTATTCTGTCTCCTGCAATGCTTAGCATAGTAGGAGGTGTTCAGTGCTTGTGGAATGGGAAATTCTTTCATTCTATTTCATAGAATCATAAAGTGATAAAGTTAGGAGGGGCCTCAGAGGACTTTCAACACCTACCTTAAATGGGAGTCCTCTTTGACCAGAACCAGGACCAGACATTAGAACGCCCGTTTTATCAAAGATTCACAGGAGATACTTTAATTTGATGTCTTTAACCACTGATCCAATAAGAGTCTAGGTCTTCATCACATCTAGTTTACTAAAATAATTAAGTGACTGATTTAATAGAGATGTTCACACCTAATAAAAGCATCTTTTTAGTTACTTTAGGTGGTGATTGATCAGCTCTCACCCTTATGATAAACATTTGGCAATCGTTCAACAAATTCTGTAGATGTGAAAAAAGGCTCCTCTAGTTGTCCTCCTCTGTATGTTCTCCAGATTATCGATGTCATTCTTAAACTATGGATCCTGAAATGAGCACAATACTCCCTATGTAGCTATACTAGACTGATTACTTCTCAGTCCTTGACAAACACTAGACTGATAGATCATGGAAAGCTATAGATAAAATGTGCCTCAATTTTAGCAAAACATTTCATCTGACTAGAACAGAGTGTAAAGGAACTGCTATCTTTTTTATTCCTAGAAGCTGTGTTTCTCTTAACATAGTCCAACATCATGTGAATTTTTTGGGCTATTAATCACATCACACTCGACTGTTTTGAGTTTATACTTCTCAAAAACCCAAGATCTTTTTGAGGTTAACTATATTTCTTGTATCTTACATTTGTCAAATAGATTTTTTTGAACACAAGCATAACATTTTACTTGTATTCTAAGTGAATTTCTTCTTTAACAAGATTTAATAATAATTTAATATTGCAGCCCAATACTTTAGTTCAGAAATGCTTATCCATTCCCACAATGAATCCATAGATAGGCTGAACTTCTGTGAATTTGGATGAGTATAAACATTCCATCTTGATTTTCATTAATTTTTAGCTGAAATTTGACATTTTATTCAATTATGAACCTAGGAAATAAAAACTATTTGAAGAAAGGGTCTATGACGAAAAGGGAGAATCCATGTTCTTTTTGGATCTTGATTCTGTCATCCAGTGTGTAAGTTATTCCTCCTAGCTTTGTCTAATTTTCAAATTTGATAAACATGCCATTTATGCCTTTATCCAAGTCATTTATTATGAAATCACGTAGAGCCAAGTGGAAGCCTCCAAGCTATTCTATTGGAGATCTTCTTCCATGTTGACTTTGAACCATGAGTGATTAATAACTCTTTGGGTTTAGCAATTAAACTAGCTCTGTATACATCTCATATCATCTAAATCACATTTCTCTATCTTTTCCACAATATTGAGATACTTTATCAAATGATTTATTAAAATCTAGGTAAACTATCTCTATAGCACTCCCCACCAGTTTAATAACTATGTAAAAAATGAAATAGGCTGAATCTGGCATAGCCTGTTCTTGATGAAGGCATAATAGCACTTTGTAAGCACTGGTTCCTTTTTCAGATGTTCACTAACCACCTCATTAATGATCCATTCTATAATTTTCCCAGGCATTGAAATTAATCTTGCTGTTCCATAGTTAGCAGGCTCTATTTTTTCTCCTTTTTTTCATTTGAAAATTAGAGCATTTTCCCTTTTCCAATAATGTGGTGTTTTTCCTGTTTACCATAATCTTTCCAATATCACTGACCTGCTCAGCAGTGACATCTGTCAGCTCTTTCAGTTCCAAAGGCTGTTGATCATTTGGTTCAGGCTACTTGAATTAATCAAGGACAAGTAGGTGCTCTCTCACCATCTATCTACTAATTTATCTTGGGTATTAGCCCCACATGGGCCATGTTTGTTCTGTCATTTACAATATATTTGTCATCTTTCTTGGCAGAGAAAACACAAGCAAAGTAGCAACTGAGTAGCTCTGTCTTCTCTTTGTTTTCAGTTATCATTGTCTAAGCCACATTCTTCAATCCTCTTTCTTCTTGCCAGTAGCTTTTTTGAAAAAACACTAACTTTTTCACCCTTGCTGTCTTCCAGGAAGCCTCAGCTCATTCTAAGGCTTCTAAGCTTTAGCACTCCTGGCACTATAGTTCAAGGACTCTCAATGCCATTCTTTTATATTCAGGTATTCTTGCCTACCCTTGCTTTCATTTTTCATTTGTAGCCTTTTAAAGCCTATATTGGTTGGTGTGCTCCCTGTGGATCCACATTGCGTTCTGAGGATGACAGGTTTTTCCTCTCTTCGTTGGAATTGTTTCTCTTTGTGTTTAACAATTTTATTCTTAAAAGTTTTTTTAATCCCTCTTTAGCTCATTTTGTCCACAGAATTTTAGTCCATCAGAGATCCTACCTATCATTCCTTTGAACCCTTTGGAATCTGTTCTACTCTTCAAGTCAAGGATGCCTGTTAGACTATACCTAATTTTCTTCTCCTCTCACAAATTCTAAGAGGGAGTAATTAAATTAGTTCCCTTCCCAGTCTTCCCCAATGGTTTTCATCATTTCTCCATCTACTTATAGAATCCCATAGAAACCCATACCTGAGAATCAGATTGATTAACAGTAGCATTTATTTTCCCCTACATTGCTTCCTTCCCTTATTGAAAGTTGAAATTATCCTTAAGCCAAGTCAAGAATTTATGATCTGAGGGGGCGGAGCCAAGATGGCAGCTGAAAAGCAGGGACTTGCATGAGCTCCCTGCCAAGTCCCCCCAAAAACCTACAAAAAATGGCTCTGAACAAATTCTAGAACTGCAGAACCCACAAAATAGCAGAGAGAAACAGGGATCCAACCCAGGACAGCCTGGATGGTTGCTGGATGAGGTCTATCGTTCATGTAGCTGGGAGCAGATGGGAGGGGAGCTCAGCATGGACAGTAGCAGGACCAATCAGACCAGGAACTGGGTGGAACAGGCCCTAGCGCCCTGAATCAGTGAGCTTCTCAACCCACAAACACCAAAGACAACAGAGAAGGTTAGTGGGAAAAGCTGCAGGGGACAGAATGAAAAGAGTTCATGGTTCAGCCACCACCTCAGGGGTAGCAGGGGTGGTGCAGCTACAGAACTACAGCTGCAGTTACTTCCGGCCCCAGGCCCACCTGGTGGAAGGAATTAAGTGGCGGATCAGAGCAAGAGTGCAGAGTCTGCTTAAGATTTGCATCAGGTCCTGGTTGGGGGTTCTTGGGGAAGGAGGAGTGCTGGTGTGGCAGAGATGGCTGTATAGAAATAGCTCTGAAATCAACGGCACATCCCCTCAAGCTTGGAACAAAGTATTCTTTGCTCTACAAGCAGTCATATCCCGATGAAAAACTCGAGGGTCAAGTAAGTTGGCTGGGAACATGGCCAGGCAGAGAAAATGGACTAAGATTCAGTTTCAGACTTTAAAATCTTTCTTTGGTGACAAAGAAGACCAAAACATACAGCCAGAAGAAGTCAACAAAGTGGGGCAGAGCCAAGATGTCCATATGAAAACAGCATCTTCCCGGAGCTCTCTCACAAGGTCTGTCAGATTCCTATAAAAAAAAGTAATTTTGAGCAGATTTGAGAGAGTTAGAAACTGAGCAATCTGAGTGGGGCAAATTTCCAAGCTGGAGAGTCTGAAAGGCAGAAGGCATGAATCTGTAAGCTTGGAGAGTGATCAGCGTGCAGAGCTGCTCCAGACCAAAGTGGAAGCGGCTGGCTGGGAAACCCAAGTGGGAGACAGGCTGGAAGAAAGCTGGGTGCCCAAAACCGGTGGAGATACCCAGGCCTGGCATTCTGCCAGGATGGCAGTCTGTGGAAGCGACGAGAGGCAGTGCAACGCCACTGGCTGTGAAACATCAACTCCTGAGGCTTGCAGCCCAAAGGTATGAAACATGGCTTCTTGAACTTCTGTGAGACATAATGGCCAGGTAAATGGCTCTAATCCCTCCCCTCCCCACCCAGAGAATTCCTCGGAAAAAAAGAAGGCTGGAACAGAGGAGATAGAAGTGGGGCTTCAGTGGCCAAATAGTAGAAGTTCAGTAGTCCCAGAGGGGCAGAGCCAGCAGGGGTCAACACCAGGATCCCAGACGTAATCTTGCTCCCCTAGGGGAAGTGCCCACACCAGCTCAAACAATGAAGAGCTGAGACCATTGCTGAAGAGCAACAATGCTGGAGAACACACCTAGGGAAAGAGACATCAGGGAGAAAGACTCTTCCCTCACACCTCAGGAAACTGAAGGATATAATTCACAAAGACAACAATTAGACTCACAATCCCCAGAATAAGAAAGCTGGGACAGAGAGCCCTGAGCCCTAAAGGCAGAAATTTGTTGTAAAGCCAAGAAAAGGCTAACCAACATGAAGAAGAATACACAAAAAAATGAGGACTATTGATTCTTTTTATGGAGACAGGCATGATCAAAATACCAATTTGGAAGAGGACAGCAATGACACTATAGATACATCTGATAACTCAAAAGGTAATGTGAACTGGTCTCCAGTCCAAAAAGCATTGCTGGAAGAGCTAAAGGAGGATTTTAAAAACCAAATTAGGGAGCTAAAAGAAAAAATGGAAAAAAAATCCACTGATGAAATCAAGTCTCTAAAGAATAAGATTGATGAAATGGCTATGGAGATTCAGAATCTAAAGAGAGAAAATGACACCCTGAGAGGCAAAATCAACCAATTGGAAAAGGACACTCAAAAGCAAAATGAAGACACTAACTCATTAAAAATTAGAGTTGAGCAAGTGGAAGCTAATGAATCTATGAGGCACCAAGAAGTAGTAAAACAAAATGTAAAGAATGAAAAAATA
>CM053626.1:286162275-286200524 GCA_028646595.1 Phalanger gymnotis | reverse complement strand
AGTGAACATGATTTGGCTAAATACTCTCTTGCTTTTCTTTGGCCTCCTAGTTGCCCTTGTGAAATGGGCTTTCTGGGCCTGGAGTCTTTTTGTCAAGATGTTGGAATGGGGAGGCTGGTTCAAGTTTTTGCTGCGGTGGGGCCTAAATAAATTTCTTGTTGTTTTCTCCTTAGAGAATCTCTCATACCTTGCGATTTCGTACCATTCAAATATATACATGATTATATTTGAGATCATAAATTTGGCCTTCCTACTACACAGTGCCTCCATGTTAGGAGATCCGGGCATGCTCCAAAGGTAAGCCTTATTACATGTAAAACAACGCAGTTGGACTTGATGGTGTCTGAGGTACTTTCCAGTTCTTGCTCTATGATGCTATAATTGGTATGTCATTGATGTCATTATTCAGTCATTTCTGACTCTCCATGACTCTGAGCTTTTCTTGGCAAAAGTACTGGAGTAGTTTGTCATTTCCTTTCCCAGTTCTTTTTATAAATGAGGAAACTGAGGCAAACCGGGTTAAGTTAAGACTTGCTTATGGCCCCAAAGCTAGTGTCTGAGGCTGGATTTGAACTCAGGAAGATGAGTCTTCCTGATTGCAGGCTCAATGCTCTATCTCCTGTACCACTTAACAGCGCTAGGCTTTATTATATTCCCTCACCAAATCTTGCTTGCTTGAAGTTAAGGACTAGGCCTTCTTTTTCAAGAAAACTTGGGCAGTGCTCTGCACACCTTAGATGTTCAGGAAGAAAGCTCCAGTTTGCTGTCTTTATCATGTGTCAGGAACCCTGTAATCCTCCCATGGTAATGATCAAGTACATTGCTCTCTGCCTGTTACTCACTGGTTCTATGACTTTGCATTTCATATTCTGCCTGCCAGAAATTTGGTTTGACAGCCTGCCTGTCTCTGTAGTCTCACCATACAACACTGAAATTGACCAGTGGACCACCGTCATTGAGAGTTGGCTCTTCTTCTCCCTCTCCCTTCGTTGCCTTTCTCTTTCTTAAAAGTGGAACGTGTTCATTCTCCCTATTGTCTATCTTCTTTTTTCCCTTGATGCCCGTTTCCTTTTAGTCCCAGATCCCAGCTTTCCCCTGGTCTCCCACAACTATTTTCAGAGGCCACCCTCATCCTGCTGAAATATGTCCTACTCAAAATATGCATAACAAATATCTTGTTTGTGGCATTTCCAAAAGGAAAAAAAATCTCAACCAAATTTCTCTAAATAGCACAGAATGATGTTTACTCATAGGGTGGATTGATTTTTTTTTTCTTTTTGTTTTACAAGTTATGGAACTCTCTAATCACTACAATGGAGGGGATTTGTCATGTGGAGCCTACTGGAAAATCATTCCCTCAAAGACTTAACACCAGGGTAACCCCTTCCCTTCACTGAAGATCTAGGGCATTTCTCTGAATCTTTTTCATTTCTGGCACTAAACCTGCTCAAGGCAGAATCCATGAGATTATTTTTCAAATTGCTAACATTTCATGTTGAGGTAGGGGGCAGAGAGAAAACAGCCTCAGCATTTCCTTTTGCTTTGGATCGTAGCTGATTTTTACTTGACTCCTGATAAAAGATACCAACAAAGCAGTATTTTTCCATACTATTTGAGGAAATTAGAGTTGAATAAAAGATTTGATGTGATGATTCAAAGGCTGATATAAAAACTGTGGCTTGCTTTTGAAGTAGATGGGATAAATTTACCCATACTATCTTTTCCCTCTTATTTTTACGCTTAACGGCACCCGGCTTCTTAGCATTTGGATCATAGGTTCAATTTTCCAACTTATACAGTCTATGACCTTCTGATTGAAATAAGTGCCTTGAATGATTTCAGAATCTTTTTTCTACTGAACTCTCTGTCTTTCTATTTTTCTCTGTCTTTGTCTCTCTCTGTCTCTGTCTCTCTCTCTGTCTCTCTGTCTCTTTGTCTCTCTGTCTCTTTCTCTCTTTCTGTCTCTCTGTCTCTCTCTCTCTGT
Source organism: Phalanger gymnotis (assembly GCA_028646595.1). Classification (NCBI taxonomy): domain Eukaryota; kingdom Metazoa; phylum Chordata; class Mammalia; order Diprotodontia; family Phalangeridae; genus Phalanger; species Phalanger gymnotis. Next base: position 286,198,540 of record CM053626.1, on the reverse strand, counting down.
CTCCTCTTTCTCCTTTTCTCTCTCATAATGATAATGATGATAATAACATATAACATTTATGTAGTGCTTTAATATTTGCAAAACTTTTTACAGGTATTATCTCATTTTATCTACACAATAACCCTGAAGGATTTGCTATTATCATCACCATTTTACACAGAAGGAAGCTGAAGCAGATCTCAGAGGTGAAGTAGCTTTCCCAGAGTCACATAGCTTGTAAATTTCTGAGGTTAGATTTGAACCAAGTATTACTGATTCTTGGTCTGGCATATACCTACCTAGCTGCCTCTCTCTAGAGCACTTTGGGATGTTCCTCTTTTCAATGAATTCCTGAACATACTTTATTCCAAGTTATTGGATACAGACCTCCAGCAATATTTGGGAAATGTTTGGTATAACAGCTGTATGATATAACACATTTCTCTTTTTAAACCTTATCCACAGGAGATAGCTTCAATTACCAATTCCATGTGGATGACACCCAAAGATGTATCTCGAGCCTTTTTTATGTAATCAAATAGCCTTTCATTAATAACTAACCAAAGAACACCTGTTTTCCAACATTTTACTGCTGCCTTATATTCATGAATGACTTCAAAATCTTACCAGAGTACTACGGGCTCTTCCTACAAACTTCTCTGCATATCAGTTGTGAATGCTTTTATGAATGGAACCAGAATTCTGAGTTATCCAGGCTGCAACTTGAAGTTTTGGATATTACTTATCATATCCAAAATATCTTAGCTTTATCATCTTTGGATATAATAGATACTGAAAATTAAGAGTTGTGAATCCATAAGACATAAAATGGGTTTTTTCATCAAAATTTCTTTTGTGTTCATCCCTTCTCCATTTCTACTACTACCACCACCCTGGTCACTGACCAACTTTGACTGGATTATTACAACAGTGTCCTAGATGACCTTCTGGGCACTAGTAGTTTCATCCTTTTTCATCCATTCTCTGTATTGCTTTAGGGCAGCTAGGTGGCACAGCAGATTGAGTGCTGAGCCTGGATTCAGAAAGGCTTATTTTCTGAGTTAAAATCTGGCCTCAGACACTTACTGGCTATGACCCTGGGCAAGTCACCAAATCCTGTTTGCCTTAGTTTCCTCATCTGTAAAATAAGCTGGAGGAGGAAATGGCAAACCACTCCAGTTTCTCAGACAAGGAAACCCCAAAAGGCATCACAAAGAGTTGGCCAAGACTTAAATGACTGAATAATGACAATACTGCCTTCAGGTTTGCTATAGGCCAATGATTTCTTTAGTGTAGAGAATTTCTGTTTTGGAAACTCCCCACTGACACTAAAAAAAGAGGAAAAAATATTTTGAGGAATCTAAGATAAGGATCTAGTTGTCAGCAGTTGGTACCACTCAGGGCTCTGAGTGACATATTATTTGGGTGGGTGGGGGCTCTATTACAAGGCAGAATGTGGGAAATAAAACCAAGAACACCAGGCTGAACTGGAAAAGCAATTCAAGAACATCTGAAAGAGATTTGTTTTCTTTTTAGTGCTAATGGAGGAAAAAGAAGCATCGAAAACAGGATTAGGGCAGTAGTTAGTAGTGGATGAGATGTTGATAATAGACTGAAGAAAGAAGGCAAAGGTATACAATTATTCTAATTTTGTTTCTATATTCTCATCCAGAGAGAATGATCTTTGGACTAGACAGGAAAAAAACAAATAAAAAAGGACAATAAGAAAAGATGCCCAAGAAAAGAAGAAAGATAGAGAGCACATAACTACCTTTGGGGAATTAGACTCTCTAGGCCAGAAGTAGGGAACCTTGTGGCCTTGAGGCCACATGTGGCCCTCTAGGTCCTCAGTTGTGGCCTTGAGGACACAGGTTCCTGATTACTGCTCTAAGCCTGTGTTATTTACAGCTTCAGCAACTGAAAAAACTGGAGGATGTGATTGCTATTCTAATGTCACTGGCTCTTGAAAGATCATGGAGAATGGGAAAGGTAGTTCAAGTTTGAAGAAGGAAATATTGTCAACTTCCAAAAAAAAGAAGGAAGAGGATGGAATCTGTGAATGGTTGGTCTGTTAGATTGACTTCAGTTCCTGGAAAAATCCTAGAACATATTGTTAAAAGGGTAATTAGACATCTAGGGGTAAAGGAACATCTAGAAAAAAAATGATTCATCACAAAAAGATACTATAGCTTAATCAAAAATAGGTCCTACAAGACTAACTTCATTTCAGACAACTGTGTTATTAACTGTATTAGTAGATCAGGGGAATGATGTAGATACAATTTACTGAGATTTTAGCAAAGCCTTTGTCAATATTTTTCTCATACTATCCTTTAGGAAAGTGTAGAAACCATTGGAAGAATTGGGAACTGGATGGATGACTAACTTCAAAGAGAAGACATTAATAATTCAATGTCATTTTGTAAGGAAGTCTCTTATACAAAACTTTTAGATCTGTTCTTGACCTTGGGTTGTTTACCATTGTTATAAATGACTTGGACAAAAGCAGAGAGGATGTATCTATCAAATTTTCATATGACGCAAAGCTTTGAGTTAAAAAAAAGAATAACACATTGGATGACATAATCAACACCCAAAAGGATCTCGACAAGCTAGAACTTTGGGCTAAACATAAAAAAAAATGAAGTTTAATAGGAATGAATGTGAAGTTTCACATGGGTTAAAAATTGACCCCACAAATAAAAAAAAACATGAGAGAAATAGCTAGACAATGGCTTATTTGAAGAAAAAATATCTGGGATCAATACAAATTAGCAGTGTGACATAAAAGACAAAAAATATAATGCAGTCCTCAGCTGTAATATGAAAGATACAGTATCCAGCGTAGGTAGGTGATAATCCAGTTCTCTGCCTTGGTAATATATCTGCCATATTGTGTTCACTTCTGGGTGTCACATTTTAGATAGGACATTGATAAACTGGAAAGTGTTCACAAGGGCAGGCAAATTCTTCCCCTTTAGCTTCCTTCTCCTGTTGTTAAGTTCTTCCAGGAATTTCCATTTTAGTAAGGGCTCAGGTCCTTCAATCTTTGTATTTGACTACCTTGGCTCACACAAGTACTTTCTCTGTCCCTCTTTTCAATCCTCTTGTATCTATTATCTTCCTCCATTAGAATGTAAACTCCTTGAGGATGAGGAATGTCTTTGGTCCTGCATTTGTGTCCCCAATGCTTAGCACAGTGCCCGGCCCATAGTATGAGTTTAATAAAAGCTTCTCGACTCATCATGTGAGATCCTATTGAGTAACTGAATATTTAGCCTAGAGAACAAAAGAATTAGTGAAGTACATGGTAGCTATAGTGAAGCATTTTTAAGGGTTATCTCATGAGAAAAGTAACAGATTAATTCTATTTAACCTTTAGTGAAAAAAAAATATGAGCAATGGATTGACATTTTAGACAGGTAAACTTACATTTGAGATAACAGATACATCAGTGAACATTTATTAAATAGCTTTGCCATGTCAGGTTCTATGCTAAGTGTTTGGGAAACAAAGATAAAAATGAAAAAGTCCATACCCTCGAAGTGTTTATCTCCTACAAGGGGTTTGCTAGAAAACATACACATATGTACACATGTGTGTATATACACACATATATATGGGGCAGCTAAGTGGTACACTGCTTAGAGTGCCTGACCTGAAGTCAAGAAGACTCCTCTCCCTGTGTTCAAATCTGGCTTCAGGCACTTACCGACTGTGACCTTGGGCAAGTCATTTAACCAATTTGTTTCAGTTTCTTCACCTATAAAATGAGCTGGAGAAGGAATGGCAAACCATTCCAGTATCATTGCTAAGAAAACTCAAGATAGGGTCTCAAAGAGTCAGACGTGACTGAACGACAACAGTGTGTGTGTGTGTGTGTGTGTGTGTGAGAGAGAGAGAGAGAGAGAGAGAGAGAGAGAGAGAGAGAGAGAGAGAGAGAGAGATCTAGTGTACAGTTAAGGAAAACCACTTTTGTAGCTATGTAAAGGATGGATTGGAGAAGGGGGAGACTTGAAGTAGAAATACCAATTAGGAAGGTATTCCAATAGTCTAGAAAAAGATGATAAATGCCTTACTGGGGTAATTACAATATTAATAGAGAAAAGGTGTCATACTGAAAAATGCTGTATGGGTAGAAATTATAAGATTAGGAAATTGAATTAGGTGACAAATACTAAAGATTCAAGACTAATGCTGAAAACCAGGAGAACAGGGAATAATTTGCCTGTCAGATCTATGGAGAAGGGAAGAACTTATGACCACACGAGAGATAGAGAACATTTTGAAATGCAAAATGGATAGTTTGATTACATTAAATTGAAAAGTTTTTGCACAAACAAAACAAATGCAACCAAGATTATAAAGGAAACAGAAATCTGGGAAACAATTTTTCCAGCCAGAGTCTCTGACAAACTCCTCATTTCTAAAATATATAGAGAACCAAGTTGAATTTATAAGAATACAAGTCATTCCCCAATTGATTAAAGGTCAAAGGATATGAACAGGCAGTTTTCAGAGGAAGAAATTAAAGCTATCTATAGTCATATGAAAAAAAATGCTCTAAATCACTATTGATTAGAGAAATGCAAATCAAAACAACTCTGAGGTACCACATCACACCTATCAAATTGGCTAACATGATAAAACAGGAGAATCATCAATGTTGGAGAAGATGTGGGAAAATCGGAACACTAATGCGTTGTTGATGGAGCTGTGAACTGATCCAACCATTCTAGAGAGCAATTTGGAACTATCCCCAAAAGGCTATAAAACTGTGTGTACCCTTGGATCCATCAATACCACTTCTAGGTCTGTATCCCAAAGAGATCATAAAAACAGGAAGAAGACCTACATGTACAAAAATATTTATAGCAGCTCTTTTTGTGGTGGCAAAGAATTGGAAATTGAGGGGATGTCCATCAATTGAGGAATGGCTGAACAAGTTGTCAAATATGAATGTAATGGAATCCTATTGTTCTTTAAGAAATGATGAGTAGACAGATTTCAGAAAAACCTGGAAAGACTTATATGAACTGATGCTGAGTGAAATGAGCAGAATCAGTAGAACAGTGTATACAGTATCAGCCACAGTGTGTGATGACTGACTTTGATAGACTTAGCTCTTTTCAGCAATGCAAGGAAATAAGACAACTCCAAAAGACTCATAATGGAAAATGTTATCCACATCCAGAGAAAGAAATTTGGAGTCTGAATGCAGATGGAAGCAAACTATTTGTTTTCTTTTTCTTTTGTTGTTTTGTTTTGGTTCTTCTTTCTTATGGTTCCTCCTATTAGCTATAATTCTTTATGTCATGACTGATGTGAAATATGTTTAATATATAAAAAAGACTAATGCTGAAGTTGTGAACCTGGGAAACTATAAGCTTGATGGTACCTTTAACAGAAATTACGAAATTTGGAAGAGTGGATTTTGGGGGGAAAACAGTTTGATTTTGAACATATTGGATTTGAGATGTCTATTGGAAGTGCAGTTGGAAATGACCAATAAGCAGTTGAAAATACTAAATAAAAGCTCAGGAGAGAAGCTGGGATTGAATATGTGGATCCGGAAGTTATCTTCATGGAGAGGATAATTAAACCTAAGGTAGCTGCTGAGGTCATTAATTAAGCAAGTAAATAGTGAGAGGAAGGAAGAGGGCCTAAGATGTAACTTACGGGTACATTCACCTAAGAGATAGGATATAAATGCTAACTAGCAAAGAAGACTGAGAAGGTGTGTTTAGATGGAAAAGAGAACCCTGAGAGGGCAGTGTCTTGAAAATACAGAGAAAAGAAAGAATCCAAGAGGAGATTGTGGTCAACATTGTCAAATTCTGCAGAGAAGTCAAAAGTAATGATGACTGAGAAAAAAAAAACATCATATTTCCCAATCAAGAGATCACTGGTAACTTTGGAGAGAGCAGTTTCAATTAAGTGAAAAGGTCAGAAGCCATATTATAATGAGTCAAAGGAGAAGAAATAGAGGCATCTAGTGTGGACAGTTTTTTTCCTTGGCATTTGTGAAAGGGCAGAGAAATGTAGGATGAGATGGGAGCATTAATTATGGGGCTTTTTAAAGGATGAGCCTTTGTGTTTTGGGGGGAGAAGGGAAGGAACCTGTGGTTTGAGCGAGAATGGAGATTGATGTAGAGAGAGGGTGTTTTTAGGAGAACTCAGCTGGAGAAGATGATGGGAAATGAGATTAAGGGTACTTGTATAGGAGTTGATCATGGCCAGGGGAGAAGCACTTTTTTTCACAGACTGGAGTGAAAAAAGAGAAAATGAGTGGTGATACCAAGAGGTTTTAAGATGTAGAGAGGGGGAGAAGAGAGAGCTGATGGGTACGCCTCCAAATGCCCTCCATTCCTTCAGCAAAGTATGTGGCAAGGTCCATAGTTGAGGTAGTGAGAAAAGGGGAGGAGAGTGGCTGGACATTTGAAGAGAGAAGAGAGCCTGGGTTCAAAATTTTTAAAAATGGATCAACCACCTCAAGCCAAGAAGGCAAAAGTAAAGACCAGCACTGTGGATCTCTCTATCAAAAATCAGCTTTCATGGCAGATAGGAAGAGAAATGTTGAACTTGCACAATGAAAATTTAGAACAGCCTCTGTGGAGAATGGGAAAGAGAGGAAAACTAATGGGGAGTAAAAAGATTTCCTTGTTTTCTATAATGGCCCTTCTGAGATTAGATACCATAAATGGGTTGTGGATCCAGTAAGCACAGCTGTATGAATACCTCTAACTCTTGTTCAATAATAGGAGTAGAAGAGGTAAGGATATACTTGGTTGATAAATGGTCAAAGCATATGAATAAGCAGTTTTCAGAAGAAGAAATCAAAGCCATCAATAATCATATAAAAAACCACTCTAAATCACTACTGATTAGAGAAATGCAAATTAAAATATGTCTGAGGTACCATCTCACATCTATTAGATTGGCTAACATGGCAAAAAAGGAAAATAAAAAATACTGGAAAGGATGTGGAAAAATTGGGACACTAATGCACTGGTGGTGGAGTTGTGAACTGGCCCAACCATTCTGGAAAATGATTTGCAACCACATCCAAAGAGCTGTGCATATCTGTGCATACCTTTTTACTCAGCAATACCATTACTAGGTCTGTATCCCAAAGAAATCAAAGAAAAGGGGAAAGGATCTATTGGTACAAAAATATTTATAGCAGCTCTTTTTGTGGTGCCAAAGAATTAGAAATTGAAGGGATGCCCATCAATTGGGGAATGGCTGAACAAATTGTAATATATGATTCTGATGGAATACTATTATGCTATAAGAAATGATGAGCAAGATAGTTTCAGAAAAACCTGAGAAGACATGTGAAATCATGCAAAGTGAAGTGAGTAGAACCAGGAGAACAGTGTACACATTAATACCTGTATTGTAAAGATGATTAACTGAATGGCTAAACTATTCCAATGATCCAAAGAATTCCAAAGGACCCATGATGTAAAATGGTATCCACCTCCAGAGAGAGAGAGAGAGAGAGAGAGAGAGAGAACTGATGAACTCTGAATGCAGATTGAAATATACTTTATTTTTCTTGTTTTTTAGTCTGTTTTTTCTCTTTTGTGACATAGAAAAATTTGTTTATCAATGTTTTTCATGATTTCACATGTATAATTGATATAAAATTGCTTGCCATCTCAATGAAGGGGGTGGGACAGGAGGGAGGGAGAGAATTTGGAACTCAAAATAACTGTTAAAATTTTTTACAGTAATTGGGAAATATTTAATGAAATCAATAAAAATCTATCTAAATTTTAAAAAGAAAATGTCAGGATAAACTCCCTAACAATTGGTGCTATACCAAAGTGGAATGAGGCAGCCTGGTGAAGGTTGCCCATCATTGGAGATCTTCAGTTAAAGGCTAGATGACTTCTTGTTGGAAACATTCTAGATGGGATTTTTTTTTTCAGGTATCAGAAGAGATGACATCTGATTTTGAGATGGGAGGGACCTTAGAGACTATAAACCTGAAGCCTATGAACATGATTTAAAATATGGATAGACAGACAGACAGATAGATAGATCGTATTTCAATACAATCGATTTTCTATGTAATCCTATGTATTTTATTTTATGAATTTCAAACATTATTCTGAAAAGGGATTAAGGCTTGACCAGGAAGCCAAGGGGTCCACAACACAAAAAAGTTAATAATTCCTGCTCTAGCCCAATCCTTTCATTCTATAGTTGAGGTAATTGAGGTCCAGAGAAATCAAGTGGCCTGTTCCAGATCACATAAGCACTAAGGGGCAAAACCAAACTTCTATCCCAATTTTTCTGACTAAAATTTCATCATTCTTCCCCAGTTCCCATCCTTACTATGTGATGTTGGATGAGTCAATCAATCTCCCTGGGACTCAGTTTCCTCATTTGTAAAATGGGGATAATACTATTTCTGCTATCCACCATCTTAAAGAGTTGTATCAGGTAATATCGTGTACATAATGCTCTTTATCTAAAGTACTGCACAAGTATAATCTATCTTATTTCAGTACCTTGGGCCCAAGTCCCTCTCTCATTTATATCTGTACACTGTGACCCCAGGAATCTGAGAAAATAACATTAAAGGAAGAGATTCAGTGTTCCTTAAGTCTTCCCAATATATCTTGCGGCACTTCAGTAGTTTCAATCAATAGGCATGTTTCAGACTGTTATTCCTCTTAGGGGTCAAAGTTCTCTCTGAACTCTGGCATTTCTCTCCTGATTTGGAAATCCCTATTTCTAATCCTTCTTAGGGATTCTCAATTCTTTCCTCTGTCTCTTGAACCCAAGTTCCATATTCCTCACCACCACCACCACCACTTCCTGCTATTAATCATCTAAACTAACCAGTCGCAAATGAATTAACTGTGCCTAGACATTGCTACTTTCAATTAAATGACTTGCTGGTTTAACCAATGCCTGCTGAATTCATTGAGTGCTATTGGGATCTCAAATTGGATCTGCTTGGACCTAGAAAAGTATCAATTGTCTTAATCCTATGATCATTTGTCCTAAAGCCTAAGTGTTAGGCAATTGGGGTAGGGAAGTGCAAAAAGAGATGAAGTCTGAAATGAGGACTATTAAACAAAAATTTAGTTTGAGAAGCAGTAATGGTTCAATCATTGGATTGTATTATTGATTTTGTCTATTATATGGATTTTATATTTGGCATAGATATCTTGGATAAACTCATATAATATGCATCTTAACCTTGTGGGACAAGGAAACACCAACATTCCTTGGAACAAAGGGGAAGTGGGTGGATAAGGGTGTGTACCAACAGGCAATACTCACACAGTCCATGACATAAAGCTTTGGACTTGAATTTAAAACAAACTAAAGTCACTGTGGATGAGTCTTTCAGGACCTGGAATTGTATTGTAACCAATTCAACAGCTACCCGAAATGCTGAAAATCTAGCCAGGGGAAAAATAGGGTATTTCCCTGCATAAAAAGACCTTTTACAGAAAGAGTTGTCCTTACCCCAAGGATGGTGCCATAATGAAGCAATTTCTTTTGCTCCAATCAGAGGTAGCCTAGGCAATCCAGACCTGGCACATGGAAATTTCAGCCTTAAGTCAAATATTATTTCAAAGTTAATGACAAAATCTATTTTTGCAGTGGTCTTGTTTAAAATATTTCCCCTTAATACTCTCGAAATGCTGTAATTGAAAACAGTTATTTGAGTTGCCAGTGCATGCTTCTTTAATTATATCCTGTGCCATCTGTTTCCAATAAGAGGGTAGTATCTGTTTGCTGTTACCAATCTTATGAAAAACAGGCTTGTCCTAAAATAGATTGGAACTAAAACCCCAAAACATTTCTTTTCAGAGGCATCCTTTCAAGCCAATTAACTTTAATCATTATAGAAATGTTTATTTCCCATCTTATTCTCTCTTCACATGTAAATTCCTTCAGGGAGAGCAGATTTCTTTTAGTGAATGTTTGAATAGCTCTAATTTGGATTAATCAGAACCTGCTGCCTTGTTTATATTCGGATGGTGAACTCTGGCAGCTTTCTTGGTGCATGATAAATAGTCTCTAGGGCAGCTCTTTGTGCCTAGCAGACACACACCTTCCATTGGCCAGAGGCAACTCACCCTTTGTCGTCTATTCTCCTTGGGTGGGGATGACTTGTGATTTGTTCTGATTACTGAATGATGAAGAAAAGTAAATTTTATCACTAGGAGACCATTTCCTAATATTTATAAAATGCTTTTTACACCATAAGGAACACTATAAATGCTAGTTATTGGTATTATTACTTTCATTATTATTAGAGTGGATTGTCTATATTCAGGCCAGATATTTACAAAATGCATTTACAGTTTTAGTTGGTATGTTAGACAACATCTAAAGATATCAAATATCATAAAACTCCCCTAAATCCAGTTATGCTACCTAGTGAATTTTATTGTTGGGTTTCCCCATTCATTAGGGAATATTGAGGCCATTCTTGAATCTTGTTTGGCTCAGTGGACTAAATGTTCAGGCTCTTGATATCACTTCCTGGTTATTTGACCACAAAGCAGCCATGAGGAACTCCAGAAGTTCTCTCATGTTTGGAGGATCATGATAGACAATTCAGGGGGGAGAACCTCATATAAGTGAATCAACCTGAAGGATACTCAGGGCCTTACCTTTTTGAATATCCTTCTTCTGCTATGGCTAAGTAAGTCTCCTTTTGCTCATTAGTTAATTTTTGAATGTCTCATTTTCTTCCAAAATTGAACCCACTCTTGGGGACTGCTAGGGAATTGGTCTAAGTCAGGCCAATAAAGAAGAGAGAACTTTTTGTCCATAGATTTGGTATACGGTATATTAACATATGGAACATATCTTCCCCTTTCTCTGAGCATTCTCTGTAAGTGCTAAATAGTAGTAGTAATGATATTAGTTCACATTAATGTATTAATTTATAGTTTACAAAGTGCTTCTTTTACAATAATCCTATGAAATAAGCATTTCAACTGTTATTGTCTATATTGTACAGATGAGGAAATTGTGTCTTAGACACATTAGCTAGCTCATGGTCACATAACTTGTAAGTAATGAAGATAGGATTGAAATCCAATTCTTTAATTCTAGGCTCAGTGGTGAAGCTATACGAGGCAAGAGCGGAGTCATAAAATGCAGCGTTTTGGAGGATCAGTGAGAGAGACATGATGGAAAGTGGTAATATCAGTGGTCTCAGGAAAAAAAATAGTAGGGTCTAATCACTGCTACTAATTAATTGTATGACCCTAGGCAAGTCCCTTTACTTTTCAGTTTTGATTTCCTCATGCATTAGAATAGATAATCCTAAAGTCACTTCAAGTCGTAATGTACTATGAATCTATGTATAACCTTCCAAATACCATTATGGTGATTACTTATACTAATATATAAATTTCGAAGAAGTTATGAAACTCCATGGAGATGGAATTAGTCAGTTTCCATTTTCAATTCAAATCAACAAATACCTACTATGTGCAAAGTAGGTCGTTAGATGCTATCAATAAAAAAATGAAAAATTATAGTCTCTTGTCTTGAGGACCAGCCCTGGAGACATTTATTTCCTAGGCTTGTTGTTCATGACCTTGGCTCATGACTTTGGGAAAGAAACAACCAAAAGGAGGCTGCTGAGGCTTCGAGGTCCAGTCTGAGGTTCACCTAGGCTAGCACCTGTTTTGATTGTTTTTGTTTTTACTTTCTTTGTGTCCCCAGCAATTAGTACAATGTAGGACACACAATAGTCACTTAAAAAATACTTATTGGTTGATTAATTGATTGCCATGTGCTCAGAACTGACACTGAGTAGGTGAAGGAGAGAAGAAATATCCTCTCCTTCTCTGGCTAGAAGTCCAAGGGAGAACTGGTAACATCCTAAAGTAACACACTCAAAAGATGGGAAGAGATAAGTGGGATCTTTCTCTTTTTATTCTTTAGATTACTGAGAAAGTGGTTCTTCCTGTCTCAGTCAATAATCATCTTTGAACTCTCCTTCCTCCTCCCCCACTAGTCACAGGAACTTATAAAAGATTTCTTCTACAGCCCAAAACACAAACCCCTTATAGTACTTGGTTATCCCCAGTGAGCTAGAGACGATGTGCTCAGATCCATGGGAGGTGTCCCTGATCACCTCTGTTAAATTAATACAATGGGATTTGTCACTTATATAAGTAGACATGATATATGCTAAAATGAAAGGAGAGATCCATATAAACCACTTAGGGAAACTTTTAGGAGGGAAGTAAATCACTTTCATGGAGGAGAAGGAGGGCCAGAAAAGGGAAGGCTTCATGGCAGAGGTTGCACCTGAACTGGACCTTGAAGAAGGAGTATTTAGACAAGTAGAGATGGTAAAGTGCATTTTAGGCAGGTGAGATGGCTTAGATGAATGCTCAGAGTGGGAAAGTACAGGACAAGATCAGGAAATAGTGAGTAGTGAAGTTTGGCTTGCATGTAGAATTCAAGAAAGGGAATAATACCAAATAAGCCTGGAAGAGTAGGCTGGATCCATACCATGAATGGCCTTAAATAATAGGCTAAGAAGCTTGTGTTTTATCCTATAGACAATAATGAACCATCAAAGCTTTTTGACTCCCCTGAATGATAGAGTCAAGTTTGTGCAATATGTGTGAATATGTATATATTTGCACATATGTGTGTATATCTGTGTATATATGTATATATTTGTGTATATGTGCATATGTATATGTGTGTAGATATATATATATATGTACATATATATTTTGTGTGTGTGTAGTAATAGTAGCAGTAGTAGTAGTAGTTGTAGTGATAGTAGTAGTAGTAGTAGTAGTAGTAGTAGTAGTAGTAGTAGTAGCTACGTAAGGGAGAGAGAAGTTGGAGAGAGAAGGAGAGCAATTTAGGAGGCTAATCTCTGAACAAAGGTGGTGGCTGTGTGGTCATAGAACTTGAGCTGGAAGGGACCTCAGTATTCATCTACTCCAACCCTTACACAAAAGAAATCCCCATTATAACACAGCCAATGAATGATTGTCCTCCTCCTACTTGGAGGAAGTAGGAGGAGGAAGGCAGAACCTTTTGAGGAAACCCGTCCTATTTGCCAACATCTCTGATTGTTGGGAATTTTTTTTTATGACATTAACCCTAAATTTGACTCTTTGCCACTTCCATCAACTGTTCCTGGTTCCAATTAGTTGCTTCTCCACACAACAACCCTTTAAATGAATATAGTTAACAAGTTCTCCTGAAATCTTCTCTTTCTTGATCTATGCCTAGGGACTTAGGCCCTTTAATGGATCATCATACAACATGTATCTAAGGACCTTCACCACCCCAGTCTCACTTCTCCAAACTCCTTCTAGCTTATCGACATCCTCCTGAAACCATATCACCAAAAACTAAACATAGTATCTTAGTAGTATCATAGTGTCTTTGTCAGAAAATATCTGACAAAGGCAGGGTACAATATGACTATCACCTCCTTATCCAAGAAACCCTGATTATCAATGTAGCCCATGATCACATTAGCTTTTGTGGCTGCCATATCACACTTCTGACTCATATTAGAGAGGAAGAAATATATACAAGAGATGTCATGGAAGTAGAATCAATATGACTTAGAAACCAACTGTATGTGAGGGTGGAAGAAGAGGTCAAAGGGATTTTGGTCCTAGGTGATTGGGGTGATGGTAGTGCTATCAACAAAAATCAGGAAATCAGAAGTATAGTGAAGAAAATGGACACATTGAGTCTAAGATACTGACAGGACACCAAGGTAGAGTTGTCCACTGGGCAGCTGATGATTTGGAATTGGAGTTACTGGGCTGGGTCATGTGGTTAATATGATAGAGGACTAGAACTCCATGTTGTCCAAACCTTATAACCTCTCAAACCTTTCCAAAAGAAGAATTTGGTTCAAGGGGCAAAGAGATTTAAGCTACCTCCACAGGCTAAAAATCAAAAACTCTAACTAGGAAGTAACCTCATGAACTAACAGCAGAAACAGATAATCCCTAATTCCTAGCACATTCTCATGCTCTGTCAAAGCCACACAAAGGGACCCATGGGCTTGTGCTCTGAGATCTACTCTGTAGTCTCTCCCAGCTCACTCCTCTACCTTTGCCATCTTCTCACCATTCTGTGATAACAAACAACTGAACTAAACCCTGCCCCACCCCCAAACTATGAGGAGGAGGTATAGATATAGGGGTACCAATGTGCACACTGCTATTCAGCAGTGCTCATTCAGAGAACTAAGGAACACAGACATTGTGCCAGTATGTGGGGCCACATCAGGCCTGAAGGAATAAGGCCATGAGTAAAATTAATACCAGTTCTGTCCTTTAAGAAGTCACTTGGGACAGATACTAAGGCGAGTGAATATGAATTTCACAATGTGTGAGGAGGATGGGAGAACTGTGAGATCCTGCCCTGTGGGGAATCTGCCACCAAAAGTGAAGGAATGAGAAAACAGGCAATAGAGGACTTTAAGGAAGAAAGACTGAAATTACTGAAGATGTGTGGAAGCAGAAAACTCAATTAAAAGCCTTGAGCACAAGCAGATACATCAATGAAGATAATAATAATGCAAGGGAAGATGGCCTCTAAGACATCTAAACAAGTACAAACATCTCAATAAGTGCTATGCTATGAGACAAAGAAGATTGAATCAATAATTGAAGAGGCTGAGGACCATGTGGATACTCAAAAGAGCATGGAATGATAACAGTTGTTCCTGAATGGTTCAAGAGAGAAGTAAGAATCATGAAAGTAGATTTTATGGCCCTTACAATAAAAATAATTAGTAGAACAGAAAAACTTGAAACTACAGTGGTGAGTCTCATCAAAGAAATAAAAGACAGAATAACTTATTGGTAGTTAAAATATACAGAAGAAAGAGACCATCCGAAAGAAAAGAATCAAAAAGCAGTAACTTTAAAAGAAAACATGATCTCTATAGAAACAAAACATCTTGATGTAGAAGACAGATATGTAGAGACAACTTAAGAATTATAGGAATCCCTGAAGAACATAAACAAAAAAAGTCAGTATTGTAGGGCAACAAATAATAGAATAAAATAATAGAATAGTAGAATAAAAATTAGTGTGCTAATTGAAAGAATTCAAAGAATGTCTTTAGAAAAAATATCCTATGCTGTAAACTTCAAGAAACAGAGTAAAATTTGACAATTTCAATGACAAACAGCAAGTCCTTCAGTTGACCAGAAAAAAGAACTTCAATTAAAAAGGAAATTAAATTTGATAGCAGAAGTGTATTCTGCACCCACCAGAAACTGCAGAAGGTAATAAAATAATGTGCTCTGAAGAGCAAAGGAACTCAAGATGCAACCCAAGGTGATATATCTTGCAAACCTGAGTCTAATCATCAATGAAAAAGATAGACATTCAATAAAATAGAATTGAAGCATTCCTATTTTTTAAAAGAAACAGATATGAATAGATTATATACTTTGCAAATACATTAGACAATAGAAAAACAACAAATGTAAACAAATGCAGAAACTAAGGGGAAACGAGTAATAACATAACCTCTAGGGAGAAAGAGAAAAATCTAGAATTAGAAAGAAAATAGCTAGAAAGAGACTGGAGGTACTGGAATAAATTAAGACTGGGAATGTAGATTTAAGAGCTATCTGCATGGAAGTGATAATTGAAGCCATCAGAGTGGATGAGATCACCAACAGAAAAACAGAAACTGAACAGGGTAGAACTTTGGGAGACACAAACTTAGGGGGCAGTAGGATGACATAATGGAGACCAAAGAGGTCTTTGCACAGGAGACCAAGAAAGAAATTTCTAAAACATAGGAAATCTAGATGAGAACAGAAGCTAACAGTTGCCTGGAATTCAAGAGTTGAGGACTGATATATTTTTTTTCTGGGATAGACTACTGAATTATGTGTGAACTGTAGGGAAGAGCTAATTATAACTTGGATGACAATTTATTTGTCAGCTAATCATTTATTATTAAATTCTATCAACTACCACTTCTCTGGCAGCATTCTTACAATATCAACAATGTACTGTTACCCTAAATAGTAAATTAAACATAGCCCCTTCCCAGAGGGCATTCTTTCCATTTAAATTGATTCCATAAAATATGTAAATGGAGTAAGGAAGGAAGTACAGTCATGGAAAGAAGGAGGGGCTAATGTGGTGACATGGTCATTAACTTAGTGTGGTCAGACCTTACAGCATCTTCTTTTTCCAGAGATGGGGCTATCTGAGTCCAAAGATGTGATGCCTAAGACTCTCTTTTAGGAGAAATGGAGAGATGAAGTTATAGAGGAAAAACTGAATTCTTCTTGCTCTGCTCTGCAACAAGCCACTTGTGTGACTGCAGACACATTACTTAACCTTTCTAGACCTTAGTTTCTCCTCTATAAAAAGAAGAAGTTGAACCATATTATCTCTATAGCTCTTCCTAGGTTTGAGTTGATGGTCCTATGACACCCTGCTTTGGGGAATCCTTACAGGAAAAAACAAACAAACAAACAAACAAACAAACATAAATTCTCTCCTGGCAACATTGTTCAAAGTCCTTAGAGTATAGTCATCACCTTTAATAAAGTAAGAACCAAATCCATGGAGTTTAACTATGCCCAAGGTCACCTAGGCAGGAAGTGGTAGAACCAGGAATTGAACCAGCTGTGTGCTAGAGTCAGCTTTCTTGAGACCCATTGCTAAATTTTCAGAGAGCATTTACACCTTGGAAGAAACTTTAGCAAACGCTGAAAATTAGGACTTGACTTATAATATTGTTGTTAAGAATGTGATAGAGATAATATTAATAATGTAGATTAACTTAAAAAGTGTATCATCCCCCCACTACTTGCCAGCCAGTTGTTATACATTCATGAGCACACCCTTGAATTGAACCCAAGTCTACCGGTTCCATATCCAACAATCTTTCCATTGCACCATTTCCTAGAGTCAAAGGGATTACCTAAAAGAGTTGTTAATGGCCTCTGTCACCCTAAAAAGCCCATCAGATGGCTTGAGATCTTATAATATGCCAGTCTTCTCTGCCTTTGTTTTGTATAAGGTAGACACTAATAAATATTTGTTGAATTTTATTATTTAATTGACACCGATCCTCTACCTTTTGCCCCAAATAAACAACTTCGGAAAGATTTCTTCCTTGAGTGTTCTAATTGTCCTTATTTCTTTGATCAGTTCTCTTAATTCTTTTATTGCTCTTCTAATCATGCTGAAGGTTCTTAGGATTTCTCTATTGTCATTTGTGGAAGCCTCTTAAATTTTATTTTAATACTTTCATCTCCCTTCAACTTTTTAAAGCTTAATTTCCTTCACTGCCAAGTACTTGCTTATCAGGCTGACTCTTTTCCTAGATTCTTTGCTCCTTTTCCCTCCTTTACCCATATTTATCAGTCCCCCATCTTCTGTTTTTTTTTCCTCCCACAGTATCTTCAATGTAACCAAGCTTATTACCGCCAATCAGCTTCTCAACTTGAGAGTTCTCAAATCTGTTATACCCCTTTTCTAACTCCTGATATCTATTTTCCATTCTTTCCAGGCCAACAGGTTTTAGTGAAACCCTGTTACAGTGGAATTAAAAAAGACCCAGAGTTTTATCCAGATAAACAGTTTATTTAGTAAGGCATGTGGTTGCAGAAACAAATCAGGTCTAAGGCTCTCAGTAGCCGAGACCCTTGATTTCTATACAGTTAAGACACAACTTGGACAGAGTGAAAAACATAAAAAACAAGATGTAAGGATTGAGACACATGATTTCTTATTGGTGGAGACACTGTGGTAAGAGGGAGAGGGGTAGTTTTGTGATATTCCTTAAGTTGCATGACAGTTTGTAAGGAGAATAATCTTGTGTCTCCCCCCAATCAGGTGACTTCCAAGAAGTTGAAACTTAACTTCACAAAATGGTGGATAAGGGCAAAATGGAGCTAATGTTGTTTTCATTTATCATCCTTCTGTGGCTCTCAGAGTTGAGGCGACCTACTGGAATAGTGTTGTAGGGAGTACCACCTTTTTCAACCCCACTTTTCTCTTCTAGGCCTTACTCTTCTCTAAGCTCCTCCTCCAAGCTGGTGGGGTACTTCTCTTTTCTTCTGAAAGCTAATTTTCTTCTATCTTTTTTTTTCTCCTCTCCTCCTCCCACCTTGGTTTCATGAGATTCAGAAAGGACTGTGATGGGAGAGGAGTGTCTTCCAAAATCCTGCTGAAGAGATATTGAGGAAACTTTTTTTTTTGTCTTTCAATCCTCCTGCTGTTGCAGGAGGGATATAGATAGATAAAGATAGATAGATAGGTAGATAGATAGATAGATAGATAGATAGATAGATAGATAGATAGATAGATAGATAGATAGACAGATAGAGATAGATGACAGATAGATGTACATATAGACACATCTATCTATATATACACATACATACAAACACACATATGTAAAAAAAGAGTAGCTTTAGAGACAAATTGTGGGAATGAGTTAAGGGAGATGAGAATAAGGGAGTGGGCAGTAGAGAACAGAAACTAGATAGTAACTGCTGAGGATCAGAATCACTGGGTTAGGCAGGGTTTGATGGGATGGGAGTTTGTTAATCATTGAGAAATGCATTTAGGTTGGTTATCTAATTCAAGGAGTTACCTTCTCTTCTTGGCCTCAGACAATTTATTCTCTCCCAATTTAAGGTTGCCATAACTACAGTTTTTGCTTGAGCTTTGAATCTTTAAGGATGCAGCCTAATTGACACTTTAGGGTTTAAGGTCTGAGCAAAGCAAATAATACCCAAGACACTGCTCCTCCCTGCCACCGACTATCTACCACCTGGAGACCCAAAGTTCATACTCCCGTCTCCTATCTCCTTCCTTCTGCACTAGCTGTTGTCCTCTATGCCTGGAATGTTCTGCTCCCTCACTTAGTTTCCTGTCTTCTTTCATGATTTAGCTTAAATCCCACCTATTGCAGGAGGTCTTTCCCACAACCCCCAGTTTCTATTGTCTCCTTCTTTTACTTTACCTTCTATATTTTCTGTTTATGTCTTCTATTTACCAAGATATTTATATATTGTCTTCTCCATTAGAATGTATGTTTCTTACAGACAGGGACTATTTGCCTTTCTTCAAGTCCCTAGCGCTTAGAACATAGAAAATATTTAATAAATGCTTGCCGGCTGATACACTCACACAAGGGAAAGAGGGCAGTGGTGCATATAGACTTCCAAGGTGTCAGGAATGATTGAGTCAGTGAGGTGGTCTGGTATTTTTCTATAAGAATTGTTTTGTGGAACTGATGGAGTTAAGTTAAGCCCTTTTCTTTGTCCTCCAATCTGATCTGGCCTCTCAACAGAATAGTAAGCATCTGAGAACCTGATCCTAAACCCAATTGGCTTCTGTATGGGGCTGATGCAATTTCAAAGGAGCTTGTTGAGAGTTGCAGGGATGTAGCTGATGTTTGAGCAGACCTAACTGAGGTCAGCAAGAGCTGGGTTCAAGTTCTACCTCCAGACACTTACCATTGACCCCACTGGGCAAGTCTCTTAATTTTTCAATGCCCCCAGGTAATTCTCTTATGCTGTAAGTTGCAGAACAGTTACTGATTTGCATCTGAAGAGAAAGCTTCCTAATCAGACTTCTACACTGATAAAATCTCAGTTCTGGATCCCACCCTCAATAAATAAACAATCAACAAACCAAATAAATAAATGAATGAGTAATTAAATGAATGAATGAGTGAATAAATAAATAAGGAAGTAGAAAGACAGAGAGTGAAAGAGAGACAGAGAGACAGAGAGACAGACACACACACACACATACACACACAGAGAGAGAGAGAGAGAGAGAGAGAGTCCTGATACAGTATAAAGAACCTATTGAAAATACCAATGACTTGCTTGAGGTCATGTGTCTCAATACCAATGACTTTCTGAATAGTCTGAATGAGGAGCAGTCCACATCCAAGACAGATGAACCATTTCAGTTGAAGCTCACCACATTTTTATGAAGTGATTGACAATATGAGTCTTGCTACGATCCTTGGCAAGGAAGATAACGACTGCCCTCCCACAAAGCATCTTTTTCTTTTGCCTTTGGTGTCTTATTCTTTGATGATATTTTTGTTTGTATGGAATGTATGCATTTAATACTGTGGAAAATACAGCATTTTCCAGCATTAAGAAAAAAAAGAGCATCTGCTCTCATGTCCTGGCCAAAGAGGCATTGTTCCATGTGAGATGTCTTCAAATGCTCTACACTCTGTTTAAATTATTATTCCATTACAGGAGGACTTTTTAAAGCACTCCCAAAATAACACCACTAATAATATCTGACACTTCTTTAGAGCTATAAGATTTAGAAAGGGCTTTGCTTACATGAGAAACTACATGACATAGTAGATAGAAAGTGGCTGGTCTCAAAGCCAGGAAAACCTTGATTCAGTCTTGTCTCTGACACATGCTGACTATGTGACCTTGACAAAGTAAAAAACTTTCAGTCCTTCACACAACTCCAAGACGATAAGTTTCTCCACTGGTGGTTCCCTCTACCAATAAAGCCACAAATTTAGTGCCTATCCCTTTAATAAGTTTATATCATTTTACCCTCACAAAAGCACCACAACCTATAAATTCTACAAGCATTCTTGTCCTCATTTTACTGATGAGGAAACAGGTTCAGAAAGATAAAATGACTGAGGTCACATAGGTATTAATTGACAGAGCTGGAGTTTGAACCTAAGACTTGTGACTCTAAATCCATTCATTCATTCAATATGCATTTATTAAGTGCCTACTATGTTCCAGGCACTGTGCTATGATCTGTTCTAGGGATACAAAAAGACACAAAAGATGGCGCCTGCCCTCAAGGAATCTACAGTCTAATACACCAACCCATCACTCTGTCTCATGGTTAAATGTATTTCCCTGTTTTTACTTTTCTTTAGTCCAATTCCAAATTATCATCACCATGATCATGGCTGATGTTTATATCACTTAGTAATTGTGCAGTTATAGCTTCCCATGCATTATCTTATTTGGTCCTTAAGTAATGTAATGTTCTCATAGCTATGGGTACATCTTCTCCTTATGGTTCTAGGGGACCCTGAAGGGTTTATGAGTTTCTTGTTTCTCCACCATCATCTTGAACCCCTTATCACTGTGTTGCTCCCATTTTAGGGGTCCAGTGACTAACATACAAGTCTCGTATAAACCACTTAATATCAGGTAGTTTTTACAAAAGCGTATTTAGTTCAAAGATATAGCAAGAAGATGCATACAAACTTTTTTTTTTTCCATAGCATGGGGATTACGATTCCCCCTATACCACCTCAGTTTTGGGTCTGAGTCTGTGTGTGTGTGTGTGTGTGTGTATTTAAGAGGGGGAGGGAGAATTAGTCTCAAAGCTTGTCTTGGCTCTTGCATAACATTAATCCCACCAAGTTCTTGTCCAGATGCTGAATGACTGCTGGAGGAGACTATCTCTCAGTTACTGCTGGGCTCAGTTCCTGAAGGTCACTCCCAAAAAATTACTCCTTGCTCCTCAGGACACCAATGTTGTGCTGGCTGAGAAACTCAAATTTTGGAATGATGGGATGACAAGGAGCCCTTGGGAACTTTTAAACTAACAGGGTCACAGGTTCAATTCTCTTCATTGGTTGTTGAGCCCCCCAAGATCACTGAGGCAAAAAGGACCATAACTAAATCTAACAGGCCTTTCTGAATGCCTCTACAGGGAAAAAGCCTAGCTGATTAGAACTAGTTACAGAATATATTTACTTATGCTTTTTAGTCTATCTCTTCAAACATTTCCTTAATATTGCCATCATGATTCTCTAGAAAGCAACCCCCCAGCAACTTTCCTGTGGAGGTGCCATCTGAGGCATTCTAGGCATGTGTCAGATGCCCAATAACACTATGAATTGAGTAGCATAAGTACAATCATTCCAATTTTGCATTTGAAAAAACTAAGGTACATAAAAATTGAATGTCTGCCCAAAATCATGCCACGAATAAATGATGGAACAAGGATTTGAACACAGATCTTTTGATCTTAAGTCCAGTGCTTCTTCTGTTCCTTGATGCTATCCCTAGATTCAGTGCTTACATTCTCTTAAATTACTCTTATTTGCATTCTTCTCTTAATACCCCCCACCTTCCACATCAGCTACAGGAAGGATTCTAACATTGTCCAGAAAAACCAACTGGTCTATTCCCAACAGGTTCAAGTCAGGTCTGGTGGTGCCTACAGGATAGAGCAAATCACATTGATTCTCTACTCTCTTTAGCATTTTTATACTGGTACAATTTGTATAAATGAACCTTGAGGGAAACCTTGAAAGAAGACAAGATGTAAGGTAGACACAGCAGATGTTTTTAAGTATCTGAAGATGATCACATAGGAGAAATATTAGATTTATTCTGGTTGGCCCTGGAGGGCTGAATTAGGGACAATGGGCAGAACTTCCTAATGATAAGAGCTGTGCAGGAGTAAGTGCCCTGCATTGGGAAGTACTTTACTTTTCCCTTCTCTGGCTGTCTATTTACCTGGATGGATGGATGGATGGATGGATGGATGGACAGATGATAGATAAATGGATAAATAGATGATGGATACATGGATAGATAGATGGATAGACAGATGATGGATAGATGATAGATGGAGAGACGATAGATAGATGGATGGATGGGTAGATCAATAGATGATAGATGGATGGATAGATAAATGACAGACATAGAAAGATGAATATAGAGGTAGATGATAGAGAATCTGTTAAGTACTTACTATGGGCCAAGCACTTACTATGTGCTAAATACAAATACAATAAAACAAGATAGTTCCTACTCTTAAGGAGCTCACGTTCTAGGTAAGTCATAGGGTAGATTCTTTTTCTGTTACAGATTAGACTAGATTACCATTGAGGTTCCTTCTAGTTCTGAAATTCTATGATTGTGTAATTCTGCAACAAGCATAAAACCCTAGTAGACACAGTTTCAGCTGTTTTGACCTGATGTTGTTGGGGAGGCTATAGGTTAATTAGTATGATTAGACATATTTGAGGAGACAACTAGGTGCTCAGTGGATAGCGCGCTGGGCCTGGAGTCAGGAAGACTTGAGTTCAAATCCAGCCTCAGACACTTGCTAGCTGTGTGACCCTGGGCAAAGAAAGCCGGATCCCAATTAACACTGTGAGTGAAGTAGCATTAAGTACCATCATTCTTATTTTGTATGTGAAGAAACCGAGGTGCATAAAGTTGCCAAAATCATAACACGAATAAGCATTTTGTGTGTGCGGTGAGCCTGGGTCAGGAAGGCAATCAGTCAGATGACTATGACCCAGGGACCTCTCTGGTGATTGTTTATCTGACTTAAGCAGGATAAAATAAATCCCATCCTTAGCAAGCATTTCCCTTTCCTTTCCCTAGGGCACATAGGAATAACATTCTGTCCATTAGCTGCAGTTCTCAAACTTGAGTCATCCATCTCTAGAGGCATTTTTGTGACTTTTATCTTTGACCCTCAGTTCTCTCTAGTTTGCCCTAGTGGGTCTGAGCTAAGAAGTGCCTAGGGTTCAGTAAGTTTTGAGAGAGTGTGGTATAGTAAACAGATTTCTGAACTTAGTGTTAGTAAGTTCTAATCTTGTCCCTTATACCAGCTAGCTGGGTTAAACTTTCTGAGCCTTAGTTTTTTATTTTAATAGAGTGGTGGCCTCTCTAATAGAGAAGATAGATGGCACAGTAGATACAGTATTGGTTCTGGAGTCAGGAAGAATTGAGTCCAAATCTGGCCTCAGACACATATTAGCTGTGTGACCCTGGGCAAATCACTTAACTCTGTTTGCCCCAGTTTCCTCATCTACAAAATGAGCTGAAGAACAAAATGGCAAAACACTCCAACATCTTTGCCATGAAAATCCCAAAGGGGCATGACTGAAAAACAGCAATGAAGCATCTATGATAGTTAGTTGAAAAAATATTTGAGTTTCAAATGAGATGAAGCAGGTGAAGTTTTTTGCAAAACTTAAGCCTATATGAATTTCAGCCATCATTATTGTGTCTTTATTAAAGGCTAAGTTATTAATTTGTTGTTTCCTTTTGTGACACTCACTCATCCTTCTGTGGCCCCAAATCTTTTCTCTTTCTTCCCTCTTTCCCAGTTCCTCATCCCTTTTTTTCTTGCTCTAATGTGATAACAACCCTCCAGTACTTTACTCAATGTCTGGAGTATGGTGTTCTGTTATGGTCATCACTTTTTAGGAAAGGTATTAACAAGCTGAAATTTGTCTAGAAATGGTAACCAGAATGGTGGAGGGACTGGAGATTGTGTCATTCAAGGTTTGGTTGAAGGAACCTGAGGTGGTTAATAGGGAGAAAAGAAAATTAAAGAGGGTCAACATAGGAGACATCAAGTATTTAAAGGAATATCAGATGGGAAAGGGATTGGAGACTATCTGGAAGCGACTATCTTTTGTCTCTTTTTGTATCCCCAGCACTTAGCACAGAGCCCAGCATAGAGTAGGTGCTTAATAAATGTTTGTTGATTAATTGATTGGAGTTATCTGAAGGCAGATGCAGGAAGAACTAATAAAAGTCACTTTGAAATAGATTTTAATTGGATGTTAAGAAATACTTTCTAATATTTAGAGTTCTCTCAAAGTAGGACAAACTGAGGATATTATAGTTTCTTTTTTATTAGATGTTTTCAAATGAGATTGAATGGCCACTTCTCAGGCATATCGAGATTACTTTTTAATTTGCATATGGGTTGGATTAGATGACTTATGAGGTCCCTTTCAAGTCTGAGATTCTGTGATTTTTTTTGTCTCTTCTTTCTGTACATCTCTCTCTCTCTCTCTCTCTTTCTCTCTCTTTCTCTCTCTTTCTCTCTCTCTCTCTCTCTCCAGCTCCCTCCCTCCCTCCCTCTCTCCCTTCTTCTCCCAATCTCTGCTCTCTCTCTCTCTTCCTCTCAGCTTTCTCTAGAAATGCCAATTGTAGCTTTCCTTCTAATGAATATCTGGGCTTGAGGTCATTTTTTTAACATTCATTTTTCCAAGCTGACATTGAAATTTCTCACCACTTTTCCAGCCTCTTCAGCAGCCTCCTTATAACTTCTTTGTCCTGATAAGTGTTTTGAGAGATGGCATTTATTTGCAAATTGACTGTATTTGCTCATCTCTCCTCTGGGGAACATGTGTTCTTGCTGCAGCATCTACTTACCAATAGTCCCTTCAGTGTTTGAAGGTTGCTGATAGGAGGGTAAACCTCCTTGGAAATTTTTGCTTTGATTCAGAATGTCAACTGACATTTCCACATGTTCCCAGTCTCCATCTCTCCTAAAACATGGGTGAGGCAAGGAGAGCATATTTGGCAAGAGGGAGACAAGTCACAAATAAGACTCATCCCTCCCATCAAGTTTTTCTTCTCTATTTGGAAAAATAGGAGATGAAATTTTCATTTTCTTCATATTCCCAAGACCATTAGGAAGAAATGGCCACAAATGAATAACTTTGGTAGCTAATTGACTTTCAACTTAAATCTGGTATGGACCTTAGAGACCATCTAATCTGCCCCTTTCCTTCTAGAAATAAAAGACATCTCACCTCCTCTTGGTTTACCTGGCTTCCATCAAGATTCACTTCAAAGTCTACTTCCTACTTCCTCAGGCCCCTGAACATTACTGCCTTACCTTCTCAATTCAATATGTTTTATATGTGTCTAGTTATATATATAATGTATACACTCATTAGAATGTAATTATACATTCTAATATACATTACATGCACTCATTAGAATGTAATTCCCTTAAGACAGGAATAGTTTTTGCCATCTTTGAATCACCAGTGCTTATTTAACACAGAAGTGGGGACTTAAATAGAGCTTTTTGACTGAGTGACCAAGACCCACACAATTTAATTGACTTGCCCTAACTCTACAATTCTACAGTGTGCACCATGGGATTTGGTTTGTATATCTTCAGAATTGGATATTTGATTTTTATATTTGAATCTATGGTCAATAAATATCTCAATTTGAAAAATAATTATCTATTACCTACTGTGTGCCTTGTACTCTGCTAGGTACTGAGAAGGATATGAAGATGTGTAGTGCCTATTGCCTGCCCATAAGGAGTGTGTGCCAAAGTAGATGAGGTGCTATGGACATAACTACCTAGAATATGAAACACAATGAAATAGGTGTATTAAGGGGTCAAAAATTGAAGTGATCTTAGAATTCTGAGGAGGGAGAGCTCATCTGAAGCTTGAGAAGATCAAGGAAGGCTGCATGGAGGAGACAGTATTTAAGCTGAGATGGGTAGATGAATATGGGGAGTGAGAGAATTCTAGACACAAGGAATGATATGGGCAAAGGCTTGGAAGGAAGAAAACTTGGAATGTGTTTGAGGAGCAGTGCAGTGTGGCACAGTTTAGCTGGAGGAGAGGGAATGCAATGCAGAAGAGTAGGATAAAAAGCTGGAAAAGGAGGTTAGAGCACAACTGTAGTTCTTGAATATTATGACAACAAAGAGTAATTTTCGTTCTATTTCTTAATCCCTCTTGGGAAAGGAGGAGAACTCCTTAACCTAGTGCCTCATATCCTGCTCAGCCAAAAGCAATGAATTATAAGTCTATGCTCCATTAGGGTATCACTGAATAATAATTGCATACACATGCAGAAATCAGGCAGCCAGGTGGCACAATAAATAGAGTGTTGGGCCTGAAGTTGGGAAGACTCATCTTCCTGAGTTCAAATCCATCCTCAGATTCTTACTAGCTATGTGACCCTGCACAAGTCACTTAACCCTGTTTGCCTCAGTTTCCTCAGCTGTAAAATGAATTGGAGAAAGAAATGGCAAACCACTCCAGCACCTTTGTCAAGAAAAACCCAAAGGGGTTCATGAAGAGTTGGACACAACTATAACTGAACAACAACAAAAACAATGACACATATATGCTTTACTTAGGAATAAGGGTTGAACCCATAAGATCATTGAGATAAGGAAATTCCCTCTACTAATTTATAGTCATAGAGACTTTCTTGGAAATTTATAGCTTTAGGTGCCTAGTTCAGTGGAGTCAAAAAAAATTGAAATAGTGCCAGTAAACTGTATCTAAAATCCCTGTAGGCTGCATATTGACTTAGAAAATCACATATTAATGTCATCTATGTTTTATTTTATTTTATTTATTTTGTTAAAATTTTTTTTACATTTTAATCTTATTTGGGCCATTCTCTACAGTGTTATGGGTCACATGTTTAACACCTTTGACATAAAGCACTGAAAAGTGAAGTGACTTGAAGCCTAGAGTCAAACAGTCAGTTCATGCTAGCTAGAGACAGGGCTTAAGTCAATCAATCAATAAACATTTATGAAGCATGTACTATGTGCCAGGCACTGTGCTGAGCTCTGGGACTTGAATTCAGGTCATCATTGCTCAGAGATCACCTCTGTACCCACTATACCAGGCTACTTCTCAGTACTTTTCCATCCATTATCTCATTTGAGACTCACAATGATTCTGTAAGGTACATAGCATGTGTATGAGAATTATCTCCATTTGTTATTTGAGGAAACAGAAGCTCAGAAGAATTAAAGAATTTGCCCAAGGTACCATGCACAACAAGAGTAAAAGCCAAGACCCAAACTCTTCACTCTCTAGACACAGACCTCTTTTTACCATATTTTACACACTTCTCTTAAATCAGATGTTCAGATTTTTTCATAAGGCTCAATAGCAAATATGTTTACCAAATATGTTGTCAGTGCACATAAAGTGGTTGATTGGTCACCTTCTTGGCTATTAGAATTACGAGGGTCATCTAAGTAGCACTGAGGGGGTGTTTAGGCCCCAGACCCAGGACTATATCTCTCCCTAGCCCAAAGAACCTATCTCTGGCAATAACTTATGAGTGTGCCCCAGTGAGGCCAACTCTCTCCCTGTTACAAGAATGAGTAGACCTCTTTAGAATTTCCCTTGTATGAACAGGACTATCTTGAACCAGCAGAACTATCATGTACTGATTCCAACAGTTACCATATACAATCCAGAGGTCAAGCTATAGACATCAGCTCCCAAGGCTATCTTGTTACAGATATAGATGTACAGACGTACAAGCTCCTTAGAAGTTCCTCCCTCCTTTCCCCCCAGACCATGACAGTAGTGAATGATGCCTGCACCCAAGGTACAGAAACTATATATCACCACCTAATTAGCATATTTAGCATACCATTCACTGTACTTTTCCTATATAAGCTTTAGCATCCCCCTCCCTTTTAAGTTGCAAGTTCCCTAAGGAGCTCTGTCTGCTATTTTAGCATTAGCATAAACTTTTTGCCACTTGACTGGAAGACTGCTAGAGTTCATGAATTTTTTCCAGATGACTCTGCCCTATACCTCCATAGTTTTGGGGACCCTGTACCCCTAAACCACATCATCACTATTGAATGGTTTTAAGATTTAGAAAGGGAGACAGTAGGTAGTATCAGCTCAAAATGACTAAGAACCAAGAAAAACATTAGATGGTTTAAAAATTGATAGAGATATCTATTTTAATGAGTAGAAAGGATAAACTAAGGTTCCACTATAGTTATTTATAGTTTTCCATTCTATTAGATGGTATTAAGCCTCTTAAGAACATGGTGTGGGACTTATAATTTGCATCCTCAGTGCCTTGCATGTTGTAGGAACTTAAAAAGGGTTTATTGAATGAATGTTTATGTAATCCTGAGCTAACCGGAATTGGCTTATTATGACATTAAATCTTTTAAGAGGCTAGCATAATAAAAAGAATTTTGCTCTACTCAAAATTGCACACTATTTTGTAAGCTAAAGAAAGGAAATCAGTTGAGTAAGTGAAGATTCAAAGACTAAAAGAACAAGAAACAGAGAAATAACCAGAAATATAAGTTCATTCTAAATTATTCAAGGACCGCTCATAGCGCCATCTCCTTATATCTGGTCAACCAGCTAAAATGTCTATACCATTCCAGTGTGGTATTTGTAGGGACAATTCGTCCATTTGTTTCTCTGATGAAACTAATTAGAGGCAGGACTGTGAAAGATCTTTTTAAAAAATTTTTAAATTTATTTTGGGAATTGGAAATTGGTCTGGAGAAGGAAGGTAACAAGCATTTATTAACCACCTACTATGTCCCATTCACTGTACTAACCACTTTAAAAATGTCTTATCTGATCTTCACAGTAACTCTGGAAGTAGGTGCTATCACTATTCCCATTTACAGTTGAAGAAACTAAAGCAGACAAGGGTTAAATAACTTGCCCAGGCTTCTAACTGTCTGAGGCAGGATTTGAATTTAGCTCTTTTTTGACTCCAGGTCCAGGAGTACTCCAACAAAGTACTCCAGGTACTTTATTCCATGTACCACCAAGATGACTATCTTTAGCCTTTGAAATACATTGAGTTCTGTTTCTGCATTTATTTGTTATAATTAACTACTATATTTATATTTTAATTATATATATATGTATATATATATATGGTAGTTAATACCATAATTAACTACATATGAGACCTTAGGCAAATCATTTAATTTATCTCAGTCTCGGTTTCCTTGTTTCTAAAATGAGAGTGAATCATTCTTGCATTGCCAGCTTCCCAGAGTTGTTATGAGGAAAACAATTTTATAAGCCACAGAAAAGCTATAGAAATGTGATCTTAGGGGCAGTTTTGGCTCAGTGGATAGAACAGTGGGCCTGAAGTCAGAAAGACATGAGTTCAAATCCAGTCTCAGTCCCATACTAACTGTGTGACCTTGGGCAAGTCACTTCACTTATTTGCCTCAGTTTCATCAATTCTAAAAAACAGAATTGCTGTGAGTATCAAATGAGATAATAATTGTAAAACACTTAATACAGTACCTGGAACATAGTAGGTACTATAGAAATGTTGTTATTGTTGTTATCTTGAAATCTTCTCCCAGCATGTTGATCATTAATGTAAGTATCACATCAGAGGAAGTATACCATAGTGGATAGAGTTCTTGGCCAGAAAGGCACAGATGCAGCAAGTCTCAATTCTCACTAGCCTTGAGACATGGGCAAATCACTTAAGTTCTTTGAATCTGTTTCCTCATTTGTAAAATAGAGATGGTAAGATTTGTGAGACCTACTTCACAGGGAGGCTCAAATAAGAGAATGTTTTAATGTTCACTTTGTAAACTTTAAATTTATATATGTCCATTATCTTTACAAAGGCAAAACATTCTAAAATGGTCAGGTAGCTAAGCTAACAGTTTTTTGTTGTTGACTCATACCTGACTCTTCATGACCTCATTTTTTGGGTTCTCTTGGCAAAGATTACTTGAGTGGTTTGCCTTTTTTTCTCCATCTTATTTTACAGATGAAGAAACTGAGGCAATTGGGGTTTAGTGACTTGCCCAGGGTCACACAGCTAGTAAGTGTCCGAAGTCAAATTTGGACTCCAGTCTTCCTGATCCCAGGCCCAGTGCTCTATCAATGGACCACCTAGCTGCTTAAGCTATGCTAACCCCTTAGTTTTAGAATTATTTGGGAAATGCAGGAGAGCCTAAATGATTATGAAAAGGTAGTGGTGAAATAGCATGGAGGGCATACTCAAATGCCCATCAGTTGGGTAGCCATATCAATAAAGGTTTTGATTGTCAGTATTCTCAAGGTATTGAAATCCAAATGGAAGCATTTGTTTCAATCATAGCCCTGAAAGTAATGGGGTTTTTTTGGTTGGTTTTTAAAGTTTTTTGAATGCCCAATTATTTGAACTCATTAGCTGCAGTGAGAAAGTACAATAGGGTGGAAATATTTGGATTGTAATGTTAATGCAAATATTTTCAAGCAACATTCTTTCAAAAAAACATAATAAATACTTTTATGGTTACCTTTTGACTCAGATCCTTTATTCTCCCTCAGCATTTGTGGGCATTTCTGTGTAATAGTTAATTGGTCAGTTTAGCTGCAGCCCCAAAGCCTAGAAATGTCTCATTTTTGACTCACTGGTAATTATTCATTTCATACCCTGAAATTATCACAGAAGCAGCCCCAGGAACAAGACCAATTATGACCACAATATCTAGAAAACATTCTGTGATTTATGGACAGAGATTTTTCACACCCATTATTAATTCATTTAATCCTTACCAGCATTTCTTTCTCTTGTTTGACACTGCCACAACCTGGTACAGGTCCTAGTAACCTCATACCCAGACTATTGATGTAGCCTGCTGGTTGGTCTCTGTCTCAAGTCTCTCTCTATTACAATCCATCCTCCACTCAGCCATCAAATCAATCTTCCTAAAACATAGGTCTGAGCATGTTTCCCCTTCCCCCTTTAATAAAGCTCAGTGATTCCCTATGACCTCCAGGACCAAATATAAAATCCTCTATTTGGTTTCTAAAGACTTTCGTAACCTGACCCTTCCCTCCCTGCCTAATTTTCTTATACCTTACTTCCCTCCTTTACTCTAAGATCCAAAGATAACTGGCTTCCTTGCTGTTTCTTGAACAATTCACTCCATCTCTTGAATCTTGACATTTTCACTGACTATCTCCATTCCTGGAATTATCACCTTCCTCTTATCATCTCCTGGTTCCCCTGACTTCTTTCACATTCCAGCTAAAATCCCACCTTCTGCAAGAAGCCTTTCTTGGGCTCCCAATGTTAGCCTTCCCTCTAATGCAGTTTAAATGTCTGATCTACCCCATTTATATCTTGTTCATACTACCTGTTTAAGTGTTTTCTCTCTGAACTCCTTGAGAGGAGGATCTGGTTTTTTTTGTTTTGTTTTGTTTTGTTTGGGGGGGGGGGTAGGGAGAGGGGTGTTTTGTTTTGCCTTTCTTTATGTCCATAGCACTTCAGTGCCTGGCACATAGTAGGCACCTAGTAAATGTGCATTGATGACTTGATGAAAGTCCTTTCCAGATCTAGTATTTAATATTGGCATTAAAGGACAACATTCCACATTTTAACCTCGCAACCCTTGGAGGCAAGTGTTATTATTACCCCCATTTTTGTTGTTGTTCAATCATATTTCAGTATTATTTTGGCAAAGATACCTGGAGTGATTTACCATTTCCTTCTCCGGCTCATTTTACAGATGAGGAAACTGAGGTAGAAGTTAAATGATGTACCTGGCCTGAGGCCAGATTTGAACTTTTATCTTTTGTAAGGGATTATGATTTCTATTTTACCAATTAAGTAACTGAGGCCCTGAAAAGTTCAGTAATTTCCCCAAAGTCATAAAAATAAAATATACTGGAGCTGAAACATGAACCAGGCCTTTGGTTTGTCATACGTGATACATTGTGCTATCTCTCCGACCTTTGTTGTTACTGTTGATGTTTGGTCCTTTCAGTTTTGTCCATCTCTTTGTAATGGTCCCATTGCAGTTTTCTTGGCAAAGATATTGGAGTGGCTTGCTATTTCCTTCTCCAGCTCATTTTATAGATGGGGAAACTGAGGCAAACAAGGTCACATGGCTAAGCGTCTGAGGCTAGATTTAAACTCATGAAGATGTCTTCCTGACTCCAAGCCCAGAGTTCTATCTTCACTGTACCACCTAGCTTCCCAGCTTTCCTGCCTAACAATTGCATGTACAATCAAGAGCCCATAAATAGATTCTTTGTAGTAATAAAAATAGAATAGAAATAGTTACTGGACTTGTGATTACACTGGTACAGGGGACTACCAGAAGAGGAAATTCACTTTATCAAGATATTTTATCAATATATTTTTTTAACCTTCTTTGCTGCCTAGAGCAATGAAAAGGTTAAGTGATTTGCGATGGTCACACAGCTTATATGTGTCAAAGGTGATTGAACATGGTAGGTCTTCCTGTTCTCTATTACTATTGCATCTCACAGTGATAAAAATCATTAGAAGTTTAAAATTATTTGAAAAAATACACTAAGGAAAATATACCTAAGGCTCCAAGCTTGATACTTACAAATAATTTGGTCTTCTCCAGGCAAGATACATCAAACATAAAGTTATCAAAGAGAAAGTTGTGGACAAACCATTCCAGTATCTTTGCAAAGCAAATTCCAAGTGGAGCTGCAAAGAGCCAAACGGGACTGAAAAGCTACCAGACAAAACTAGGACATCAATACAGACAAAACTGTTATTCACAATTGTCCAGACATACCACTGATTTATCCAAATTTAAGAATAATGTTTTTAAAAAGAATTTGCTATACCAAATACTCATGGACTCTGGACTATGTGGAATGAAGGGTCTGAAAAATACAAAGATCTAATGGAAGAAATCAAAACCATGTGGAAATATGATGAAATTCCTATCAACCTCATCACTCTGTCTGCTTCTTCAGTGGTCTTGAGTATCCTTAAATAAGCTTATAGAAGAGGAGTTTATATCCCAATCTTTTTATTCAATATGAGTAAATAATTAGCTGAACATTAAACATAAAGTGGTCATTTTTCCTGGGACTGTTTCTATGTAACCTCCTTGGCAGAGTGGGATAGGATACTGGGCTTAGAGTTGTTAGAGAAACATGAGCTCAGAGCCTGCCTTAGGTACTTAACCTCTGTGACCCTAAGCAAATCATAACCTTTCTGTGACTCAGTTTCTTCATCTTTAAAATGAGGGGGGCTCAGGCAGAGCCAAGATGGCAGATTAGGGGCAACCACCCTGCTGAACTCTACCAATATTTCCCTCCAACTTTAAAATAATGCCTCAAATAAAATTTTGGAGCATCAGAGTGCGACAAAAAGTCAGTGAGACATTTTTCAGCCTTATAGAACATAAGAAGTTGACAGGAGAAGTCTGTGATGCTGGGGTACAGGTCTGTATGGAGCCTACACACTCAGTGGCAATAACAGTTGTAGCAGCAGCAGCAGCAGCTTTGGGAGCTCTGACCCCAGGGATGGCAAGGGAGTCAGACAATTGATCAGAAAGAGAT
Source organism: Phalanger gymnotis (assembly GCA_028646595.1). Classification (NCBI taxonomy): domain Eukaryota; kingdom Metazoa; phylum Chordata; class Mammalia; order Diprotodontia; family Phalangeridae; genus Phalanger; species Phalanger gymnotis. The sequence goes on along the minus strand of CM053626.1, from coordinate 286,164,681 downwards.
TACAGGGGACCCTTGGCAGACCCTGGGTATAGCTGGCAACTCTATTGTTCATATACAGTTCTGGGTTGCAGTTCTAGGCTGCAGAGGAGCACAAGGAAGCACAGACTTTGGTTACAGTTCCAAGGCAAAGAGGATCTCCAGCACTTGCTACTGTAGGGGACCAGGCACCCTTCCTGGGTAAAGACCAGAGCACAGACCAGGAAAGTAGCCACCATATCTCTCCTAGCCTTGGAAGCAGCAAAAACTTACAGGCCTCGAGAATTAGCTCTGAAAATAGGAGAAAAGCCTGAAGCTTGGGACAGTGCCTCCTCACCCCCAGATAAACAAAACCCGCTTTTAATATAAAGTTCAAAGTCAAGAAATAGGCTGGAAAAGGAGCAAACAACAATATGTTTACAGTATTTATTTCACAAGGTGGTTGTGAAGCTCAAATGAAGTAATCTATGCAAAATTCCAAGGACTACCTAAATCTCTGTTGTTTTTAGTGCTACTAGTCACATAACCTTTAAGTTTCTAAGTCAGAGCTGGTACTAGACCTTTTAACTCCTTGAGCAATGCTCTTTCCACTAGGACATTCCAGAATCTTGAAACTCTGTGGGTGAAGGAAGTCTTCTAGTTCTATGGCCCATAATTCACAAAATAATCAAAGCCTGAGAACTTGACCCATAAGTCACCCAGGCAGGTGGCTCAGATTAATAGACCATCAGTATCTGAGTCACGTGCACCACTGAATTTAAGATCTTACTTATAAATTTCTTTTATGGAGGTAACAGAATGGAAAAAAACTCCATTTGTATTACTGCACCTGCATACCTGGATCTCTGTCTCTGTCTCTGTCTCTGTCTCTGTCTCTCTCTCTCTCTTTCTCTCCTCCTCCCTCTCTCTCTTCCTCCCTCCCTCTCTGTCTCCCTTCCTCCATCTCTGTCTCTCTCTCTCCCTTTCTCTCTCTCTCTAATAATGTATACAGTAACAACAATATTGCGAAGATAATCAACTATGAAGGACTTATCTACTATGATCAACACAATGATCTTTTTTCATTCAGAATGTAGCAAAAAAAAGAAAGAAAAAATATGCTTCAATCTGTACCCAGAATTTATCAGTTTCTCTCTGGAGGTGGACAGCATCTTTCATGAGTCCTTTAGAATGGCTGTGGATCATATCAGACCATACTATGGTCAGGTGGGCTGAAAACAGGGTTTCTACTTGCTACAAAACATTTTTATGCTGTCCTTCCCAGATCAAAAATGACTTTTGAAAGCAAAACAGACATAAAATTAGAGTTTAATAGCACAGCCTTCTCAGCATCTTCCATTATTATCATCCTATCCACCCTGAGCTGTCCTATCCCTTTTCTATACTCCTTTTGCCATAAACCTCTTACAAAACTTTAATCATTATTTAAAATGGAGATTCGTTTGTGTCTTCAGAATATGCGCGTAAGAGAAACATTACGTATGCGATCTATTATCGCACAGTATTTGTAAAAACCACAGGAGGATCGAAATCATCTTGGCGTAGTGAAAAGAACATTGGCTCTGGATCTAAGGTTCAAAAACTACTTCTGATATATAATATCTATGTGTCCTTGAACAAGTTAATTGACCTCCCTGGGCTTCAGTTTTCTCATCTGTAAATTGAGGCAGCTGGATGAAAATGACCTCTGAGGTCCTTTTTTCTCTCTCGATCTATGGTCCCTTTAAACAAACAAGGGACAAAAAATAATTTCATGGTTAGTTCTTGTCAAGAATTTACTTCTTAGTTTGAGTTATGAATCTGGATTTTCATATATTGGGTTTGTTAAAGCAGGTTATGCATTTATTACAACAAAATGCTATAGAAATGGCCTTGAAAGTCCCCTCCCCTTCCAATGAGAACTGACATATGTTACTGCCTGAGAATATGATAGATTTATGGGTATTGTGATGCTTGGAGTCACTCTCTTAACAGGAGTGCCTTTCACTTCCACTTACTGAGAGATTAAGTGAAATACACATTGGACTGACTTCATGTTGGCTTGCCCCCCAAATAATAATAGTTTTCTTCGTTAGATGCCAAGAATCTTCAGCCTTGGCTAAATTTGACCATATATGGCACTACTTCCTGAAGAAGAATTATGGTACCATCAAACATGAGGCCCACTCTGAAAAGCAAACTCTTCTGAGGATCTTGTGAAGTTCTGTTTTGGCTTGGAACTCCATGCCTCCTTTGAAAATGGACTTCCTCCAGGGATTTTGTCCACAAACCCATCCAGGGAAAAAGCTTTTCATGTTAGTTTCAGTGACACCCAGCCCCAAGGGTTTCCTGGGAACAGTGGTGACTTCTTCTCTGTAACTACAATGGAAGACCAGATGTGGGGTAGTGTGATACCAGGCATAGGCAACTGAAGGACAGAGAGAGAGAGAG
>CM053626.1:286130779-286161775 GCA_028646595.1 Phalanger gymnotis | reverse complement strand
AATGGGCTTTCTGGGCCTGGAGTCTTTTTGTCAAGATGTTGGAATGGGGAGGCTGGTTCAAGTTTTTGCTGTGGTGGGGCCTAAATAAATTTCTTGTTGTTTTCTCCTTAGAGAATCTCTCATACCTTGCGATTTCGGACCATTCAAACATATACATGATTATATTTGAGATCATAAATTCGGCCTTCCTACTACACTTCCCCATCCCTGTGGATTGAGCTAATCGCAATTCATCCAAGGGTTAAACACCTGAAGAGAGGGGCTTGTCTCCAGAAGTAAATAATCATCTTTTAGTGCTTCAAATGGATTTCCTTAAAACTTCCCTCCCTGCATAAAATGAAATTTCATATTATATTCTATCCTTAGAATTGCAGATGGGACCTGGAGCTAGAAAGATTGAGTGACTTGCCTATTTGCAACACATACACTTGTAGGAAGCCACAGAACGGGATATGAGCTCAGGCTCTCTGATTCTCAAGCCAGCAATTTTTTTACTATCAATCAAAAAGTATTTTTTTAATTAAATACCTACTATGTGTCAACCCCTGGACTCAGCACTGGGGTTACAGAGAAAGGCAAAAATATGGTCCATATTCCCTCCCCTCAAGGAACTTACATTTTAATTGGACAGACAGATGCAAAATATTGTAAATGGAAGGTAACTGCAGATTGAAAATACTAGTAATGGAGGAGGTGAATGGGGAGTGGATCAGGAAATATTTCTTGCAGAAAGTGGTATTTGAACAGTCTCAAAAAAAGGTCATGGTAGCCAGGAGTCATAAGTGAGGATAGAAAGCATTCCATGCATGGAAGATATTTACGGGAGTCCAGAGATGGAGTGTCTTGTGTGAGGAGCATCCAGAAGGCCAATGTTGCTAGATTGCAGAGAACATATATGGAAGGGATGAACAGATAATAATTATAGTAATAATTATTAATACTAGCAGCTAGAATTTAAATAGTACTTTAATTTTTCAAAGCATGATGCATATTATGTCATTTGATCTGGATATGTAGGAAGGGATGTGAAGGGCTTTAAAAGTTAAAGAGGATTTTATTTTTGGTCCTGGACACAATAGGGAACCACTGGAATTTGTTGAGCAGGGGAGGTAACATGGTCAAATATTCACTTTGGGCAAGTCACTTTGGCAGCTGAGCAATAACAACAGCTTCTGTTCTCTAGGAGACCAGTACCTTCTAGAAAGTCTTCTGGGTCCCCAAGTTTACATTTATATTACAGACCCATATCTGCCTTCCTATAAGTTCGTCAAAATTCCCATGACCTTAATGTTCAGGATTTCAGTAAGATGTTAAGAAGCAATCAGATTAAATTAATCCATTTCAAAATGCAAATTTCTGAAAGCTGTCCTACCCAATGAATTGTTTAATTGTTGGTAGATTTTCAGTCAGTTTAATGATGATATTTTGGGTAGGGTAAGATGGATGGGAATTTCTCTTAAGTCACATTACTCATTGTCTCTACTCTATGTTAATGGACCAGAACTGGGGACTATGACTATTCCTTATTCCTTTCCCCTCTCCTCTTGAGCGAGGAGGTAGAAGGAGTTCCCTATGACTTCACTTACTTTCCCTGCTGCATCAAGTTAATATTCCTCTGTTTGACTTGTAAAACCCTTCATAATCTAACCCTTTCCTTTTCTAAAATCTTCCTTCCCTGCTTCACTATGGTGTGAAGGTGAGCCCTCAGTGGGCATCAGAAGGATGCAAGTTATGGCAGATTTTCTCAAGTGGGTGTAAATGTTGGGACTGATTGAGTTGATCAGTCAAATCACCCTACCACATGTATCACTAGTGATACCTCTGTCAGATCAGAAGGAGGAAGAGAAGGAAATATATATTTGCATAAGTATTTATATGGCACCTACTATGTGCCAGGAACTATGCTAAGTACTTTTTTTTTTTTACAAATATCTCATTTGACCTTTATAATAACACCAGGAGGTAAGGCGCTATTACTTTCTCCACTTTACAGGGTGGTCCTACAGTCTGGACACATAGGCAAAAATATATATTTTCAAGAAATGAAATGAATGAAATTTTCAACAACATTTTATTTAATTGGAATATTAACAAATAACATCTTCAATATGATTTCCATCATTTGTGATGCAAAGATTGATGCACTTTGCAAGATTCATGTGAACTCAATGTCACAACTCCACATTGCTGTCAGTTTTAGCACATTCACTCTTTATGCATTCAATCAACTGTGTTGCATCTGTGATTTTCATTGAGTACACCTTCTCCTTTAGCACACCCCAGGAAAAGAAGTCAAGGGGGGCTAAGATCTATTAATATTCCAAGTTATGCATGTTTGCCTATGTGTCCATACTTTAGGGACATCCTGTACAGTTAAAGAAATTGAGGCAAACAGACTATTTGAACTCAGATTTTCCTGACTCCAGGCCCAGCACTTAATCCAATGGATCACCTAGCTGCCTCAGAGGTCAGAACAGATCTCAATTGACTCAATTAGAGGAGTGACCTAGGTATGAAAAAGGCCTGGATATCTCAAGCTAAGCATTTCAAGTAGGTTCAGATACAGATTTCTCTTCATTGAAGGATTTGGTCACATTCTGTGGGGCACATATAAAACAAGAGAACTGGTTTGGAATAAGAAAATTGAGAGCCCATTAGATTAGTGATGGAACCCTTTAGCCACGCCCTTGAGAAGGAATTTCTTGGGTGACAGGAGAGAGTCCTTGGCCTTGGCATGGGTTTCTTTCACCAACTCCCTCCTTCCCCTTTCCTTGACCTTGTGAATCTTAGATTACTATATGATTTGGATTTTTTGAAATCCATATTCTTGCAACATTACCATGATGGTAGTGTCTTCACTGGGAGCTTGGGACAGACTGGATGCAATGAGTAAAGATAGATTAATAGTTCAAGGAATCCAACAGAAATGTTAAACATAGGATGAATTTCATGAATACCCACCCCCCAGGAAAAGAAAAGGATTTATAGCAACTAAAGTCTGTGATCCCTTGGCCACATCTGCTCACTTTCCCCTGGACTCTGAATGTACTTGTGGAGAAGTGTCACACACATTTTTGGGGGGTGGGGTGGGGATTGGGTGGGGAGAGAATATTTTGTGCTAATTATAACACAATAGTAAATGCCTGTTTTTAAAAAGTGAATAAGGGGATGCCCATCAATTGGGGAATGGCTGAACAAGTTGTGGTATATGAATGTAATGAAATACTATTGTGTGGAAATGGGGAAGATACAGATTTCATAGTAACCTGGAAAAACCTACAAGATATGATACTGAGTGGGAGAAGTAGAACCAGGAGAACACTGTACACAATGACAGACATATTGATTCTGTGATGACTGACTTTGATAGACTTGGATCTCCTCAACAATACAAGGCTCAAAGACAGCTCCAAAGGACTCATGAAGGAAAAACCTAGCTATATCCAGAGAAAGAACTGTGGAGTCTGAATACAGATTGAGGCAAACTATTTGCTCTCTCTCTCTCCTTTTGGTTTTGTTTCTTCTCTCTTATGATTCATTCCATTGGTCATGATTCTTCTTTCCAACATGACTATTGCGTAAATAAGTTTAATGAGAAAGTTTATGTACAATCTATATTGGACGGCATGCTGTCTTGGGGGGGGGAGGGGGAAGGAAAGGAAAGGAAGAAAATTTGAAACTCAAGAACATGTAAAACTAAGTGTTGTAAACTAAAATAAAAAAATCTAATTAAAAAAAGTGAATTATCTGACTGACATCAACTGATAATCATGCAGAGAAGCACACTTTTATGGGCTTTTGAGCCATAGCATCAGGGGAAAAGCAAAACAAAACCCTAACCCTCAGGGCTCCTCAAAGAAGTCCAAGGTGACAATTAGCCACCTGAATTCTGGGGATCCAACCCACTAGCGCCAGTGAGTGTTGGAAGACCCACTCCAGAGTGAGTGCTATGCTGGAAATGTTTGATGTAAAGACCTGGTATTGACTAGGCGCATCACTTTTGGCCATATCACTTTTGATCTAAGGATCAGCCTCCTTCACTCTAGAAAAGCTTCTCAAAACAAGGTTGACCAAGAAACTCTAGGTTTGAAGGTTAAAATTGTGCTAAGACTTTTGGGATGCTCTATATAGAAGACACTCAAGGAACGAAACCTGCCATCAGAGAGCTTATAAATTTGAGGAAATAAAAGACTTGAAACCACTGTTAGAGGGTTAAACGCTAACTGTATGTGTGCTGGTGTTAGTTATAGAGCAACAGAAGCTCAGAGATCAGCAGTATCAGCGTGAGCTGAAGGACATGGAGACCTGAGTTAGGGTCTTATAGACTATGTAGGCTTTGGATAGGAGACAAGGTAACAATTGAGGTGGGATTGAAAATAATGTATTTAGGGACCTGGGAGATGATAGTAAATATATTATACATTTTAATCTCTTATTTCATGCACCTGGGATTTCATTGGTAAGCATGCATACTACAGGTGTGAAACCTATGATATTTATGAAAGAGTTAAGGCCACATCCAAAATAATTATGACCATCCTCTGTTTTCTTTTTATTGGTACATCTGGCAAAATAAGAGTTTCTAGCCTGTGTATTAAACACTGATACACAATGGATTTTCCCTAAATTGTATAAATGAAGCAGTGGCAGGGTCTTACAACACCATTTTAGGCAAATAGGCCTTCAATCAGATTTTGTCTTGTGGACACGAAGCCTCTATCAAATATTGGTATTGGAATATTATGATAGGCTCTCACTGCCCTCTGTTTCCATATGTTCTATTATATGTTTGTCACTCTCTATAAGAGAGAGAAGAGCTTCTCTACCTCTATAATTATAAAGAAGCAATGTGTCTTTGAATTGATAGAAACTGACTAACCTTCTGAAATGTTTTTTAAGCCTATGGTCTTTCACTTCATTGGCTACTTCCCTAAATAACATATAAGTAAAATCAGCCATCCGCTTGATGGAAGGATCTGGATCACGGAGCACTTGTTCCAGAGCTGAAACAAGAAAATTAATTCACCCTCTTATTATCAATCTGGACTCCTCCCATAATAGACCCTTATGTTATATTGAGTGATCCCAGCCACTACTTCCTGAGGCTTCCTCACTCCTGAGTTTTCTCAGGGAACTTCTATGTTGGTCCCAATCCAAGATACCCTCCAGGCTTTGATCACTGTCTATGAACCTGGAACCTTCTTCAGTGTTTCAGAAATGGTTCTTAGACCTCACAGAACTCATCATTAATTCTTGCCACAAGACTGGATATCCAGGGAGGGCCCTGAATCATCTAATTATGGACCTTCTTCAATGGGCTCCTCTCCAGCCATTGTAAATCTGTTTGAACTCGTTCCTCCATAGTTACCATACTCCTACCCTATAATTCTCTCTCCATCTCAGAGATACTGACTACTTCTATGTCCCCCTACAAACCTTATTCCCCATCTTCAATTGCCTACTCTCTTACACCCATACCGCTAACCCTACCACTTCAATGTTCCACCCCAGCTTCTTTTCATCTTAAATCTTTTCTTTTCTCTTTCAGTCTTTTGGCACTAACTGAAACCCGACTCCCTTCTAATGACAAGGAATCCCTGACTGCCATTTCTAATACAGCTTGCACTTTCAGTTATATTCATTGGTCCTAGTAGTGGGGTTGAATATTCCTCAATCCCCATTGTCACTTCCAGACTCTCCTTTTACCACACTCAGGAAGCTGTCCTCCACTGAGAGTCATTTGATTTACATTTATACCCAGTCAAGATTCTGGTAACTGCTTTCTACTGACCTGAGGACATTATCTTTCCTTCCTCAATGAGTTCAGTGCTTGGTCAAGCAAGGTCTTTTTCTCCATTCCAACTCCTGCCCTCATACTAACTAAGGGTCTTCAATTTACGTAGTGACACACTCTCAAAAAACCTCTCTCAAATGTCCCAGTTCTTTAATTTACTCATTTTCTATGATTTGCTCCTCCAGTCTACCTCTGCTAAATTCAGAGATGATCACGCCAGTGATTTTGCCATCAGCCACATGTATTCCTCTCCTATACATACACTTCAAAATTCCTTCATCTGATCATAATATTTTATCATACTATTTTTCCCTCTGCCTTACAGCCCCAAACTTGGTTCTTTATCCTCATTGTGACTTCCTCCACCATTTAGTTCTTTTTCCAGCACACCACACCTGCACTGGCTACATTCTCCTTCCTTGCCTTCACCTCTTGGTGAACCAATTTAACTTTACTCTTTCCTCAACACTCAAATCTTTCATACCTTATCTATCATTGATTATGTGTTGCCAAGTCCCAACCTTGGACTACTCCCACATCTGCTGCCTTCACATATATTCAGTCATTACTAAATAGAGCTGGAGAGAATTGTGAAATTGTGCTGACTTGGGTCCACTACGAGTTTGGTACATAGTCTCAACTGGGCCCCCATTGCAGAAAAGCAACCCATTTAACCTCTTTAATCAATTAACTATTTCATTCACCTCAGTGGCTTTTCCAATTTTTTTTAAATACCTAATTAGGCCTCTGATTGTTCCCCTTCTTCTCTCTGCTTGGATAAGAATCTTGCCTCATATATCATTGGGAGAAAAGTGAAGCTTTTTGCAGAAAGCTTCCTCTTCTTTCACCTCTTCTCATATCACAATTGCCTATTTTCACTATCTCCTCCTTCACCCCACCTCACACGAAGAAGACCTTCTCCATATAAAGGCAACATAAACCCTTGATCCTATTCTATCCTGTCTTCAGCAGATTTCCTACTCTATCCCCATCCATTCTCTTACTAATCTTCAGTTTCTTTCTGTCTACTAGATGCTTGCTACTACCTACAAACATGCTTATATCTCCATTGTCCAAATAACACTACCTCTCAGTTGATCTGAGCATCTGCTAGCTATTATCCTATATCTCCCCTCCCTTTTGTAGTTACTCTCCTTGAGAAAGCCATCTACCAGAGCTTCTATGTCTTTTCCTTTCACTATCTTGACTCTGCAATCTGGCTTCCAATGTCATCATTCAATTGACACTATTCTTTCCAAAATTACCAATGATCTCATTTTAGAACTTAAGAGTTTTTAAAAATGTCAATTTGACTTTACTTTCTCTACATTCTCTCTCTCTTCACTTCCCCTAACTCCACATAAAGAAAGCAAGAAAAAGTCAAGCAAAACAAATTATTGGACTGGCTGTGTGTGTGTTATATAAGTTTAAGCACATACAAATACTTCATTTTTTCACTCTGAGTCTATCACCTCGCTATCTATAGGAGGGTTCTATGCTTCATCATAAGTCATCTGGAATTGTGATTGGTCATTGTGCTGATCAGAGTGCCTAAGTCTTTCAAAGTTGTTTGTCTTTACAGGATCATTTTTATTGTAAACTCTTTTTTTCTCCTGGTTCTGATCACTTATTTTCACATCAATTATTGCAAGTCACTTCAGGTTTCTCTGAAATTATTCTTTTCTTAACTTTTTTATAACAGCATAATAGTATTCCATTATTAATATGCCATAGCTTGTTCAGCTATGCCTCAATTTCTAATTCTTATCTGTCAATAGATGTCATAAATATTTTTGCAATATGGGTTATTTTCTTATTTCTTTGATCTCTTTGGAGTATAGACCTAGTAGCAGTATTCCTGGTTTAAATGGCATGCACAGTTTAAAAGCTTAAAAAAACTATGCCTATATAGTTCCACATACTTTCCAGAATGGCTGGACCAGTTCACAGTTCTATCAACAATGCATTAATGTGCCTTTTGTTCCCCCACAGTCCCTCTAGAATTTGTCATCTTCTCCTTTTCTTGTTCACTTTTGCTATTATGCCAATCTGATGAGAGTAAGGTGGCAACTTAGGGTTGTTTTAATTTGAATTTTTTCTTTTAGTGACTTAGAATGTTTTTTTCATATAGGTATTGATAACTTGGATTTCTTACTTTGAAAACTTCTTATGCATATCCTTTGACCATAATTGGAGAATGGCTCTCATTCTTAGAAATTTGAATCAATTTCATATATTTATTTCATATATGCACACACATATACATGTGTGTATGTATATATTAGAAATGAGACCTTTATCAGAGAAACTTGCTGCAAAGATTTTTCCCATTTTCTTATTTCTCTTATAATTTTAGCTGAGTTGGTTTTGATTGTACACAAACTTTTTAAGAGTATGTAGTCAATTGTCCATTTTACTTCTTGTTAACCTCTCTATCTCTTATTTGGCAATGAGCTTCCCCTATCCATAGAGTTGACATCTTTGATGTTCCTCTAATTTATTTATTATGCCACCTTTATGTTTAAATCATGTACCTATTTGGAGCTTACCTTGGATATCTTGGAGCTTATGTTTTCCAGTTTTCCCAACAGTTTTTGTCAAATAATGAGTCCCCCCCACCATAGGTGGGATCTTTGGGTTTATTAAACATTAAGCTCCTGCACATTTGCTTCTTTATGCTGTGAATCTAATCTGTTACACTGATCAATCTCTCTATTTCTTACCCAGTGCCATTTTGGTTTTGATGATTATGGCTTTGTAGTGTAATTTGAGATCTAGTACTATTATGCTCCCTTCCCTCCAAAGTTTCCACCAATTTCCTCGATATTCTTGATGTTTTGCTCCTCCAGATGAATTTTGGTATAATTTTTTTCCCGGTTTTATGAAGTAGTCATTTGGTAGTATGACTGGTATAGCTTCTCCATCTTTCTTCTACGTTCCAATAATCTAATTGTCAAATCTGACGGTTCATTTTACTCCTCATTCTCCTTGACTTTTGTACAGTCATCGACATTGTTGATCACCCTTTACTCCCTGATATTTTCTTCTCTCCAAGTTTTCGTGACCCAGCTCTCCCTTGGTTGTGCCCTGACCTCTCTGGCTACTCCTTCTTGGTCTTGACTGGCTGTGAATCTAGCTTGTACCAACCGTGAGCATCCCCTCTATCCTAGATCTTCTTATCTTCTCTCTGGATTCAGTTATCATCTATGTGCATATGATTCTCAGATTTATTATTACTAATTATTACTGATTAATTTATATGATGCCTATTGTGTGCCGGGCACTATGCTAAGCACTTTACAAATAGTATCTCATTTGAGCCTCACAACAACCATGAGAAGGAGATGCTATTATGGTCATCATTCTATAGAGGAGAAAACTGAGGCAAACAGAAGTTAAATGACTTGGCAAGGATCACAAAGCTAGTAAGTGTCTGAGGCTAGATTTCAGCTCAGGTCTAACTGACTCTAGGCCAAGTGCTCTATCTACTGTCCTCTAGAAGTTATTTATCTAGACCTCTCCTGACCTTTAGAAAAAACATCTCCAAGTGCCTATTGGACATCTTGATCTAAATATCCTTTAGATATCTTGTATTCAATATGTTAAAAACGGAACTTATCATCTTTCCCTTCTCAACTTCCTTGATACTATGGAACATACCACCGCTTTCTAGATTATCCAGCTTTGCAACCTAGGTATGATCCTTGACTCCTAATTCTCTTCTCCCTATGCTCAATCTGTTTCAAAGTTCTGTAGTTTTTACATTTGAAACATCTCTTGCATATGCCTTGTTCTCTTGGACGTGGTCACCACTTTGAAAGCCCTCATGCCCTAACACCTGGATTATTGCAATAGCCTTTTGGTTAGTTTCTCTGCCTCAGGCATCTCCACAATTCAGTCCATCCTTTCCTCGGCTACTAAAATGACCTACCTAAAGTACCAGTCTGATCATCCCACTCTACTCAATAAACTACGATGGTTGCCCCTTTCACTTCTAGTATTTGCTCTACTTATAATGTTTGTTCTAAGACCTTATAAATCCTGTCTGGCTTTTAAAGATCTCCACAGCCTGAAGTATTCCTACTTTTTCATTATTTTTATACTTTCCTCTTGCTACTTACTCTATCATCCAGAAATGCTTCACTCTTTGTTGCTCTTCCCACAGTGACACTACATCTCTAAAATTCATAACGTTTTACTAGCTGTCCCCCATGAATAGAATCCTCTCTTTTGCTTACTTCAATCCCTACCTTTTGCAAGAACCTTTTCTGTTTGCTCCACTCCTTGTCTTTCCTTTGAAAGTTTATCCAATTTACCCTCTATGTACATAGTCTTTTCATGTTGCTTCCCCCATTAGATTGTGAGGTCCTTAAGGGTAGGGGCTGCTTTTGCATTTCTTTGTATCCTCAGCTTTTAGCATAGTGTCTGGCACATTGTAATCACTTAATAAATACTTGTTGACTTGATATTACTCCTGAGGCTTTCTATGAGTGTCATATTAAGTTACATCATACAGGTAAGTGTAACTGCCTCTAATCCTCTTCCACTTCAGAATGAAGAAAGAGAAAGGAAGGTAGTAACATGCGGTGGTATCAGAGAGCTGAATTTGATTCCTAAAAACTAGATTTCTGTGTTGGTCAAAGTTGTGATTGTGGAATATAATTCAACTATCCAAGAGAGTCTGGGAGTTCTAGTTTTAAGAACAAAGCATGCTTCCATATTTTTAACAAAAGAGTCTGCCTTTATTGAGGAAGAAAATAATAATTTGTAAGAAGTAAAGTGGTTCAGTAGATAGCATGCTTGACTTAGTATCAGAAAAAGATGAATTTTGAATCTTTCCTCAGATATTACCTAGCACAATATCTGGCACTGACTGACATAAACTAGTGACCTTGGACAACTCACTTAACCTTCTCTTTCTCAGTTCCCTTTTCTGTAAAATGGAGATACTAATTGTATAGGTTTTTTATGATGATCAAATGATATAACATGTGATGAGCATTGTAAACCTTAAAGCAATGTGTAAGGGCATATCATGATCACACCATTCTACTCCACACCATTTAGCTCTGATAGCATATTGATTCAGAGGCGCCTTGATGAAATATGTAGAGAGTTGGCCTTCAAGCCATGTTCCACCTCTGACACATACTGGCTATGTGACCCAGGACTGAAAATTCCACCTCTTAATGTTAGAGGTCAGAGGTGTCAAACATCAGGTGTAAGTGGCCTATGATACTCCTCAGTGAGGACAGAATCAGATTAAAATGTAATTGGAAGATATTTAATAAAACTTTAAGGAAACATAAATAATGTTATATTTTAAAACTTAGTCAATAAGTGGCCTACAGGAATCCTTATGGTGGATCCTCCCACTTTTCTATTAGCATTTGACCTCACTGCTCTAGCAACTTGCAAAGACTATAAGTTGCAAAGTAGGGTCACCTCTGCCTTGGATGGAGTTTTTTCTGTCCTCGAAATCACAGGCTAGTTTCTAGTAGTCCTTCACTTTTCCCAGGGTAGGACTCTTAATTCTACCTTCAGACACTGACACCTTGGTAGTAGGTAGGGGCTTTGATTTACACTTCTCTTTTTGCCCTATAGTACCTGGTACTGAGCTGGCTACTCAGGAAGCACTTAAATAAATATGTGTTGATGAGGGGTGAACTTTTGAAATTTGGAAGGAAAGTCAATTTTAAAAGGATCTAATTAATCAAGATGTTACTCAAAAGCCAAGTAAGGTGAGGGTCCTAACCCACAATCCTTCAGAAAGAGGTTTTTATCGGAAACTCAGATTGATGGTCCAGGAAGAGAGCAGGTAATATTTATTATCTCTGCCTTTTCTCATCTCTCTATCCTCCCCTTGTGCAAAACATAAACAGACTTCAGTAGGTTGAGTTATTCCCTCTTTCCATCTATCTCCCTTATCCCATTAGAAGGAACCTGTACTGTTATGCAAGTTACTTTAGACAGGCCATAAAGTTGTTTTTTTTTAATTGTTTCGTTTTATGATGGCAATAGTCCTCTGGTGTGCGCTGTAATTAATACTAGGTTGACTCAGAAGTTGGACCAGAAAAAGTCTGATTGATCAGATTTCTTATCCCTTATTTAGTTCTTTTTCAGTTGAGTGCTGGATTTCATGTCATATGCATGTGTTTCATTGTTCTCTTTTGTTGTGTTTTTAATGTGTCATTTTATTGATATTAATAATAAGAGTTACTAATGTTTATGTAACATTTTTAAGTTTTGTAAAATGCTTTATATATATTATCTCACTTGATATTCATAGTAACACTTTGAGGTAGATATATATTTAAGAGTGGATATTATTGCAAAGCCAAAGCAAAAGGCATAGTTCCTGTTAAGCTCACTTCAATGACCAGTGATATAAGGCCACTGGACCCAGATGGCTCTGGAGGAGAAAATGAGGCTGGTGACCTTGCACAGCCCTCTCTCACTCAAATCAAAGCTAACTACAATTATGTCATCATTTCCCTGATGTCATGGTCCTCTTTGAGAATGAAGGACAAACACATGCAGCAATCGATGACTAGTAGACATAATATAGCCATAGTCGGATAGGGGCACTAAAGCATTTCAAGGATCATTCAAGGCCACAATGAAACTGGATCAGTTGCCTTGAAACACAAAGGAAAGCATAGTCAAAAACAAAAAATAAAAACTCAATGCTGAGAAATAGGAAAAAATCTACTGTTGCCAAATAGCTTAATTAATCATCAGAAAACAAGCAAAGACCTTCAAAGGAAAACTAGAAAAGTGACTGGCTCTACAATGTGGCACAGGCTTCTTGAAGTTGGAAGAATAGTGTTTCAAGGTTATTGCCATGAAAATGCTCAGTATGAGCAAGACTAGAGTACTGAAGATTAGCAAAAAGAAAATTTTTAATGAGAAAGTTCATTTATTTCATTCAATTGTTACAAAAAACTGAATAATTATAGATAAATCAGTGAGATCTGGGCATTTTCGCCAGACTATAAAATATTCACCAAAAGTGCTTTAGGATTTTTAACTTCCACTAAGCTTGGAAGTCTTGTTCTAATTGAGGGAATGATGAGCTTTGATATACTGATGTAAAGAGAAGCAGAAATTACAGAGTAACAGAAACTTAGTGGAATACTGCAATAGAACTTTGTCATAAAAGGCGAAGAAATCTATCCAAGATATGTATAGAAACATGCTGCAGTGACCTGGGAAAATACGGTAATTTAAATCCACTTAAAACCTAAGGGCAATAATCAAGACAAGGTTTGGCAAAGGACAATATTTGTTAAGGTATACTTAATATTCAATATGATAAAAGTTTGGCTTAATGATGAAGAATTTTAAAATAGAAGTCAAAATTCCATGAACTCAATTACAAATTGTGTAAAACAAGTGACTTCAGCAAGAGGAGGATATTGCATATTAGTTGCTTTTAGAAATCATTCAATAAACATTTATTAAATGCCTACTATGTGCCAGGAACAGTACTAAGCAACTGGGAATACAAAAATTAGGGAACACTCTCTATAGAAGGTAGGATTTTATGTGGGACTTAATTGGAATGGTGGAGGGAGAGCATTCAATGCATGGAGGACAGCCAGAGATAATGCTCAGAGGCAAGAGATGGAGTGTCTTGCCCATGGAACAGCCAGGAGACCAGTGTCATTAAATTGAAGAGTATATGTTGGGGAGCAAGGTATAAGAAGACTGAAAAAGTAGGCTAGGTTATGAAGGGCTCTGAATGCTAAACAGAGCATTTTTTATTTGATCCTGGAGGTGACAGGCACTACTTGGAGTTTTTTTTTTTTTGAGAGAGTGGGTGCCGAGAGGCAGGAGGGACATGGTCAGACTTGGGCTTCAGGAAAATCACTTTGGTGATTGACTGGAGAATTGTTAAAGTAGAGAGAGACTTAAGGCTGGCAGATCCACCAGAAGACTATTAAAATAGTCCAGGTGCGGGGTGATTAGGACCTGTACTAGAGTGCTAGCAGTGTCAGAGGAGAGAACGGGGTGTATTTGAGAGATGTTGCAAAGGTGAAACCAACAGGCCTTCACAACAGCATGGATATGGTGAGGGGGAGAGAGATAGTGAAGAATCCAATGTGACATCTAGGTTGTAAGCCTCAGGCATTGGGAGGATAGCGTTGCCTTCTACAGTAAGAGAGGAGGTAGGAGGGAGGGAGCTTTTAGGGGGAAAGAATGAGTTCTGTTTTGGGTATATTGGGTTTAAGATGACTACCAAACATTATTTGAGATATTTGAAAGGCAGTTGGAGATAGAGACAGGAGGTTAGCAGAGATATTTGAGCAAGAAATATAGATTTGAGAATAATCAGCATAGAGTTGATAATTAAATCCATAGGAGCTGATGAGACCACCTAGTGAAGTAGTATAGAAGAAGTAGAGTATCCAGGACAGAACACTGGGGACATACAATGTTAGAGGGCATGATCTAGAAGAATGATCTGGTAACAGAGACAGAGAAGGAGAGGTCAGAAGAGTAGAAGGAAAACCAGGAGACAGTAGTGCTCCCCAAAATGTTGTAAAGCTAAAAGTATAAATCAGTAAGTTGAATTTGTTTTTTCCCAGTTGAGTACCACTCTGACCCTAATTTGGATGAGCAAGAATAGAGAAGTAAGAGCCATGGGTATCATGTCTCTTAAATCAAATTCTAGCTATGGATTTCTATTACTTCTCTAACTTTTGTATTGTTTGAGATTCCATTGGTATCACTACTTCTAGAAATGGATTGGATTTATTCATCCTCTTGATTTTGACTTTGGTCAATTGTTTGGCTATGGCCATGCTTCAAGAATAAAATCTATCTCATGGCCAGAATTTATTATTGCCCTAAATTATGGTCAGATTTGTAATCATTTTATTCAAGGTGCTCAATCTTCTTCATTTCTGCCTTTGAAACTTTGAATCTTTAGGAGGTAGCACAAGGAGCGAAGGGCAACAATATAGAAATTTAAATGAGATATGGAGCAACTGGGATCTCAAAGACATCTCTAGCTAGAGACCTGCACCTTTCCAGTTCTCCCAAAGGGGTCTGATCCGGAGCAAAGACTGAACACTGCCCTGCAGCTTGATTACTATGAACCAGCAGAGCTTCTAAGCTGGCATAGGGGCTGAGTGCAGCAGCATTCTAAGACCTCAGTCCAAATCAAGACATTGGAAAACAGATTGAGGAGAAAAAGATTAAGAATCATTGGACTGTCTTAACAAAATGTTCAAAATAAAAGAGTCAAGATGTCATATTTCAAGAAATCTTAATTTCTCAGAACCAAAGGAAAAGTGGAAATAGAAAAAAACTGCCCAGTTGCTTTTTGAAAGAAATTCCCAAATGAAAGCTCAAGGAACATTAAACTAAAATCCAAAGCTTCCAGATTAAAGGAAAGAAATCCATGAGCAGCCACAAAGAAAGAATTCAAAAAAAGAAGAGCTAAGGTCAAGATCACACATAATTTAGCAACCACCATTGTAAAGGAATGGAGAACTTAGAATATAACATTACATAGTTGATCCTGCCATAAGCATATGCTTGTCTCAAAGATGAATCAAGGATGCCTAAGTACACATGACTATTGCCATAAAACTGCAAGTGATGGTTATGGTTCCTTTGGTCCCAGGTTCCCTCCTGCTTGGATAATTCTACTACTACTGTGGCAATTCTAGAGTTGATACATGCCTCTGAACACTGACATCACTCACTCACTCACTTCTCTCCCCACCAGCAGGTGAGATGGTAGAGATGCATGCATTTATGAGCCAGCAGGCAAATCACATAGGCTTACGGTCCCCTGAAGAGAAGAATGGAAAGAGAAAGGAAGAGGAATTCACTAAAAGGGGGATAGAAAGGAAGTTTAGGGAAAGATATCTCACATAATCAAGAGGGATAAGTCCTAAGCAAAACAGATTCTAACTAGGGGTGTACGAAAATATCTATAGCTCTTTTTGAGGTGGAAAAGAGTGTGCATCTGAGGGGGAGCCATAAATTAGAGAATGGCTGCACAAATTATGGTTAATAAATGTGATGGAATACTATCATGCTATAAGAAATGGTGAAGAGAATGATTTCAGACAAACCTGGGAAGACTTTATGTGAACTGATGCAGAGTGAAATGAAGAAGTCCAGGAGAATGATTCATGTGCTGACAACAAAATGTAAAGACAAACAACTTTGAAAGAATTAGGAATTCTGAAGAATATAATGACCAATAATGATTCCAGAGAACTAATGCTGAAATATGCTAGCTACCTCCTGGTAGAGAATGTTCATTCAATATAGAATTATATATGTATCTGTGTATACTTATACACAGATACATATTCATACATACAAACATACATACATACATACACACATAGATATTGGAGACGATCAATGTGGAAATTTATTTTGCTTGACTATATGTGTTTGTAATGAGTTTTTAATAGGTTTTATTTTTCTTTCCTTCTTAATTTGGGGTGAGGGTTGGAGTGGTAGAGAGAGAAAATAGATTTTTTCTGATTTAAAATATTTTTTAAAAAGAAATATAGGAAATGGGTGAGTTTAAATACATACAAAACATACCAAATACGTATAAAAATAATATCTTACCCTTAAGCGTGACTTGAATTTCATCACTGAGAAGTAAATTACTCCCCAATTTTGCCAGGTATCCTAAACAAAAAGTCAAAATAAAAAGTTATCACTCAGAACATCAGCAAGACCAAGTACCTCTAATCAGTCATTTTTTAAAAGCCTACTATGTGTCAGGCACTAAGCTAAACACTAAGGATACAAAGAAAGACAAGACAGTCCCTAATAGGAGATATAACATGCAAACAACTATGTGCATACAAGATATCTGTCTGTCTATCTATCTATCTATCTATCTATCTATCTATCTATCTATCTGTCTGTCTGTCTGTCTGTCTGTCTGTCTGTCTGTCTGTCTGTCCGTCTGTCTGTCTGTCCGTCTGTCTGTCTGTCTGTCTGTCTGTCTGTCTGTCTGTCTGTCTATCTATCTATCTATCTATCTGTCTGTCTGTCTGTCTGTTCATCTGTCTGTCTGTCTATCTATCTACCTTTATTACATACATGTACACATATATATGATAAATAGAGAATAATTGACAGAGAGAAGACACTAGAAACAAGTGAGATAAGACAGGTAATGGTTTGAGATATCTTTGTTCTGAGCTCTCAACTTTTATCTCTCATTGTCTATTGTAGGAACACTGCTGCAACACTGACACGTTGGTGTCCCATGGGCATTCTGAACTCAACATAGCCCAAACCAAGATTTCTCTAGGATGCTTCCTTCCTTTCTTTTATGTGGAAATAATCACTGAAGCCATGGGAGGAAATGAGTTTGACAAAAGAGAGAGGACAGAAAGAAGATCATAGGCTGGTAGATTTAGAGTCAGAAGATACCTTAGAGGAATTCTTGCCTAATGCCTTCATTTTATAGATAAGGGAACTTAACCCTGGAGAAGTTGGTACTTTTCCAAGGTGATGCAGGACTTGAAGTGGCAGAGCTGAAATTTCGACCCAGGTCTTCTGACTCCAAATCTTGCACTCTTACCATAACACAGAAAATGGAGACTTGCTGCATACTTACCTTAGGACTTCAGGAAGAGAGTACAGAGCCATCAAAGAGAAAAAGGAAGAGTAATTAGAAAGATAAGAGAGCCAGGGCACTGTGGCATTTCAGAAGCCAAGAGTTTGTGAATAAGCAAGATGGCATACGAGAGCCCAAAAAGATGTCACTCCCAAATAAGTCTTTTGTACCTTTTTTGGCCTGTTTTAAAGAGATAAAGATGATGGGAAATGAAGTTTGACACTGTGGGTTATTTTTGTTTTTTACCCATTAAAATGACTGCTGCTTTCCTTAGATTAGACCTACTGCTCTTTAAAAATTCTGAGGTTGTATAAACAATCTCTGAAATGTAGTTTCCATAACAGTTGAACTAGAAAGAAAAAGAGAAAAAAACAACCTTAAATAAAGGGAGAAAATCCCCTCCCAAGTAAAGTTTAGACAAAATCTTCATATTTGAAAATACTGGATTTGAAATTAATATTCAAGTCTCACTCTCTCAATTATGGACTGTATGATCCTTAACATTCATAAGCTCTCTTGACCACTGTTTCCTTAAGTGGAAATAAGGTAGAGTAATAACACTTATTCTACCTAATTCAAAGGACTATTGCAAGGAGCAAAAGAAATAATGTATGAAAAGTTTTTTGAAACCACAAAGCAATATTTGTTTGAATGACTATTATTACAATATAATAATAGTAGTAAATTTAATATATGCTAACATCTGTTTGGGATTTATCTCCTTTGATCCTCATCATCATCCTGTAATGTAGGTGCTAATATTATCATCCCTGTTTTTCATTTGAATAAACAGGTTGATAGAGGTTTAATGACTTGCCTAGGATTTTAGGGTTAATAATTATCTGATCCTGGATTCGAATCTGAGCTTTCTCATTTTTAAGATCAGTATTCCATCCATTGTACTAAACATAAAATATAGAAATACAGAATACAGAAATATAGAAAAAATAAAGAGACTAGGGAACAGTCCAAGCATGAACTTTATTCTGCTTCCCTTAGACGTTACCAGTCTTCACACTTGATGCCCTAGGTCAGCTTCTGTGTTGCAATTTTAAAAGTCTATCATTCAACTTTCTTCCCTTAAAACCTTTCCTCCTTGTGCCCTCAATATCCCTTCCCCTTATTCTCCGTTCAAGGGATTTTGGGCCTTTCTTTTATTGGTGACAGCTATGCTTCCCTACATTAGAGCTGGTATCCTTCTTGTCCTTCTATTCTCTAGCCAATCCCTAAAGAGAGAGTTTATACATGGGGTACAAAGATTGCATGCTAGTAGAGAAAAGGTAAGGAGAGTTCTGTTAGAGTTTCCTTTCACAATCTTGGCTGTGGTCACCCACCAATATCCTGTAATTTCTTTCCCAAAGATCCACCTTTCCTTCCATTTCCATATATTCCATCTCCTAGCCAAGCCTCCAAATTTAGCCTAATGCCTCTGTGCCAGTAAAAACCCAAAGAGCAACTTACAAGGCAGTTGCAGATGCTGAGCACAACTATCTCATATTGGTAACATTTATCTTCAAGCAAAGGTAAAGATTTCCATTTAAAATATGGAGCACAGATGTTTAATGTATATTTACATGCCTGTGAGGCAAAGAGGGAAAAGACAGTGAGATATTCCATTTAGTGCATATAGTTTTGATATAACTGCATTCCAATCCCCACAATCTTGCTGTTCCTTTCGTTTAATAAAATCATCAGTTTATAATTCTTAAGAGAGCTCTCTCTCTCCTAAAAGAACCAACAAAAAGTACTCATTAGGATCCTCTAGACTTTCTGGAATTCTGAATGCAAGCTGGGCATTGTGCTGTACACGGTAATTTCTGCTATCTGAGAGGCTGAGGTTGGTGGATCTCTAGCTCAGGAGTGCTCACTTATAGTGTGCAAAGCCAATTGGCTGTCCACAACTAAGACCAGCATCAAACTAGTGAACCCTAAAAGCAGAGAGGGTTATGAGGGTCCATGGGCATGATTTTGCCTAATGAGGGGCTGAATTGCCCAGATCGGTAAAACTCCCGTGTCAATCACTGGTGGAGTCAAGCCTATGAATGGTTACTTTATTTGTAGCCTGGGTGAGATTGGGAGACCTAGTCTCAAAAAAGAAACAAATAAAAGAATTCTTATAATCACTTCTGCATCATTGTGTTAGCTTTTATGAGCTGTTAGTCAGTTGCCTTAGCAATGAAAGCCTAGCTGGGGAAACAGGGACTGGATTTTTAAGGTTTCTCTACATTCTGGTCCTTCCAGCTAGAGGGAGCCAGGGAGGTTTCACAACAAGGTGGTTCCCACAAAGACCCTAGATTTCCAGTGCCAGGGAAACAACATGGATAGATGGACTTACTCTAACTACTTTGATATCTGTATCTTCCAAGAACAGGATCAAAGGCACCACAGTTTTGATAACAGCGGGCTTTAACATCCAAGTATATTGATTCATTTCCTTGAGTAATTCACCAAAATGTCTAATGGCCATTGCTCGAATGCTTGGCAGGTCCTGTGAAGTACAAAGAAGATTTCACTTGAAAAGTTCTTTTAAGCCTTGCAGGGCTGACTTGAAAATCCAGATTTAAAAAGCAAAAATATCAGGGTGCCAACTACTTGCTTTGTAAAAGGATTTCTTTATGTCCCCTTTATTCTGAGGTTCTTAACCTTTTTAGCTGTTACATTTTTTTTTTTCAGAGAGTGTAAGTTACCATCCCATCAGCTCAACTTAGGACAAATTCAAACCCTTGAGAAAGGGTTCCTAATTTTTTAGCGTGGCTTGTACCCATTTGGCAATGTTTGTTTAAGCCTATGAGACTTATACTCAGAATAATATTTTTAAATGCATAAAATAAGATATGTAAGATTGCAAAAGAAGCCAGTCATGTGGAATTTTAATCATGAAAATATTTTTACGAAGTTTATAGGATCCCAAGTTATAGAACCCTAACCACACTTACATTTAGCATTTTACATTTGCATTTAAAAGAACAGTTATTCACATTTATGTGATACTTTAAGGTTTACTGAGCACCTTCTGATAATAATCTAGTGAGATAGGTAGTATAAATATTCTCTTCAATTTATATGTAAGGAAAGTGTGGCTCTGAGAAGTTAAGTAATTTGTCCAGAGCCACGTGATTAATAAGTGTCTGAAGAAGGATTCAAACCCAGGAATTGTGACTCCATAACTAGCAATCTTTCCACTATGATATGTTGCCTCTCAAGATCATTTGATTTACTTTTTTAAAAAAAAGTTTTATTGATGCCTTTTGTCTTTATATCAGATTCATTTTCAGAAACTTTCCTTGCATTTGAACCCTCCCTTGTAATAGAAAAAATGCAATTATGCAGAGACTATCTTTGAAAATATAAATAACATTTGTAAAATCATAGATTTATAACTAGAAGGGACCTTGGAGTCCAACTTATTCTAAAGCCCTCGTTTCATCGGTGTGGAAACTGAGGCCCTGGAAGATTTAAAGATTTGCCCCAAATCCCGTAGGCTTTAAATAGCAGTATCAGGAACTGAACCAAAAACCCCTTGCTCTAAAGCTACGAATCTTTCCTCCATATGATGCTGCCTTTGTCACCTCCTACCTACTCCACCTTCCCTTCACATTTCTTGACTACGAAGAGGGAGTTATATATCTTTGTTTCCTGTGATCTTTATTAATAAGCTTTTCAAATTTTCAATCAATCAATAAACATTTATTAAGCATCTACTATGGCCAAGCACTGGGTTAATCACTGTGGATACAAAAAAGAAGCAATTATAATTCAAAAAAATTCAGTCTACATATAACATTTTTTTTCTGAAATATAACCAATGTATTAAATATGGGCATATCTTTTCAATCAAAGGGTAGGAAGCACTTCTGGAAAATCCTAGAAACCCAGGGAAAGTCACGTGGATAAACTATGGCTAAGTTGACCTCTATAGATGAAGTAGCTTATACAAAAGGATTAGTCCGGAAAGTCTGAATTACAAAATTGTAAGCAAATTCTAGGATTCCTCACTCCTTTTAGGAACACCCCATGTTGGCATTTGGCAACAAGTGCTAATATGTGTTACTGTGCATATGGGACATAGTATTCTAAAGAATGTTTGTACCTGACAGAGTAATGATGGAGAGTAGGGATTCTAGAAAAGTAAAAGTAAAATTATCAGACACATTTTAGTTTTTCATAGTACTCCCTTCCACGTCATTCATTAATTTGATACAATTGAACGATCCCTGGATATGGATTCAGAAGACCTGTGTTCAAATCCTAACTTTTACACTAGCTACATGGCCTGGGTCAAGTTGCTTAAACTCTTGGAGTCTCTGTTTTCTCAGCTATAGAACGTGGATAACATTTACCTGGGGTGAGAGTGAAGTGGAATAGAGAAAATCACATAAGATGAATGAATGAATGATTTATTAAGTGCTTACTGTGCACAAATCAAGGTGCTAAAGATTGGGATACAAGTAGAAAAGTAAGACATGCCCTACTCTGGAGGTGCTCACATTCTAACGGGGAGGAGGCAACACATGTGGAAGGTTTCAGCTGCAAAACAGATGGAAAAATTCCATGGTATTTAGTGTGCTGTGGAAAAGCAGATGTTAACGACATTTCTTTCATGTCATTATTTGATATCATATTGATTATTTAATATTATCTAATATTCCCAGGGCTATTTTGTTCAAGGTGCTGGGCTGTACCCATCAAAGGCAGATAAAAGAGAGTGGTTTAGGTGCCTTGCCTACCACAAGCTGTCTGCTGTTTGTCCCTCAGGGTGCCTTGCTATATCACCTAGTTTGGCACACTTATGTGTGGCAGTTGATTGAGATGTTCCAAAGGTGAAATCAACAGGTCTTGGCAATAGCTTGGCTATTGGGGTAAGAGATAGGAGTCTAGGATGACTCCTAGATCATAAGCCTGAGGGACTGGGAGGATCGTTTTGGTAGGAGTGGAGAGAAGGTTTAGAGAGAAAGATGAGTTCTGTTTTGAACATACTGAGTTAAAGATTTCTACTAGACATCCAGTTTGAGACATCTGAAAGGCAGGTGGAGATTGAGATTAGAGGTCAGTAGAGATATTGGAAGAGAATAGGTAGATTTGGAAATCATCAGCACAGAGATGGTAACAATCCTGGGGAGCTGATGAGATCACCAAGTGTAGAGGGTAGAGGAAGAGGAGAAGAGGATCTAGGGGACACCTCTCATTGGAGATTGTGATTTCAAGGGGTTTTATCTCAAAAAAGGAGATAAAGAATGGTCAGATAGGTAGGAGGAAAAATTGAAATAGAGGGGTTTCACAACAACTCTGCAAGCTATTACTGTGTCTAAGTTAAGTGATTTTCCCAGGGTCACATAGCCAGTAAGTATATGAGGCTAGATTTGGACTTAGTTCTTCCTGACTCCAGGTCTAATGTTTTATTCTTTGTTCTACAGATATTTGTCAATGTCTTTGAAGGGAGTGACTATGTTCAGAGAGTACTTCTTATTGTTTTCCAACACGGATAATCTCGTAGCATTTTACACAAGTGGGCATCCCTCAATAATGCTCATCACACTTCTCATTTCTGAAAATTGTTTTTGTCACCCAGGTTGTGTTATAATCTTCCTAAAGTGTGACATGAAAATTTAAACTTACAAAATAGTTAAATTATGAAGTGGTTTTTTAATGGAAAAGAATTCTCTAGATGGTTCTTCCAAGCAGCAAGGACCTCCAGGGCTTTGAGGTGAGGATACCATTTATCAAAAATTCTACGCCATGTCAATCTTTTATCAAAAGGATTATTGCATGAAATGAGGCAGTCAAAATGCAGATGCCAAAACCCCATCAAAGGAGGACAGCTCTGTATAATAAGAAGAACACTGGGTCCAGAGTTAGATGACTTGGGGTCCAGCATGAAGTAATTGTGGGATTTTAGGTGACTTGGTATAGGTTTCAGTTTCCCTAAGCTCGTGAAAAGGACCAGATGATGCCTAAGGTCTCTTCCATCTCTATAATTCTAGATGTCAGCATTACTCTTTCCCTAAAATAAAAATGTAGAATGCTTAGCTTGGTAATTTCATTTTATTTCGTAGAGGGAGATAAGACATCATTCTTCATCTTCCCACTATCTTCAATTCCCTTTCCCATGTTTGGGTTGCTTCATTTGAAGACAGGTATTTTACTGAATAATGCTCTGAAGTCTCTGGGCTAGAGCATTGTCTAGAAGGATTTTGGAATGCAGTGCTATAGGGTTGTATGGAACAGTGCCTGGGCGTTAGCCCTCCTCCCTCAATTGCCAACTAATCCATCCCATACATGTAGGTGCCTCACTCACATGGTCCATGAGCGGGTAGTAGCTGGAAGCAATTGGGACACACAGGAAGGAATACTTTACTTTGTCCAACGCAGAGAGAAGCCTTCGGAGGGTATTCATAGCCTGTATTGTGACAGTTTTGTCTTTGGAAGAGAAGGAATCCACGATGCATAATATTAAGTCTTTGAAGTTCGATACCTACATAAGAGAGCCAGCAGATAAGACATTCCTTTATACCCCTGGCAGACAGAAAGAAAATTGCTTATTAATCTAAGCACTGGTAACCAGGACAAAATGATAGTCATGTCAGTAGATGGGGGTATAAAGGGAGGAAGCATTTTATATAGCATCTATTACACGTCAGGCATTATGTTAAGTGCTTTTTACAAATGTCATCTCAAGTGATCATAACAATTTTGGCAGGCAGGTCATGTTATTATATCCATTTAACAGTTGAGGAAACTGAGGCAAATAGAAGTTAAGTGAGCTGTCCAAGGTCACACAGCCAGTAATTGTCTGAGGCAGAATTTTAACTCAGGCCTTCCCAACTCCAGGTCTATCACGCTATCCACTGCTCCTCCAGAAGTCTTTAGGCAGCAAGGACTTCAGAGGGCATGTGATTCATTCCCCTGACTCCAAGCAAAGCAGCATTCAGATCTGAGGTGAATGTTCCCTTTGGTGGATCCTCCTCAGGGCCACTGGGAGTGATGCACTATGCATATTTGGGTGCCAGCGAAAGGCTCACAAAGCAGCAAAGCTTTGCTGGAGTCGATGCTAACAGCTACATTTTTACTATACACACATACCAGAGAAATTGGTCCTGTCTCTAAATCAGGATTTATTTATCATCTGTTTATTTATTTTGTTGGTTGTTTAGCCACAAGAACACGTTGATAGTGCAGCTTAGACTTAAAGATGTGTATGCATACATTCCTCCCTCTGCCACCTCCCTGCCCCAGAGGCCAGTAGTTTTATATTTTCCTGAATTCCATAATTCCTGAATTATATTTATAAATATAAATATTTATATTTACCTGCATTCCTCTTTTGGGAAGAGAATAAGCATTTACTAAGCACCTACTATGTGCCAGGGACTATGCTAAACACTTTACAAATATTTTATCATTTGATTCTCACAACAGCACTCTGAGATAGGTGCTATTAGCACATTGATTTTATAGTTTAGGAAACTGAGAAAGGGAGAGTTTAAGTGGCTAGTCCAGTCATAGGAGCTCAGATCTTCCTGGTTCCAACTTTAATCTTCTGCCCATCAGGCCACCTAGCATGCTCTACTGCTTGAGTACAGTGGACGTGCAATAATGTAATGAAGTCATTCCCAGACTGCAGATTTGGTGCTTGCAGGCTGAAGGCAAGAATGATAAGAAGCCTGCAAAGTGACACACTCATGATTTCATTTGGACCTCACAACATTTCTGCCTATGGGCCTATATCTACCTATATGCAAGGAGATGGGGGTGGGGGTGGGGAAAGGATATGCAAAAGAAAACAAATGAAGAAAAAAGGAGGAAAAGGATGAGGAAGGTGACTAGAAAGGAGCTTAGAGATTCATCTCCTTCATTTTCAGGTGAAGAAACCGAGGACGTTAAGGGACTTTCCCATGAACTCAAACCAGACCCTCTGTCAACAAACCTAATGACCTTTCTACTGCCACACTGTCCTATCTCAAGAAAAGAAGAGAGAGGGAGGGACATTTATTCTCTTTCCTTTTTAATGTTGCTGTCTAAGGAATAGGGAGCTGGCCCAAGTCAAAGGCAGAGCTCCTCAAAGCCTCTGAGTCCATCAGCAATGGGATGATCCTGAGTGGTGGCCATACTTCCAGCCTGGGCTTGATAGTGAGGCCCGGTCTCA
This sequence comes from Phalanger gymnotis, assembly GCA_028646595.1. Classification (NCBI taxonomy): domain Eukaryota; kingdom Metazoa; phylum Chordata; class Mammalia; order Diprotodontia; family Phalangeridae; genus Phalanger; species Phalanger gymnotis. The sequence continues at coordinate 286,136,227 of CM053626.1, read as the reverse complement.
AATAAGTAACTAGACAGATATGTGTAGATAGAGGACAGATGTGTTTAGATGGATAGATGGATGATAGATAGATAGATAAAAGATGTGCAGATAGAGGATAAATACATGTAGATTGATGATAGGTATGTGTAGAGAGACATTAAAATGATAAATAGATGAAAGATATGTATGCAAAAATGACAGAGATATGTAGATAGAAAGAGAGATAGAATCTAGCCTGATTTCCTTCCCAGTATTAACCAGTGGAACAGATTACACGCTGTGTTAATGAGAATGATAAAAGAAGTTTGAGTGAGGTGGACTTGGATTTTGCAAAAAAAAAAAATTTGAAAAGGCTTCTAAAAATAAAATATTTTTGTTTTTTCTAGGATAGTTTTTATGAGGCATTACTGTTGAGCAATAATAGATTACCTGGGTAGATCACCGAAATACTGTTTTCAGTTCTAGGTACCATGCTTTAGGAAGGACTTTGCAAAGTGGAGCCCTTGATAAATCCTTGCTAACTTGACTTGACTTTCTACCTTTCTCTGTATGTCTAGTACTTAGTACAGTAAATAGTACTTTGTTTCATAGGTTCCTTGACACCAACCCCTAGGGGATGCTGGAATAATTGGGGGCCACGGTTGTAGCCTTGGGTGCAATTTGGGGGTATTGAATAAAAATAAGGGGGTGGTAGAAGCATAAGGAAAGAAGATAAGAAAATTTTGAAAAAAAACCATATCTTTCATTTGTTGTGTAACAGAGTTAAAGTCTTAGTGATTACATTATTTTCCAAATAAACACACAAAATGCATATGTATGTGTATGTATATATGTATGTATGTATATATGTATATATATAGAGATATATACATACACACATATATACATACACATACATACACATATTGGATCAGTGGTTAAGTCTGCCAACAGTTCTTAACAAGCAAGTGTTGGCAGGTGAGTCAGGAAGTCCAGCATGCATTGGCAGTAATACGTGTGTGTAATGACTTGTTTATGATACAATACTATTTGGTTACATGATACAATATTGCATCATCGAAATTTCAGTGCAGGGAAGAAACTCACGAATTTACAATAAAATATTAAATTTAAGATATATCATTTAAAAATATTTCATGGTTTTTGAAATGATGCAAATTTAAAAAAAAAACATTAAAAGGTTAAAGAAATAGATTTCTAGGGGAGCACCGAATAATGTTTTTTTGAAAAGGGGATAGCAGGCCAAATAAATTTGAGAATCTATGGCTTAGCACATAGTAGGTTTTTAATAAATGCTTCTTTACCAATGGACTCTAAAGAAAGCAATAATAGATTTAGGCTTGATGTTGACAAATAATAACTACACACACACATATACACCTACAGACCAACCTCGTTAATAATTGCTGACATACTGGCAATCTTCTGGAGACTCAACTTGGAAACTGTAGGGTTTGGGTCATTTACCCAGGTTTTGAAAAGTGCCAAAAATTCTGCCGGGAATGGATCCTTAAAAAAGTTATTCAGAAGCTAATATAAAAGAAGAAAAAAGTAAAGAAAGAAAGAAAGAAATTATAACTAGAGCAAAGATTAAAACTCTTGTTGTTGTTGCTTAGTCATGTCCAGTGATGACCCCATTTGGAGTTTTCTTGGCAAAGGTATTGGAATGGTTTGCCATTTCCTTCACTGGCTCATTTTATGTATGGAGAACTAAGGCAAACAGGGTTAGGTGACCTGCTCAGGAGCATGCTGCTAGTGAGTGTCTGATGCCAGATTTGAACTCAGGAAGATGAGTCTTCCTGACTCCAGGCCCAGCACCCTATCTACTTCACTACCTAGCTGTTAAAACTAGGGGCACCATGTTTTCCAAATCCCAAATGAGAAGCATAGTCTAACAAAGGATACTTCTTTTGAAAGTCCTGCTTCAACTTTTAGTCACTGTAATTTCTATATGTAAATATATACTATATATCCTTAGGTTCTACTTCTGAGTGTGAAGAGCCAATACTTTGTAGCATTCACTGCCACCACTTACCTCCATCTAATGTAAGCTTATGCCTAGGCTCCACAGATGGTCAAATGTGAACAAAAGAATTGGGTAGCTGTTGACTTCAAAAACCTCACTGGGCAGGAGGGGTAATGACTGGAGAAGAGATCATACCCTAAACCATACATCAGGGAGGGGAGGGGCATGGAGGAAAGGCCTGAAAAAATTGTAGCTCTGTTCTTGCCCAGAAGAAAGAGGGAAGAGAAAGGATTGAGTACTGGCCAGCCAACTATCTCCTCCACAGCAATAACCACTTGGGTTAACTAGATCATAATCTATGCAGAACCATAAGGTCATAGATTTAGAGCTAGAAGAGACCTTATATTCATCTAGGTCAACTTCGTCCCACCCCTACCACACACAATTTTACAGATAAAGAGACTGAGGCTAAAAGAGATTAGATGCCTTGCTCACACTTACACAGCATATAGGTGTCTGAAGCAGGACTTATTCTAACTCCTAGTCCAGTAGTCTATCCAACACACAATATTGTCATGGTGGCTTGGTAGACAGTGTGGAATAATGGAGAGAACACCAGCTTTGGAATTAGAGGACCTGGATCCCACCTCTGACACTATCTCTGTGACCTTAGGTGAGTTGCTTAATCTCTTTGGGTATCAGTTCCTTCATCTGTAAAATGAGGAGGGTTGGACTAGATGCTTCAGAGGATTCTTCTGGGTCTAGAACTATGATTTAGATGTGGACAAGAAGTTTGAAAACCCCAGATGCCCACAGCCCCTAAGGAAAGCTTACCTCAATGAGGAAGATGACTATGGTGACACTGTCCTCTGTCCTCCTGGGCCCTTCCAAAGAGAGCTTGTATAGGTACTGTAAGGTCTCAGGAAGTTGTGTGAAGTTATACTCACTGAGAGTTCTGTGAAGGAGAATACAGATTTCCTAATAGGAAGGGGGGAATTTAATAGGTTCTACAAAAGGGCCAGGGACAATAGAATGATACTTCTCCCATCCTAGCCCACCTAGATACAAAAGGAATCACTACCAATTCAAAAAAGTCTGTGAGCCTCAACATAAATCCTAGAAAGTTCTCTGTATTAGGATTCCTGGGAATTATATAAATCCTGGATCTCTTATCACATTTGCTATCATACAGATTCTTTTCTCCCCTCCCCACGCCCTATCCTGGGAAGATGGCTTTCCATCTGCCCTGGAATGCCTGCACCAAAAAGTCATGATTCCATAAATTAATGAAGTAACTTACATAAAACACTTTGTAAGCATAAAGGATTACACAAATGAATTATTTAACTCCGTTCCTCAAGCATTAAACCCCTATTATGTTGATAGATGAGCACCGGGGATACTATGACAAAAATCAAAATATTCCTGCTTTCAAGAACTTATATTCTTTTTTAAAATTTATTTTAATTTTAAAGACAAAATAGGAAAAGAAAAAAAAAAACATTGTCATGTACACAGCAGAAGCTAGGAGAGGATTCAATATAAAACAATAAATTTCCATTTCAAGAAAATCTATATAATAGATACTATCCATTGTTTTCAAAGCTACCCAGCTCTTCTCTTCTTCCTTTTTTGTTTAATTTTGTCCTCTGCTGTGCTCTTTTTACTTTACTTTTCCCTCCTCCTTCTCCCTCCTCCAAAAGAAGGCTACAATCAAGTGTGGAGATAGATAGATAGGTAGATAGACAGATAGATAGGTAGATAGAGATAGAGATAAATATCTATAAACTTACACACATATATGCACTCATACACATATATATGTATTAAAAGGTACTATGCTTTTTTCAACTTATCTGTTTATCTAAAAATGGATAGCATCTTCCTTCATAAGTCTGAGTCTTTCCAAGTTTTTCTAAATCAATTGGTTCTCTATTTCCAACACCACAGAAATATTCCAACCCAATTACATCCTATCTAAGAGATTGTCTACCAAATTTTTTTCTCCAATTTTCTGCATTCTTTCTGTTCTTGGCTGCATATGTTAATTATTTGTATAAGAAATTTAATTTAAAACAATCAAAATTACCCATTTACATTTCAGCAATATTCTTAACTTATAATTTCATTTAAATCTGATACTACTGAATCTGCTTCCTTTACATCTTTGCTCCTACCCCCAGTTTCTTTCAAGTTCCTGACCTTTTGTTCTTCCAAATGAACTCTTATTATTTTGATAACTAAGATATTTTTAGTAATTTAATTGGGCTGGCTCACATAAATAGATTAGTTAGGTAAAATTGTCATTTTTAATTTATTTATTGGCTTTACCTATCCATGAACAATAAATATTACATTGATTGTTTAGATCTAGCTTTATTTGCATAAAAAGTGTTTTATGTTTATGTTCATATAGTTCCTGTGCTTGTTTTGGCAGATATACTCTCAGGTATTTTATACTGTCTAATTATTTTAAATGATCTACAACAATATTGAATAATATTGCTGACACATAATGCAGTTTCCCTATTTTTCTTTTGGTTAAATCTATTTTAGCTTAAGAGCTTATATTCTTTTGGATAGAAACAACATCTACTCAGATAAATACATTAATGGTATATGCAGATTAATACAAAGTCATTGGAAGGGGAAGATTAGGAACTAGGGGGAACCAGGAAAAACTTTCTGTAAGAGGCGATCGCTGAGCTAAGCCTTGAAAGGAACCCAGGATTGTGAGCTGTGGAAATGAAGAGGAAGACTGTTTTGGGCATGGGGGGAAGGGAGCAGCCAGTGCAAAGGAACAGGAAATGGAATGTCATATATGGGGATCAAGCAGGCTAGTCTGACATCAGAGTGGAGAATTTGAGGAGCAAAACTGTGAAATCAGTTCAATGTAGGGCTTTAAATACCTAATAGATGAGTTTGCCCCAGAAGTCTTCTTGGGCAGGAGAGTCATATGGTAAAACCTATACTTTGCAATATTAATAATGTCAGTGGAAGAAGGATCATAGAAGAGAAAGGCTGAGTTTGAGGAGCTGTGTTGTTAAGCAAAATTGTCTCATTAGCATGGCTTTTGTTTCTTTTGAGTGGAAGTACTTTGAGCTGTTAAGTGCTAAGCCCCAGGCCCAGGGCCCTGTCAGGTGTGAAACCTGTGTGGGTGTGGATTGGTGACTTAGGAGGGGCCAGCTCGGGAACCAATGGTCTCTGGTCATTGAGGGGGGGCTTGAGAGCTTCGGAAGCTCGGCTGCGAGGAGGGGTGAGCCAGAAGACAACTTTGGCGGCGGCCGCGGCGGTGGCGGGGGAAGGTGTGGAAGCCAGAAGCTGCGGAGGCAGGAAGCTGCGGAAGCGGGGCTTACCCGAGTGCGAGCAGGAACGTGAGGCCAGTGAACATGATTTGGCTAAATACTCTCTTGCTTTTCTTTGGCCTCCTAGTTGCCCTTGTGAAATGGGCTTTCTGGGCCTGGAGTCTTTTTGTCAAGATGTTGGAATGGGGAGGCTGG
>CM053626.1:286110026-286130279 GCA_028646595.1 Phalanger gymnotis | reverse complement strand
CTGTGAAAATCAATGCTGAAAACCAAACATGTCAAAAATAAATTAAAAAAAAAAACATCCTGTTTAAAAAAACCCAAAAAAAGCCCAAAGGTTGGAGATAGTCTAATGTGAGCAACCTCAAGAAGGTGGCATAGATCATTCGGTTTATAAAAGGGAATGATACAGAATAAGATGAGAAACATAGGTTGGAGTTGGGTTGTAAAGGGCTTTAAATGACAAGTGGACAAATGCATTTGTTCCTAGAGGTAAGAGAGAGCCACAAAAGTTTGTTGTTTGTCCTTCATTCTCAAAGAGGACCAATGACATCATGCAAGTGATGTCTTGACTTGCACATGAATTGGGTTTGAGTGAGGCAAAGAGCAGCCTCACTCTCTCCTCCAGAGACAAGGGAGTCCAGTGGTAGGACACAAGTCAAGAAGACTGGTGATATTGCCCCTCTCCCCATCCCTACAGGTAATTTGAGGAGGAACTGAGGGAGACACCACACATTGATGGCTTCCTGTAGTAAGCAGCACCTAGCTGAACCTAAGGCTTCCAGAAGCCAGAGGAGGAAGGAGTGCATTCCAAGCAGGAATAGGGCTCCATGGAGAAATGGGATTTATTCTTTCTTGTGCCTTAGTGTGGTTACCTCCCCTCCTTCATGAACAAGTAACTTTGTAAAGGAGGGGTCTGCTGGGAAGTGGCTAAAACTAAATTTGGCAAAACAGTGATGTCAAATTGTCATCTCCCTCGCACCTCCCCCAATGACAAAAAAGACTTTGTTTTTTCTCTGGAAAATTGAAAGCAAGAGAAAGTCAGAGGGAAGAGTGATGGGAAAGTGTTCCTTTGTCAAGTGACAGAGGGGGCCCCACTAAAGTTCCTTGAGCAGTGGGGTGACATGGTCAGAATGGACATATCACTTTGGCACCTGTATGGAGGATGGATGAAAGAAAGGGGAGACCTGAGGCAAGATCAAGTAGGATGTTCATTTCAATTGTCCAGGTGAGAGGAGATAAAGACCTGATCTAAGCTGGTGATGATGTGAGTTGAAAGAAGGGGACAGATACAAGAAATGTTGAGTAGTAGAATTGACAAGGGTGATTTAATATGTGGGGTGAGGAAGAATAATGAGTTTGCAAAACTAGGTAACTAGAAGGATGGTAGCACACTCAACAAAAATCGGAAAGCTCGGAAAAGGACTGGAAAGGTAGGTAGGTGGGAAAGATAACATCCAGTTTTGTACATACTGAATCTGAGCTGTCTATGGTACATTCAGTAGGAAATTTCTAATAGATGCCTGGGGATGAGAAGAGGTGGTTTTATGGGTCTGAGTGTGATCTGCAGAGATGATAAATGAACCCATGGGAGCTACTAACGTCACCAAGGGAAACAGTACAGACCCTTGGGGTATATCCAGTTAGGGGAAATATATGATTGATAATCTGACAAAGGAGATAGAGAAAGAGTAATCAGACAGGTAGGAGAAGCCAGAGAATAGCATCACAAACACTCAGAGAAGAGAAATTATCCAGGAGGAAACAGTAGTCAGTAGTTTCAAATGCTTTAGAGAAGTCAAGAAAGATGAGGAGTTAGAAAATATCATCACCACTGGCAATTAGGAGATCATTGCTAATTTTGGAAAGAGCAGTTTCACTGGAGTGATAAGTTCAAAAGCCAAATTACAGGGGGCTGAGAAGCAAGTAAGGGTAAGAAGCAGAGACAATGCATGTGGACACATATTTTTCTAGTTTTACTGAGAAAAAAAGGAGAGAGGGGAAGCTAAGTGGTGTAGTAGATAGAGCATCAGTCCTGGAGTCAGGAGGATCTGAGTTCCAATTTAGTCGCAGACACTTACTAGTTGCATAGCTTAGAGAGAGAGGGAGCCAAATCTTGAAGGTCCAGTAGACTCAGGGTGGGGGGTTGTTTAAGGCTAGAGGAGACCTAGATATGTTTAAAGGCACTAGGAAATGAGCCAGTAGATAACACTGTGCTAGAAATATATACCAAGAAGCCTTACTTTCAAGGCATTGACATTCTTCTGGGGATGATACAAACAGACAGATTCTGTAAACAAATGCATTATAATTTGAGAAGGGAATACTAACCACTAGTGGGAATCAGAAAAGGCTTCCTTGTGCACATACAGTACTGAACCTTGAAAAAAACCTAGGGATTCTAAAGGGATGGACTGAGGAAGAAGCACATTCTAGACTTGCAGGATGGCCAATGTTTAGTAACAGGAGGTGGGATACGGAATGCTAAATTTGGAGAACCACTAGTAAGCCATTTGGTTAGAATGTAGAATATATGACAATAATATGGAATGAGCATAGAAAGAGTGGCTGTAGCCCAAGTGTGAATGGCTTTAAATGTCAAGCTCCTGAAGGTTCTTAAGTCAGAAAGTGGAGTGGTCAAGCATGCTTTAGAAAGCCTTGTGGCTGTGTGGAGGATGGATTAAAGATGGATCCATCCACCCATGCAAATCAGCCACTCTATATAACTAATTAGTGACGCAACTAATTTCAATATATAATTCGTGCCAACCTACTCTCCGAGTGTAGAGCATCCATGGTGAAGAGTCTCTCTTACTTAGGTGGAGAGTCTCTCTAACAAGATAATCTCCTTGTTGAGAACCACTGTCTTCAGGAAACATTTAAAAGATACCATATCAACATCATTGTTGTCACCATCAACACCATCATTATCATCATCTTTGTCAACAATATTATAGCTACTCTTTATATAGCACTCTAAGACTTGTAAAATACCTTGCATATATTATCTTATTCGATCCCTGTGGAGTAGGTATATTATTTTTAACCCTGCTTCAGAGAGAGGAAATTGAGGCTGAACAAAGTTAAATGGCTTGTCCAGGGTCACATAAATAGTAAGAGTCTGAGACAAGATTGAAACCCAGGTCATCCTGACTCTGAGTCAAATATTCTATTTATTTGCCACCCATCTGCTTCTATAACATCATAGTTTTAAAGCTAAAATTAGCCTTAGAGATAATTTTGTCTATTTTATGGGTGAGAAACCTGAAGCCAAGAAATACTAAATTATCTGATCCAGATGAAACACAGAGAAAGAAGCAGAGATAGAATTTGAACTCAGGTCATTTGATTCCCAATTTGGCACTTTTTCTATCGTTTAATAACTCCTTACAATGTGAACAAAAGGTCATGTGGTGGAACTTAAAGATGTACTGGCCAAAATGATTTCCTATGCCTTCCATTATAGCCAAAGAGCCAAGACCCCTAAGAAGAAAGGATGAGGTGGAATGCCATCCCAAAATTTGCAGACTAAATTCCTGGTTGGGCATTTCTTACCTAAACATTTTTCTGCTTCCTCTAGTTCTCCTTACTCTTTTCACTTTTTTGGGTGAATGTGGACTAGTGGTGGTTGAGCTCATTGTCAAGGATGGAAGAGGAAACTTAGTAGTTGCATTGGAGAGAATGAAGACTTGGAGGTTGTGTAGAACCAAAGGATCTTTATTTTTCTCATGTATCTATCTCTATCATCTCTCTGTCTCTCTCTGTGTCTCTATCATCTCTCTCTCTCTCTCTCTGTGTCTATTTCTACATCTCCATCTGTCTATATACATGAAGAAAATATTAAATACTGATTATGGGAACCATGTTCTAAGGCAAGAGTAAGTTCTATTCTACTCCACATTTTCCAAACAATTCCTGACAAAGCACTATTCCATGAAATTTCACTTACCAAGCGACGCCATTTTACACTGGCCTGTAAGGACTGGAGGTTGCCAGCTAAGGAGGAAAGAGATAAAACTTAGTTAAAGTGGGAAGAGTCTGGATCATGGAGAATAATAAAGGCTTATCCCAAAGTTAGAGTAAATCTCATTTTAAAAGCTCTGTTAAGTTCTCTGTATTAGTGATGACTTTCCCCCGCAAAGTAACATTTGATGGAAAGAGATAAAGTCCATCTAATAGAAAGTAGTTTGTATTTGAGTCAATTTTCTTCCATAGAGGCTTTTCTTGGGAGGTTCAGGTAAATTATTTCTCTTAAAGATTTGTATTATAATGTAGGTGTCATCTAATATGGTTAGCCTCTAGAATGCTACTTAGGAAGAAGGTGGGTTTTTCTCTTCTTTGAAGATAGAAAATGAAAACAGTTCAGGTTTTTGCACTGTACTGTCAAGATACTCCAACATGATTATAGTATTTCTTTTGGCTTCTGACAAATTTGGAAAAGAAGCAAGAGAAAAGTAGGGCAGATAAAATTGTAAATAAGTTGTTTCTTTGGTTAGTTATAATCAATCAGAGGTAGATACTAGTATAGCATACTCCTCATTCAACCCCCATATTTGCCGGATCTTGACATTTCTACCTCCACAATCCCTTACATCTACCCTTTCTCTCTAGTAATATTGTCACCACACTAGTTCAGACCATTATCACTTTTCACCTCAACTATTGAAATCGTCTTTCAGTTGCTCTCCTTGGCTTGTCTCTCCCAACTCCATTCCACCATCTATAAAACTGCCAACATTATTTTCCTAAAATACTATTTATCCTTCCCTTCTCAGTAAACTCTAGTTTAACTCCTACTACTTCTAGAATCAAATATATACTCTTCTTGACATATAAAGCCGTTTACAACCTGGCCTTAACCTACCTTTTGGGCTCTATTACACAACATTCCTTTTCTCACACCCTTTACTTATCAGTCTAACTGCCTTTCTTACTCTTCCTCATGCAGAAGGACACTTCATCTCCCATCTCCAAGACTTTGTACTGGCTGATCCTCATGCCTGGCATGAGGTCTCTCATCACCTCCACTTCCTGAATACCCTAACCACCTTTGAGATTAAATTCAAAAGCCACCTTTGCAAGAGGCCTTCTCTGATTCCTCTGTGAGTGGCCTTCCCACTGAAATCACCTTGTATTCAATTCATATTTGTATACGTACACACATACACATGCACATACACATATGTATACATATATGTTCATATTGTCTCTTTGGAAAGAAGGTAAGCTCATTGGAGACAGGTACTGTATCATGGTTATCTTTTGTGTCCCCAGCATCTAGCATAATGCCTGAGTCATAGAAGATGCTTAATGAATGCTTACTAATTGGTTAATTAGGAGAAGGAAGTCACTGTTAGATTAAGGATTCTGCCTGGAAGTCCATTATTTCATCGTAAGCTCATTTGAAACCTCAAAACTTTAGAATGATGATCCATGCTCAGGAAAAGCTTTCAAAGTGAAGAGAAAGAAGGCAGGAAGTAAGCATTTATTAAGTATCTACTGTGCCAGGTACTATGCAAAGTACTTTACAAATATCTCATTTAATCCTCACAACAATCTTGAGAAAGAGGGGTTATTACTATTCCCATTTTACAGGAAGTGTAAGGAGTTTACAGAGAGAAGAGTAAAATCCCTATTTTTTACATTTGAGGAAACCAAGGCAAACAGAGGTTAAGTGACTTTCCCAGGGTCACATAGCTAGTAAGTGTCTGAGGCTGCATTTGAACTCAGGTCTTCCTGATTTCCAGCTTATCGCTTTACTCACTGCATCAAAAAGAGAAACAGTGAAACACAAAGGGATATTCCATAAAGGCCTCTGAATTCAACTAGATCAAAATGTGGTAATTGCTTAAGAAGCTATTATACAGGTAGGAATTATATCAGACTTTTTGGTTTTTAGAGGTTTGTTGTCATTTTAAAATTTTGTGCTTGGTAATACTTTATAAAGTTCAGGCATGTTTTTAAAGTAACAAACTTCCTATTAATAGTTTGTTTGAAGTATCCATTTTTGTGGGGAGAAAAGATATATTTCCATCTCAGATGAACCATGTTTATAGAAAAACCTAGTCCTTTGATCTTAACTGAGAGGTGACTCCCTCTCGATGGTTCTTGTTCATTTGTTTCAGTTGCATCTGATTCCCATTTGGGGTTTTCTTGGCAAAGATTCTGGACTGGTTCGCCATTTCCTTCTCCAGCTCATTTTATGGATGAGTAACTGAGGCAAACAGGGTTAAGTGACTTGCCCTGGTTAAGGGTCTGAGGCCAGATTTAAGCTCAAGAAGAAGGGTTTTCCTAACTCCAGGACCACTGCTCTATACACTGCACCACCTAGCTGTCTTCCTCTTGATAGGGCATCCTAATTTCATGTTCATTGGTTTGGAGTTCAGCTTTTTCTACTGTCAACTTAAAAGTCTTTTTGTCTTGTCTGATGTAGAGCTGTGATTTCATCAACAGGAACTTCCTCTACCAGTAAAGATGAAATTACATAATTATATGTGATTTATAGTCTTTAGAGAGAACTCTGGGGTATTCAAGTTCATCTAGTCGGTATGGGACATGGGTCAGAGGCGGCAAGGAATTAAAGTTAGGCCAGTTCACTATACGCTATGCTGCACTGCCTCTCAAAGTTTATATTTATGACAATGGAAAGTGAAGGGTTATATATACTGGACTGTTTAAATGTGTGAAATTAGTAGTTGCTTCATAGTCACCTACCATACAGGGTCACTTTGAGAAAAGCACTTTGTAAATGTTAAAGGATTAAATTAATGTCTGCTATTGTAATTGGTAGTATCTAGAGAAAGGCAGGTGGCACAGTGGATAACATCCTTGATCTAGAGTCAGGAAGACCTGAATTCAAATCCAGCCTGGGCAAATCACTTATAACCCATATCTCCGATTTTTCATCTATAAGCTGTAGATGATAATAGCAGCTACCCCTCCCCCAGAGTTGTTATGAGGATAAAAGGAGACCATTGCAATGCATACTTTGTAAACCTTAAAGGGTTATTATATAAATGCTAGCTATTAATAGTATTTTTAAAAATTATTCAAAATGTAGTGATTCAATCAAAAAAATGAACCTGTCATTTGGGAAAGATGACATTAGGTGGCGCGGATGAGAATTAGATGACACTAGGAGGTTTCTCATTGCCACATGGTTCATGCAATAATTTATAAATCAATTGTATTTTACTAAGGTGAAATACGAATATGCCTTTTCCACTTTTTCTTTTTTCACAAAAGTGCTTACGTTTCTCCAAATATCCTAGTGGAGCAGAAATAGGGAATCCCTCCGAATAGGGAATCATCTCCTTCTAATGTGAATGAGATCAGGTGCCTGGCTCCCTGGCCCCTGCCACTCCCACCACCCTCTTACCTTCTAATGAACTAAAATAAGCAGGTCTCCAAACAGGAATTCCTAGTGTTCCAAGAATTACAGAGATTAGAGGCTGCTTCTCAGACTCCACCCCAAACTCAAATGGGTAGACTCTAAAGACCCCTATCACAGTGAGCAGAAATATAATTAGTTCATCCAAGATTTCCTGTTGTGCCTTCCACTATTATCTCTCAAAAACAGCCCAAGCCACTGGATCAGATTACCAATGGAAGGGCCTTTGGTTCTTGTGGATTTTCTGAGTGGAAGTGGGAGTTGATGACAACTCATCCCTTCTGTGTGCATACAGTTGTTTGCTTTCCCCCATCCCACTCCTGAATTTCTGCATTCCTCTTGCCCTGTATGCTCTTAATCCCCTCTACTATATAACCTTGTGTGAAGGAATGTGGCCTTTGACAACTGCATGGCACTTTTTCCACTTATTGCACACTCTCCATGGGAATTAGTGACTCTCTTTAGGACCCATTGGTTTGTGATTTTATCCTATATCAAACACCCATACATTTGCTTCAGGGGGCAGGCATGACTGAAATATACTACACTAAAAAGTATTAAGACAACAACTTTAGACAATAGGTCACATAATTCTTTGAGGACAAAAAGTCTATGCTTATGTGTATAAATTTTTATTTTTAAAAAAATAAATACCTACACACTATACAAATGGCTACACTATGATTCTTAGCCCTTCCCAGAAGTTTCACCTTAAACTATGAGTTTGTTTAGCATCATCCTGGCTATAAATTTTTTATATTTCAGCTCAAAACCCAAGAGAAGAACTCCTCTGGTGGGGAAGGAAGAATAAAAGAGGGAGGGAGGTACTTGCTACTGGACCAGGACCCCCACACACAAAGCTAAAAATTAAAGGAATCTAGGAAACCTAAGAGCATTGCCTTTAAAAAATTTTTTCTACACAAATATTTACTTCAAAAGGTACAGTCACAAACGTACAAACTTCCTCTCCCAATACTTTGGAGTCATAATCCTCCTGCATTGTCAAAGTCAATTTACATTAGCTAGAAACTTATAATCTGACCTAGCACTGAGCCCGGGCATGAAAGGACAGGATAAGATGGAGGATTTAGCAAGCATTTTTAATGCCTGCTATGGGCAACTCTCCGAACTAGGCACCAGGGATATAAATATAGATATAATGTCATATGTGCCTTTGAGGAATTTGCACTTTACTAAGCAAAGTAAGGAGAGGTGAAGAACATGAACAGAGATAACTGTGATGTAAGGAGAAATGTTACAGATAGAAAGGAGATGACCTGGAAAAAATGCTATGAGAAATTTTAGGATCAAGAGATCACCTCAGCTGATGAATTGGGGGTAGAGGAAAGAGGGAGAATAGAATGAAGGAAGTCCTCAAGGGTTTCTGACAGATGAGGGAGTGACCAGTAAAGCAAGGCTTGGTTTTCTACATATGCAGAATACAGAAAAAGAGTAAAATGTAAATATTTCTCCAACTTTATAACTTTTCTTTTTGTCTCTTTTTAACCTTTATGTTTTCCTGTAATGGTTAATAGTAAAATACCTAAAATATGTTTGTGATATTTTAAGGTGAAAGAAAATAAGATGTGACTTCTCTTCTTTGAGTGAAATAGGAGGTTAGGGTCATGAGGAGAGATGGTAGAAAGAAGAAGCTAGATAGGGGTACCAAGGAGCTAAGCCCTGACACCTGCTGGGAGAAAATGATGGGGTCAGGTTATATAGTAGACTCATGATACTACTACCACAGATCTGGGTGATTTACCACAAAATATGTTGGGCAGCTGAAGATTAACCCGAAGGCACTGGACACACTGGGTAGAGGAGAGCAAGAAGGGTAACATTGGACAGGACCAAAACTGTGAGGGTTCCAAAGACCAGTTAAAGCTTTTCTACAGTTTAGATCTGTTGGTTGTTAAGACCAACAATTGTTCTGGGTCCACTGTGAGACAGATTGCTGTGTTTTCATGCCCTTTGGTACATCAGAAGGTAATGAGCTCATTACCACCTTCCGTTCAGCCTGGGTCACCTTGAGAAGTCACCTTCTATAGACTTTAGTTTCCTCATCTATAAATGAGGGGCAGGTACTGTTTCTTATTGTTGTCAACATATCTACAATTCTTACTACAGGGGATTGTATATACTAAATGCTCAATAGATTTGTGTTCATTGAAATCAACTAGAAAATCTACAGATTCCTCCTAGTCCTACAAGTTTTGATCTTACAGTATGACTCCTTCCCAAAAACTTTCCTCTGATGGGGACAAATGACAGAGGGGTGAAGAAGTCAATGAGGTCCCTGAAGAAGAATGGGGCCATTACTATCTGGGAGAGGAGATTAGCAATGTTTGGCATAGTTAGAAAGATGTCACTTACCTGCCTCCATCATTGTTAGGGCAATGGTGTGGGGAGCAAATCAATCTCTTTTCCTTGCAATAGACCTCTCTGAACCTTGAATCAATCAAAACAACTTCCCCAGGACCAAACCTTTGATGGTTCCAAAGACCAGTTGAAGCTATTCTACAGTTTAGAGAAGAGTCCTATTGGTTGTTAAGACCAACAAGGCTGTTTTCAGTTGTCATGGCAACTACTTGGCCCAGGGATTCCATTTTGAAAGGCCTATAACTGACCTCCCATAATACTAATCAGTGCACTGGATGACCTAGGTAGCCTACCTGATGTTCAGCCATCATTGGCCCCTGCAGGAGAAGGAGATCCTGGTTCTCAGACCTTTCAGGGAATCTTCAGCACAGGAAGTTATACTCAGAGTTTCAACATTATCGTTGTTTATTAGGAAGTTTTTAAATTCTATCCCCCTCTTTGTAATCTTTGGACAGATGACAAAAAAGACAACAGCAAAAAATAAAATCTTATCCATTGCTTTCCAATAGTGTGTGTGTGTGTGTGTGTGTGTGTCTGTGTCTGTGTCTGTGTCTGTGTCCGTACCTAGCTGTACAATAAAAAGTTGGTTTGTATGAGAGGGTTAAAAGGCCAAAGATAAGAGATTTCTTTTTTTCCCTTTTTTCCTTTGTCTATGAAGTTGCTCTTCTGTTTTGTTGTTGCTGTTGTTTTGAATTTGTAGGGTTTTTTGTTTAAAAAAAATTTTGGCCTGTTTTATGTATGGCTGAAACATGTTGTCCAACAATAAACCAGAATTTTTTTGCTGAGTTGTTGAAAGAGGGAGCAGGGTAGCATTTAGAGGGTGTTTATAATCCAGATTCTAGCTTTTGTTTTCCTTTCAAACAAATTAACAAACAAAAGCATCTCCCTGAATCCAATACAGCAACAAAGTTTAAGCAGAAGCTAAATAAGTGACCCATTATCTTCCTTACAGCTTCTTCAGAGGAGGGGTCCAATCTCTTCCCAATCCTCCACCCCAAAACCACATCCACTTAATTGTATCTGGATATTCATTCCTTAACAGAAAGGAAATGATGCATTTCTCTCCCAGTGTGCTTCACAACACATCAGCAAAGCAAGGAGGACAAATATTTTGCCCATTTTCCATATAAAGGCTAATCTGAAACTAAGTCATCTGAAGTCACTTGCTTAAAGTGATTTCATTTGGGAAAAAAATTCAAATTCTCTCATATTTGTCAATGTACATACAACATTTTGAGCTAGAGAAGCCTACTTTAAATCAGACCCCAGTTTTTTTTTTGCATTACTACATAGAGTCACTAGATGTCACTAGAAATAAACTTTCCAAGTAGGTTGTTCAAATCAACACTAATACTTATAAAACCAAGGGAGAAGCAGAAAGAAAACATGGAATCCACTATGGTTTAAACATAAAGTAAAGTGTGGGTTCTGGATCAAAACCACTCAAAGAAATGTCTGTTCAGTCCTGTCCCACCCTATGAGAGAACAAATATATAGCAGTTTTGAACAAAACATGATAAAAATATAAATTATGACTAATATTCTCATTCTTTCCATCTTATATTTGATAGAAGTTCAGATAAAACCAGGTCACTATATTGCTATTGTTAGCAAGTTTGAGAGGAAAAAGCCCTAGCTGAAGTGAAAGGAACTAAATTCAAATTTTATCTCTGATTCTGATGACTGTGAGGCCGTGGGCAAATCAAAACTGCCCTAGGCCGCCGCTTTTAAAATATAAGATTATTATTCTTTTTTCATTGGACTATTACACAAGTGGATAAAATTATAGCTTTTTGTGACTGAATAAAAGTATCAGGATTTTATTCTTGTCAGGCAGCTCATTGGAAGCATCTTTGGGACAACTCCAGTAGCAGACAGGATATTGGGGATGATATAATCTTCATCCAGTTGCCATATGGTTTTGATTTCTTCTGCTATTGTCTCTATAGTGGGAGAGCTTTTCATTTTACATAGTTCAGAGGCAAGGAATATTCAGCATGATAACAGCTGTTAGAATTTTTTTATTCAATTTTTTATGCCATTGGTATATCTGAGTGATTATATCTTTGATAATGCTCCAGTTCCACTACAGCTTGTTTGTTGAATTCTCTAGGATGCTTTGAGGTCTGTATTGGTGGTTTGGGGATTTCTAATTTGTTAATTGATGAAGGAAAGTGAGCATCTAGACCAGGGCTGTTCAAAACACGGGCTATGTGCCCCCATGCGGCCTGTCTGTGTCCACCACAAGCGCAGAAATTGACACAAATGCTTTAGTTTAAAGGATTTACGTCAATTTCCATGCCCATGGTAAACACAGGCGGGCCACATAAAATCGCACTGTGGGCCACATGTGGCCAGTCCTGATCTAGACTATAGATAGAGAAAAAAAATATTTATTAAGCACTTACCATGTGCCAGAAATGGTGCCAAGTGCTGTGGACACAAATACATGCAGGCAAGATGGTCCTTGCCTCAAGGAGTTTACTTTCTAATGGGAGAAGACAATGCATAAAGGAGAGCTCGAAAGTGAGGATAGAAGGGAGAGGGACACGGTGTGGATGTGGCTGGGAAGTGCTGTGAAGGCCAGGTTCCCATAGATAAGGTAAAAGCTCACCTTTCAGAGCCAGGGAGTTCCAGGAGTAGAGTTCAAAGTTACGTTTGAGGGAAATGAGTGATGACTTTAAATTCACCCCAATTACTCTCAGTGGAAATTGACTCTTCCAAAAGACCTTCTTCTATGTTCTTTTTCCTTTCTTAGGCTCAAAGGCAGGTTTGAGGATATCTAAAATTTGGGTTAAAGTGGAATAATCCTGTTGTCTATATACTCCCACTTGATGTCATAGGATAATAGATTTAAAAAGAAGGGATCATCAAAGCCACAAGGTCCAGGTCTTTCAATTTTTTTTTTGGGGGGGGAAACATAGGCAGAGAGAGCTTAAGGGACTTACTCATAGCTACATATCTAGTAAGTGAGTGAGATGGAATTTGAACTCATATCTTTCTGGCTCCAAATTCAACGCCCTATCTACTATGCCACTTTGCCTTTCCAGTCCTAGAGATGATAGATCAATGAAACCAAGAGACCTGGCCTTTGCCTGTCTTATCAACCATGGAAAGCCAGCTGAGAAGGCAGATATTAGCTCTGCCTCTGAAAACATCACCAGAATTTATAAGGTATTTTCATCATGTATGCTTTTAATTTATTCATAGTATTTTAATTAATGAGACAAGCTCTTTTTTAAAGCCAAAGAAAATTCTGCCTGGTTTTAGTCAAGCAAATATTTCTAATAAAATAAAGCCACTAAAACAATAGATATTTGTTTTTATGTTCTCTTCCTTGGGGTTTGTGGGAGTTGTGAAAGGAGAGGTTGGGGTTGTCTCTTGGGGCCAACATTCTATAAATTGACTTATATTCCATGACATTGTATGTCAAAATAAATACCAGGAAATATTTCAAGGAGATTTAAGACCCTCCTGGGGCACTGGAACAATCAACTAGTGGAAAAATCTGTAGCACAACCCAGAAGACCTACATCAAGCTTTCAGTAACCTTGAATGGTAAAGTGGAATACCAAAGTGTGGCAACTCTTTCTAAAAGCTTCCAACCTTGCTCCCCCTACCACATCCCCATATCCCTGCCATTGTCCATCCAATTTTAGAAGTGTACTGGGAACACACAGGAACTTCCATACACAAAGAACATTTAAACATCAGGATCTAGTCTAGTCATTGAGATCAGGAGCTGAATCCATGGCATTGCACTTGAATTCATGTCAAGATCTCAGGAGCCTGAGCCAGGTGAATATAAACCTGGGCTCAAGCACAAGACTTTTTTTTTATTGGTAGAGAATAGATTATTCAATGCTTTGTGCCTGTAGGTGCATTACTGAGAGCTTGGGAAGAAGAGAGATTCTGTGGTCTTCTGAAAATGGGCTTGAGCCCTGGCTTGACATATAATCACTCAGCTTTCTGTAGATGAGGTTCATTCTATTTTAGACTCATAGCATTTTACAGGTGGAAGGAACATTAGAAAATACCAATTCAATCCGTATGTGAGCTGGCATAACTTACAACATCACTGACTAATTTCCATCCAACATCCACTTGAATCCCTCCAGTGAAGGTGGAACCCCTATCTTCAGAGGCAGCATATTCTACTTAGGGGCATCTCTAATAAGATTTTTTACCTCATATTGGACACAACTTTAATTCTCTCAACTTTCAACTATTGCTCTTAGTTCTGCTTTCTGGGGCCAAGCAACTAAACAGAATACATTATTGTATAGCCCTTTGTGTGATGTGGCCTAGCTTCTCTTTTGGTCACCAGAAGAAAGCACCTTCCACAGTTTCCCAAGTGGCCAAGCACAGGGGAAGGAGAGAGGAAAAATTGTGGAGAGGATGGGATGAGATAGGATGGGATGGGATGGGTTGGGACAGAGAGCAAATGGAATTAAGGCTGCTTGTTTTAAGGAATCAAGGGAATAACACAGCCATAGATCTTTGTATGGTACCACACTATTTTAGTTTAGTCAGTCAGCCATAAACATTTATTAAGCACCTACTACATGTCAGGGACTGTGCAAAGTGATTGAGATAAAAAGAAAAGCAAAAGGGAGTCCCTACTCTCAAGGAACTCATGGTCTAATGCAGAAGGCAACACGTGATCAACTAAGTACAAACAAGATAGACACAGGATAAATTCCAGATAATCTCAGAGGGAAGCCACTAAAACTAAGGAGAATAAGTAATCCTTTTTGTAGAAGGTGAGGTTTTAGCAGGGACTTAAAGGGACCCAGGTGATCCAGGAAGTGGAGATGAGGAGGGAAAGAATTTCAAGCATGGAGGACAACCAGTGAAAATGCACAGTGCTGGGAGGTGAAGTATCTTGTGTGAGGAGCAGCAGAGATCCGTGTCACTGGATCACAGGAGTTGACGTGTTCTACTCAGCCCCAGAAGGAAAAATTAGGGGTAATATGTGGAAGTTACAAAGAGATGATTTTAAGGTCAATGTAAGACAAAACTTCTGAATAAACTATCCTCGAATGGAATCAACTCCTCTAGGAAGTGATGGGCTGCCCCTCACTGTAAGTCTTCAAGAAAAAAAACCAGACAGCCACTTGTTGGGAGTGGCAGATTTTGGCTAAATATAAAGGGGAATTTTCTGACAATAAGAACTGTTCAACGATGACTAACCTCCTGAGTGAGTAAGCTCCCTGTGCCTAGAAGAATTCAAGCGGAACCAAGATGACTCCCTATCAGTGAATTAGGCACCCGTGATCTTTGGATGCAGGCACATACATGCCTTTGGATGGCAGAGTTTTCATTGTCTTCTCCCCCTTAGTAGCCAAGCAGAGATTCATGAGACCTCAGGGACACCCAGAGAGGATGCAAACACGCCTTCCCTGCCATGCTCACAAGTATCACCCGGCTCCTGTTACACTCTAGCCTCACTTACACTCTGTGTGTATCTTAGAATTGTTAAAGCCAGCTTTATTTGTGCAAAGGTATTCCAACCTGGTTCATTCCTGCTGCCTCCCTTCAATGCCCTGTAGCCTGCAGTGGAAGGGCCCGTGATGTGTTCAGCCAGCCTTGCCCAAGCCTTTGTCAGGGACCACTGAGTAGTAGGGCCATAGTTACTGCCTTCCTGCAGTAGTCTACTGTGTAATGCCTTCTATAATCTCTCCCGCTTCTAGGTCACTAGGACCATCTTTATCCCCACCATCCTGATATGAGGATGTTTAAAAGGCAATTCATGAAATGAGAGAGTAATTGAATTAAATTCCTTGCAACTCTGAAGAGTTTATGAGTATTATACCTAACATGTTCACAGTACCCTTGTAAAGCTAATATCATGCAGTAATATGGTCATAAACTTATGCATAAATTGCTAACTTTGTCTCCACATATGAGCAAAGATGAGCAGAAGGGCCCCCTTAACAGTGTGGCTCTAAAGATGTAGGTCTAGCTTGTAAAAACAAAGGCATTTCTATTTGACCCTTGAGACTTTAGGAGGCCATTTGGGCTCACTGATTAGAGAAGTTATATGGCCATACCTGAACTTTAGGAAAAGTCCTTTGGCACTTGGTTGTAAGATGTGTTGGATAGGGAAGAGACTTGAGGCAGGGAGGCTGATAGTTCACTTTTAAGGAATATCTGAGCAAAAAAGTCATTCTGACTATTATAAATATGCAAAAGACATATAAAGGAAGACACTTTCTGCATCCAGAAAAAGAACTGATGAATAGAAGTATGTATTTGTACATATTTTTGTCTAATGTAGCCACCTCTAGAGCAGGAAGGGAAGAAAAAAAGGGAAAAAAGAAATTTAGATGATAACTTCATTATATATTTAAAAGGAATGGCAAGTTGTACATAATAGATTTGCAGTTTCATGAGCAATCATTTTTATTATACTGTTATGAAAATACTTATTTTATCCCATAAATTGAAAACAAAATAAAAGAATATGAAAAAAAATTTGAAAAGGAATATTTGGATTCAAATCCTGCCTTGGCCTGCCTGTGACATAGGCTTTCAGGGCCCCCAGACAAGTAAAAATTAAAGTTGCTGACAAATCAACAATTTGGATTGATGGGGAGTGTTTCCATATTGAGATCTCTCTACAGTGATGAAATAAATTGTTTGGCCCATCAAAAACAAAACAGAATTTAATAAGTGTCAACTGAATGCAGAGAGTTGCATTAAATGATGGAACATATTTAAAGCTTCGGTAAGAAACAAATCATTGCAGTTTAGTGGCTAGCGAAGGGCAAAAAACAAATAATATTACATGGGAGCTATGTAAGATCAGAGGGAGAAAGCCATTAACAATCCTGAATATAAAGGAAGACTTTCCTAGAGGAAGATGACTTTAAAAGGATGGCTAAGTGTCTACGTGAAGATGGGGAGGAAGAGTATCTCAGGTGTGAGGGTGATCAAAGACAAAAAAGCATAAAAGTGCAGAACACGCTTAGGAATCGGCCGTTCATTTGGGCTCGGATATAGAGTTCATGGAAGACAATAATATGAGATAAGACAGGAATGAGATGGTGGCACCAGGTCATAGAACGTCATAAATACCAGGCAGATGAGTTTGGACTTGATTAGGGAAACAACAAGGAGTCTCCAGAGATTCTTGAGTGAAGGAGTGGCATGATATAATCTTTGGATAAAAAAGAACATGCTGTCAGTGGAGTATTTGAAGGGTGAATTGGAGAGGGAAGAGAATGGAGAGGAAAGGCTCACTTAGAGCCTCTTTATATAGCTTCTACATAGTCCAGGAAAATGGTAATGAGAGCCTGTACTAGGATGCTAAGTGGGAATAGAGAAGAGAATGGACTTGAGAGATAACTACAAAGTAAATATAAAATAATACAAAGGAATTTCAGAGAGGAAAGAGACAACAACTGGGGAGAGAGGGGACGAGGGATGCTGAACTGGGCTATGGCTTGAAGGGAACTACCTTTAACAGGTAGAGGTAAGGATGGAGTACATTCTGGACATGGGGGACTACCTTTGCACAATCATGAAAATGGAAAATGAGATGTCATGTATGGGAAAAAGTAAGCAGGACAGGATGACTAGAATGGGGAGTAAATGAAGGGGTCTAATATGAAATGAGATTGGAGAGGGAGGAGAGAACCTTATTGTAGAGGGCTTTAAATGCCAAGCTGAAAATTTTATATCTTTTAAGGAATAGAGCCCCTGAAGATCTCTGAGTGAAGGAGTGACATGGTCAGATCTGTATTTTGGGAATATTGATTCAGTAGCAGCATAGAAGTGCTACAGAAGGGAGAGACTAGAAGCATTATTTTAAACGGGAGGAGGAGAAAAATGAATTCCACCAGAGCAAAAACAAAAAAGATGAAAGACAATGCTTTAATTGAATAAAGCAATCTCAGGAGAGCATCAACATGACTGACCAATGATTTTGTTCTCACAAAGTCTTCACTAAAGTCATGCTTAATTGCATTAAGAAAGATATACCAGTTAGAAGGAAGGAAACAAGCATTTACATAGCATCACTAATGTATCAGGCACTGTACTAAGCACTACATACAAATATTATCTTATTTGATCCTCACAAAAACCCTGTGAGGCAGGTACTATTATTATTCCCATTTTACAGTTCAGGGAACTGAGGCAAAATGCGGTAAAGTGACTTGCCAGGGTTACACAATTACTAAGTGTCTTAGACTGGATTTAAACTCAAATCTTCTTGCCTCCGGACCCAGTGCTGTATTCATTAGCTGCCTCTGATTACTGAGAAGGAACAAACAGGACTTTAACTCTAGGCACCACATCCGTTCTATCTACCACCTGACAGAACCATCAAGTTCCAATCTACTTTACATTCCTTAATTACAAGAAAGTAATAGACTCAAGAGAAGGTGATGCCATCTTTTATATAACACAACAAAATTGAAACATCAAAAAATCCTATAAACCATCTGGAAGAAAGATTCCACAACCGTAAAGCAGGAATTATGTCATTCAACAATTCATGCCACATACATCTATCTGGAGGAATCAAGGAAGAAGATACAAATGCCAAACAAAAACCATTCACTGTAATCAAGGGTGGAGAAACTTAACCAGGAACAGGAATCAATATGGATGGCGTAAAATTGATGCATCTTCTGTTTGTTGACAACTGAATTATACTTTAAAATGATGCTTAAGAGATGGAAAATAGAGTATGAGAATTTCAATTGCTGTCACAATATGTTAGGCTGAAGGTGAACCTTTCCAAGACTAAATGTTTCCGCAATGAATACCGTTGCAAAGAGAATGTTGAAATAAACAGCAAAGTGATTAAAGAAGTAGAAAAATCCAGGGACATGGGGTGGAAAGTAAGCAAGGCCAATCCATCTGAGAGTGAATTCAGTAGAAGAAAGACAGTAAAGATTAATTTCTACAAAATTAAAACATCACTGATGTATTACAAATTGTATTCAAGGAAGGAAAAAGCATTGCCATTACTTTATCAACAATTTTAGCATCATATTATTAAGAGCAGAATAGTAATATTGGGTTAGACTCAGGGAAGTATTCTGCCTCTGACAAACGTACCAAGGAACAAGTTGCAGAAGAACACATTTTCCCCTTTGGATAAGCGATTTCCTATTGTTGTTTCTTCTTCTTGTAGTAGATAATTTTTTGAAATCCTTTGCAGACTACTATTCTTATAGAAGTAAACAAAGCTATGAGGATAGAGAGATAGTAGCTTTTGCCAATAGTTCTAAGGGTAGCACTAAAATCTCACTTTGTGAATACATGTACACAAAGAGATGAAATTAATGAGACCCAAGACCTCTAGAACTGTGGAGGTGACTGTATTGATAAGAAAGAAAACAAGATAAATTGGGCAAGTACGTATGGTAGCACAGCCCTATGACTATTATATTCCTGAATTGTTTCCCCTGTGTGTATGTGTGTGTTTGCAAGGGTTTTCCTCTGTATTATGTAGTTATGTGTGGAAGAGTGCATTAGGCTATGCTGTAAGTCTCCTGAAGTCTTGGGCACAGGAAAGACCTAAGGTCTGACCATGATGACTCTATGCCCTGAGGCCAATAATGGCTGCATTTTAAGTTCTTCCCTTTCACTTAGGCATTCATATACAATACAGAAGTTGTGATGTCCTGACATATATTAACTTTACAGGTTATGTTTAACCCAACCCTCACAGCTCTCGAAAAATTATCTTTGTTTCCTTTAATGACCCATTATGAGATCCAATATTTGCAAGTTGGTTAACCTTCCTTTTATCCTGTATTTCCCATCTGTGCCACCTCCTGAAGTAGAGATCTATAAGTGTACTACAGGACATGTGAGGATGTACATTCTTTCATTTGCCCAGAGTTACAGCTGTTGATATAAGAACTGTTGTCCAAGAAAAAGTGGCTTTCATTTGCAACACGTCATTTTTATTGAGTACATTTCAATTGGTCCATATTTCCAAAAAATCATGGAAGTCAACGGTGTGGTACAAAGTGCATATGGTTCAAAATGAGGGTAGTTAGTCAGTTGGTCATTTATTAAGCACCTACTATGTGCCAGTCACTGTGGTAAGCTCTGGGAATACAAAGAAAGGGAAAAGTCAATTCTCAATCTTAAGGAGCACATAGCCTAGTGGTGGAGACAACATGAAAACAACTGAATACCAACAAACTATATACAGGATAAATTAGGGGTAGTCTCAGAGAGAAAGCACTAAGATTAAAGAGGACTAGAAAAGCATTCTTGAAGAATGTGGGACTTCAAGGATGGGCAGGGGCCAAATAGTTTACAGACAAGACAACAGATATTCCACATGCCTCATAATGAATCCTAAGAATGGAAAATCATATACCCGTGGATACAGTGAGCAGTCCCATTGATGAATGTTTCAGGATATGAACAGATACACAAGGTTTGAGAAAGAAAAGAAAATAGCAATGAGTCAGATTGAATCATGGGATCCTAGAACTGGGAAAAGCATTTGACACTGTGATAGGACTGGAATTGATTTAAACATTAGCATAGCTGGGGACAGCTGATAAGGTATTGGTCCTGTTCAGATGGATGATCTGTGGGAGATGTGTAGACTCTTAGAAGGGTTTTGATATGGAGGGGAGTTACCTTTTGTAGTAGGAAGGCTGAATTTATAATCTCAAATATAATCATGTATATGTTTGAATGGTTTGAAACCACAAGGTATGAGAGATTTTCTAAGTAGAAAACAACAAAAAA
>CM053626.1:286088448-286109526 GCA_028646595.1 Phalanger gymnotis | reverse complement strand
GGCACACTTCCTTCTCGCCTTTTTTCCCCTCCACTTTTTTTTTCTTCTCTCTTTTATATTTGTTGTTGGGTTATGTTTTTTTTTTTGATTCTGTTTCGTCTTTCTCATGAGTCATGAGAAAATGTATAAATTAATTCAATGCCTAGTTATACCTGGAAGTTATATGGGACTCCATGCCTTCTTGGGGAGGGAGGTGGGAAGGAGGGAAGAAAATCTGGAACCAAAATTATGTAGAACTGTTTGTTGCAATCTAAAAATAAAAAAATTTAAAAAAAAGAAATTAAAACTTACATATTTTAAATCATTTATCAATGCATTTAAAACAACAATAAGAAACCTGTATTATTTGTTAACATAAATAACATTTTATAAGAAATAGTTTTGTTTGTTTTTTTTAATCAGTGAGGAAGATAAGAATTCTGGGAAGACAGTGGAGTAGGTCAGAAACTTGCAGCCTCTCCAGATTTCCTCCACAAACAGAAGATCACCACGAAATGAACATAGAGAAGCAAAAATTAAGGGGTAAAGCAATTGTCCCCCTAAGACTTCTTGAGAGGATCTCAGAGAAGATTCCAGGGGCTGAAGATTAGCCTGAGTGAGGTGTAAATATTTCTAGGCCAACTCCACAGAATCACCAAACAGTAGGCCCTGAGGGAAGCGGATTAGGCCTGAAGAAATTTCACCTCCACTTTCACATCATTCACCTCCTCGAGAAATTTCACCTCACAAACTTTTACCTCACTGATTTTCACCTAAGGAATAGCAGTAGCTGAATGAGAGAAGACTGAGGGACCCCCTTGATGTTTCTGGAAGTCATGCCTAGTGGTGCTGACCAGATGTTATCTCCAGCTGTGGCTGTGGGTGAGGAGGAGCCAGCATAAGCCTGGGGAGCGTGGAACCTCAGGGAATGAGAACATTTTGGGGGCATTGTGGCTGGGGCTTAGAAGAGAAAGAGAGGGGTCCCTGAGGTTGAACCCCTCCCCCCGCCCAAAAAATTCAGAAAACAAAAATAAGGAGGACCTGAGGCCTAGGGCAACATTACCTACAACTTGGGATTAAAACTTCATGATAATATTAAATGCTAAAAATAAAATAAGACAAATTGAAAATAAAGATGAATGAGCTAAAGAAAAGGAACCCAACCACTGATAGCTACTTTGGTGTAAAAGATCTGGATTCATATTCAGAGGAAAAGAACCACTCCCACTCTAAAGAGTAACATCAGCCCCAGGGGGTGCCCCTGGGAGGCATGGGCACAGGGAGCCTGAGGCATGGTCTGAGACAGCATGCAATTGGCACAACCCCATGGGGAGGCCAGAACACCACCCTCCCACCCTCAACCCTGCTGACTTGGGGTGTTCTCAGTTCTTCCTGCACATTGGGGAATGTACAGTGCCAGTGAGGTGGAGGTCAGGAATCATGGAAGCTTCTGAGAAGTTCAGTCTGGGGTATGTATTAGGGAGATTCTTTTGGCAGCTGTGTGTGCTATAGATTGGAGCAGTGTGGCGGCCAGCCCAAGGGAATGGAATCTATCCCAGATGCCCTAGCAGAAGATGACGTCTGCATTCCGAACCATGAAAAGACTCAGGAGAGATCCCATCACTCCCTTGTGGAGCTAGGCAGGAGATTAGTCTATGGCAGATCTGTACAATATAAGGTCAGTGGCCTGCCCTGAAGGATTTCAGGAAGCCCATGAAAAATGTAGGGCGGCCACCACACATGCTCCTGTTTGTCACGTGACCCTCAGGAACCAACCATCATCAATCTGTCTTTACTCTAACTTTACTATCTGCAGCCCAAAGAAGTTGACCTTATTTTAATTTTGGTCCCTACCTACTGCCAAGTTGTGCAAGTCTGCTCTATGGCTTCCCACTTTGCCTTTGTCACAGCATATGAGGATTTAAAAAAAAAAAAGACTTAAGGATTCAGAGAAGGAGAATTCCATCTTAAAGAAAAGAATCCGATTTTCTTGAAACCCCACTAGATGAAGAAACAAGCTCAACAGGACAAGAACAAATAAACAAGGTCTATCATGCTTTTTGGGAGGTTTGCCTAGACAAATAATTTGAAAAGCAAATTGGATAAAATGAATAAAGACAATTCTGAATCTTTGAAAGTATTAAATGAACAGCTACAGACTAAAGAAGTCAAGCTCCTCCAGCTCCAGACCAAGGTCCAGACTCAGCAAGTAATGAGCATCTAAGTCGACCTTCTTCTGATGGGGTGGTAGAAAAGCTGAGCGGTGACCTGAAAATCCATGGTTTAGAAGCTGGAACTGATGAGAAAGGAATGTACTAGTCTAAGAACAGAAATGCAAGAGTCTAAACACAAAGATCTGTCTTGGGAAGACAATCTCAATTTACACAAGACTTCCAAAGGTCAAGCATGCCAAGTGATAACATGCAACATGCCTACTGGGAACTCAAGAGAAAATGTTTAATTTACATCTTGTGACTCAAGTATGAGCCAAACTACTAAGAAAATCTAAAATGCCATCTACAATCAAGAAAGCTTGTGTGCCCGTCCAGTGTGTTGAAGACCCAGTGAAGGACTGCACAAAATTACATTTGACATCTTTGACTGGAACCTACAAAAGACATGCTCCTCCTCTCCTCTGTCCAGAGTTATATTTTATGAGAGAGAGAGCAAATCTCTAGTCTTGGGCAGATAATGGGAGAGTCATCCCTAGTGGTGGTACAAACTTTCAAAAACTAAATTCCTATGACAGAAATTCTTTAGAAGAAAATTCATGGATATTCCCAAGCCCCCCAAGTCTAGTGAGACAGCACTGGGGGAAAGTAAAACACCTTCCCCCAGCCTACATCACCTGGATTGGCATAATCCAAACTGCCTTTACAAGAACTTATTCAGAAGAGACTTGTAGTTGGTCACCTTGGGAAGAGTTGTCTGGCATTGGGAGGATGGGCGAGAAATACATGTAAGAAACTGTTTCCCAGGGAACCTTGAGTCATACTCTGAGAATCACTGCCCACAGGCATAGGAACTAACCTGTCTACTAAGGCAGGGAAATACAAGGATATATGGATCTATAATCCCCCAACAGGTTCAGCATCATAGGTTACTGATGGTCATTCTCTGACTTTGCATTTCAGTTCAAGTAATTAAGCATATTCATAAGATAATAGATTTAGAGTTGGAAGGAGCCTTGAAGGCTGTGAAATCCAACTCTCATTTTAGAGATGAGGAAAATGAGAATAAAGAAGGTACAATGACTTGCTCCTGGTCCAAAAGCTCCTTAGTGGTTGAGATAGCATTCAAACTGCTTGTCCTCCAGACACTAATGTATGTATCCATTAGACCACCTAGTTATCTCTGTGACTAAATCTTTAGTCCTCTATCTTATCCATATCCTTGAGTTCCGGCCTTGGTTTTCTCCTCAGTTCCTTTGGAAATGGAGTCCTTCCTTGTCTAGTACTCCAGCCTATGTCTTTCTCAAGCCTTAATGATCAGTTCTTTAGCCCCGGTATCTATGGCTAGTTTTCTACTTGCTGTCAGACTTTGATGCACCTATCTGCCTGGATCTGTACCTATTGTCTACTGAAAGAATCTTATCAATTCAACATCTATTAAGCTCCTACTATATGCAGAACTCTATGCTGTAGTGGAGATAGAATACACATTAAAAAAAAAAGCTTGCTTCCAAGAAGTGATGAGGTATGATATGTATACAAATAAGCGAATACATAGTATATAAAAATGTTATGAAATGATTCTAAAAAGAGAAAATGTTAATAACTCAGGAAATCAGGAAAGACCTAGCATTGGGGGTATTTCCTGCTGTCTTGAAAGAAGCCAAGGATTCCAAGAGGGATCTAAGAAGTGAAGAGGCATGCATGCTAGATACAGGGGACCACTTGTGCTTCACCTCTGAGATTACCTCTCATTTGCACTGTGTATATCTTGTTTGTACATAGTCAATTTCATGTCCTTTCTGCCATTAGAATGAGAGTTCTTTGAGGAGCAAGACCATGGAGTGTTTTTACTTTTCTTTGTATCCCCAGCACTTGGGGTAGTGCATGACACACAGCAAGCTCCGAAGAAATGCTTGTTGACCGATTGACTGGTGTGTAAAAGCCCAGAGACAGGAGATGGAATATCTGTCCTGGGGAATAGTTAATAGATTTTCCCTGGAAAAATAAATTTATGAAATACAGATATTTTGGGAACCTTCGTTGATCATTTGTCTGACCCTGATGGCTCTGCTAAGTCTTCGGGTGCTTTAAACCCTTGATCTGTCTTTAACCATCACTCACTAAGCCCTGGTTCTGACCTTTCTGAGCCACTGGCCTCACTATCTACAAAGCTGTTATTATGTTTGCTTTTAGGGCAGCTAGGTGTTGCAGTGGACAGAAGGCTGGCCCTGAAGTCAGGAAGACTCATATTCCTGAGTTCAAATATGGCCCCAGACACTTACTAGCTGTGTGACCCTCAAGTAAGTCACTACCTTCTATTTGCGTCAGTTTCCTCACCTATAAAATGAACTAGAAAAGAAAATGGCAAACTGCTCCACTATCTTTGCCAAGAAAACCCTAAATGGGGTCACAAAGAGTCAAACATGACTGAAAATAACTGAGCAATGTTCACTTTGGTACAAAAAAAAGATGCAGTGTGTTCTTTTTCTCCCTCTTTGTTGAGCAAGCAACTCCCTGAATTTCCAAATTTCAATGATAATTTAAAATGAAATGGAACAGATCTCATTACCTGGAATTCTCTAGGGAGATAGTAAAATGAATTGGTACTAGTCACACTTTAGGAAAAGGAGGAGATAATCTGTGGGATTTGTTTTGGAAAAATAAAAGATAAGGAGGGTACATCCTGAGGAAAACAGAACTACATTCATAAATCTGACCAAAATGCAGGGGGTGAGGGATGGCACAGCCCAAGACTGGGGTAGAATTCTTAAAAGGAAGCCTGCCTATTGGGCCCAGAGACAAAGATCTCCAGAAGACAGAGAAGAATCTCTTTCAGATTTGCTATCATACAATTGATAGAATCTGAGTTAGAAGCATCTCCAAGATCCTCAGCTCTTGTTTAACAGTGATTGCAGTAACATAGAAGATCCTCTCTGACATCCAAAGATTTTTTTTGGTGAGTGTTCCCTGACTCCCCATCACTGCACTTAAAAATGGTCCCAACTCCCTGGCTTGCTAGGTGATGGAATGCTTAATAGGGATGCAATGGGGAATTTAAAAAAAAATAAGATGGACTTTTCTCTCCTCCATTTGATTACTTTTAAAAGAACAAAAGCCCACCTCCTTCTTTTCCTTTTACATCACCCTTTCCTCCTATTTTCTTTGGTTGACCAGGACGCGCTTATCCAGATTTTCTAACTAGAGTCCATCGAAGCCCTTTTTTGTGTTTATTATGGTTGTTACTTTTTTTACTTATTATTACTCTATATTACTGTTGCTGCTTTAATTCTTGTTTTAGAGAAGCAAGGAGGTATAAAGAAAAGTTCACCACACTCATGTCCAGAGTCCTAGATTAAAATTCTAGTCCCTACACCTGGAGATGATGCTAATATAGTTTTATTAGAATGGCTTGAGCAAAATGCCTTATAATATCTAAAACATTACCAAGCTATAAACAGCTAAGTGGTGCATGGCTGGAGCCTTGAACCTGGAATCAGGAAGATCTGTGTTCAAATCTTGCCTCAGACACTTACTAGCTATGTGACCTTGGGCAAATCAATAAACCTCTGGTTTCTTGTCTATAAAATGAGTTTGATACTAAACACCTGCTTCCCAGGAATGTTGTGATGATCATATAAGATAAAATGGGTGAAGCATTCTGCAAACCTTAAAGCATCGTGTGTAATTATTATAAATGCGAATGATTACCATCATTATCTTAGTTGTGAGATATAATTCATAAAACACTTTGTAATTGTAAGGTTCTATATAAACCTGAACTCTTCCATTTTATGCCCTGCTTTGAGGTTTATAAAACACTGTAGTACAACTGTGGTACTACTATGATTGTCCCCATTCTCCAGAGGAAGAAAGGCAAAGTCCAAGAAGTAAAGTGATTTGCCCACAGTTACACGGTTAAGAAGTGGAAGAATTAAGGTTTTTGTTCTGTATTTTCCAGTATTACTGATAATAGCAAGACCTAATTTGTATATAGTGCTTTAAGTTTGCAAAGAACTGAGGTAATTATCCACATTATC
Source organism: Phalanger gymnotis (assembly GCA_028646595.1). Lineage (NCBI taxonomy): Eukaryota > Metazoa > Chordata > Mammalia > Diprotodontia > Phalangeridae > Phalanger > Phalanger gymnotis. The sequence goes on along the minus strand of CM053626.1, from coordinate 286,103,336 downwards.
TCCTCTATGCATTATAATAAAACTGTGAGGTAAGTATTATGATATCCATTTTACAGATGAGGAAATTCAGAGTCAGAGAGGTTGATTGAGTTGGATAGGGTCACACAATTCACAAGTGTCAGAGGCAGGATTTGAACTGAGTTCTTCCCGACTCCATGTCTAGTGCTCTATATGTAGATGGCTGAGGAAGTTAGATGGAGTGAGCAAGTCAAGTCTATAAGCATTTGTTAAGTGCCTACTGTATGCTAGGTACTATGCTAAGATCTGTGGATACAAAAAAGAAGACAAAAAATTACAACAACATAAATGAACCCCTGGTTTGCTCTCAAGGAGCTCACTGGACTTGAATTCAAATCCTGCTTCAGATACTTGCTAGCTGTGGGAACCAAAACAAGTTTTTAACTTCTCTGGACCTCAGTTTTCTCATCTGTAATATGGTCAAGTCAAACCAACAATAATTTATTAAATGCATACTCTGTGCTAGGTACTGTGTGGCTAATACAGTTCTAGGGGATATAAACACAAGCAAAAAGGACGAGGGAAGGAGGAAGGAGAGAGGATGAGCATAATAGTGAAAGATGGCTGGTGTGAGGTTCCTCATCATATGATTGAATAAGAAATTTGGTGGATCAGCATATTTTGCAAGTAAAGGGGAATTTCTTTGATGCTCTAAGCAACTTGCAAATGGACATTAAAATGTATAAATGTCAGCTTAATTCATTTAACAAGCACTTTCAATTCAATAACAATTCAGTCACTATCAGTGAGAACTGATAATGCTGAGGCATTGGGAGATCTTAAATCATGCTTTCTGAATTGCTAAAAGATTTAACTCTGTCTGCTCTAATTTTCATGTAAAGTCGTTTTTCTTTGAAAGTTGATTATATATGGAGTGTTTGTGGCAACCGTATCAATCAGAATGTAACTCTTAAGTAGCAACAATATTCAATTAACTATTAGCTCAGCCCTCACCATATGCCTGGCATAGTACTCAGCACTGGAAATGTGAAGACAATAGTTAAATAGTCCTTACTCTGAAAGGGCTTATATTCTATTGGGAATTTACATTCTAGTCATTTATTAAGAACATGCTATGTACTGGATACTCTTTGGTGTCCTGGGGGAGATACAAAGTCCATACAAAATATAATGCTTTCTCACATGGAATCTACAGTCTGATAGGAAAGTAAGACACTAGTACCCAATAACACATGATAACTACATCCGAATCTTCTGAATGGGAAGCTACATTTCTTCTTGCCAGGAGGATGGTGCAGCACCTCGATGGTATTTTTGTGTTCATCCTTCCATCCTTCCATTTCAGCAATACTAATATATGAGCTGTTTTACTCCCTCTTCTCACCAGAAAGTACAGAAAGCAGAAACCAGGAACCAAAGAGCCCCTGTCACCGAAAGAAGACTCATCTGCTTTTCCCCCTGACACAGGACACCATGGTAAAGAGAGTTGCAATCATTGGTGCTGGGTCCTGTGGCCTCCCTGCCATTAAATGTTGTCTGGATGAGGGGCTTGAGCCTACCTGCTTTGAGCAGAATGACGATATTGGAGGACTCTGGAAATTTCAGGTAAGTAATATTTCCTGTCTAGGTCTGCCTTTTTGTATATTGCTATTTTGTTTGTGAAGCTCAAAAAGTTCTGGTAATATAGCTGATAGAATCTGATTAAAAATCTACTCTTTATTGAAATGTAGAACTAGGTTGGACATCGTAGGTTAATGAAAAGGACATTAGATTTGGAGTCAGAAGACCTCAGTTCTAATCTGCTTGTTTCCTGTGTGACCTTGGGCCAATCATTTAACCTCTCTGGGCCTCAGTTTCTCCATCTATTAAATAAGGGTAGTGACCTAGAAAATCTCTAAGGCCCTTACAGTTTTAAACCCTATTATCCCTATTTTTTTCAATTCCTAAAGAACAGGCCTTCCATTTATTGAATATAGAACTGGAAGTAACCTTCTAGGTCATCTATTACAACATCCTCATTTTATAGATGAGGAAATTGAAGTCCGAAGAAGCAAATGGTCTTGCCCACATTCACACAGGTATTGAATAATAGAGTCGTATTGGCATTTTGACTTCAAATCTTTCCACTTTGTCTCACTGCTTTCCATTTCCTTCTTCAAGTAGAATTTAAGATTGATTAAGGAAAAAGGTAATAAGTCCAGAATTTTACTCTTGCTGCCCAAATAAACTGAACTATGTAGCAGAACATTTTGTAACAAGCCATGAAAATAGGATAAATGATAAAAACCAGTTCGTGCTTCAAAGATTTTCCAATCTAAAAATAAAACAATAACTAAGTTGCTATCTTCCAGGATCTGGATTTTTTTTCTAAAATTTGTGATCATGTTATAAAATCCTCCAAGCAAAGTCTAAGACCCCAGGCACAGACCTGCAAATTTACTTGTGATTGTTACCTTGGAGAGGTGTGAATGCTGTTTGAGTGACCTGAGTATGAAAGTTCTTGGGCATTCATTTATGGGGGTTCTTGACGTGCTCCAGGTGGTCTGGTCTTGAGGGATCAGCTGTAATTATTTTGTATCTCACCATATTTTTTTTTCGTTTAAAATTGTGGGGTTGAAGAAGTTTGCATAAAACCATTATTCTGCTCTCTTGCTCGTAACGTGACCCCCTTCCCCTGTTTCCTAATAAAAATCAGAACTTCAGAATTAGAAGAGACCAATGAAGTCGCTTGGTCCTACTTGTACCTGAATAAGCATCTCTTTGACAACATTCCCAACAAGTGGCCGGCCAGGAAGACCTTTATTCAATAGCATAGAATACACTACACGCCAAGACTGCCTATTCCATTTTTGAATACCTCTAATTGTTAGGAAGGGTTTTTTTTGTTGTCATTTTTAAAACCACACCTAAATCTACCTCTTTGCTTCTAATCTCTGCTGCTATTTAGGGGCAACCAGAACATATCCATTACCTATTACATATGCCAGCCCCTCAAATATTTAAAGTCAGCTCTTATGTCCCACTACCACCACCACCACTGAGACTTTTCCAGGACAAATATCTCTGATTTATTTCATCCTATGTTCACGCATCTTAGCCTCCAGTGCCCAAATCATCTTCTTAAATGTGCTTCTATATCACCCATATATCCATTTTTCCCACCGCTTTTTTACTCCCTCAATTTGCCTTTAATTTCTCTGCAAAGTGAGTCAGTGTTCATTTTTATGGCTACTGACTACATTCATTACAGAGAGATGGGAACCATGATGGAAATATAATTTAAAAAAATCCCCTTTCCACAGAAAGGATTGACTTGGAAGTTTGTGAGGCTAATAAAAGTACCTTAAAGGTGCTTTCAATTTTCATAAGCACCTTAATTCTTATCTTTTCACTTTATCTTCACAACAACCCTATGAAGTTGATAGGATTGGTATCATAAACCTATTTTACAGATGAGGAAATTGAGACTCGGTGATGTTATATGACTTGTCCATTGTCACAGAGTTGGTTAGCATCTAGATGTCTTGAATCTCGATGCAAAACTCTCTTCACTAAACAAACATTATCCATTATAAATTACTTTTGAAGTATAAAGCAGTAGTAGATAAAGTGCAGTAGTATATATTAATGATGTAATTGAATAGTATTCTAAATAATTAAATTATGTTAAAATAGTATACGTTAAATTTTTTAATGATTTTCATTTGTCAACATATTGGCTGGAAAGCAGAGGCATAGTTTTTAATTAAGAGCTCTCAAATTTCAACCCCTTGGTGTTCATTTCAAACTAAACCAATGTTAGTTGCAAAGAGATACTTTCCTGCACCTAGGGTCTTGTAGTAATGTATACATATAATATATGCTTGAAAGATCCAAATATTTATATACCATTGGACTGGTCATGGAGTAAATATTGTACAGACAGAAATGAGAATGTCCAGGAAGATGCTTTTCATAAGAATTTGATACTTCTTTGAGGATTAGAGGACTGAGAGTGGTCTTTTGCCTGCATGATATAAGAAATCAGGGATTTGTGAGATTTATGAATTTAATCTTGGATGAAAACCTAAACAGTTTTGGCTTGCTTGCTTCCTGAAGGATAAATCTATCGAGGGAAGGGCCAGCATATATAAATCTCTAACAATTAACACATCTAAGGAGATGATGGCCTTCAGTGATTTCCCTGTCCCGGAAGATTATCCCAACTACATGCATAATAGCCAAGTCATGGATTACTTCCGGGCGTATGCTGAGAACTTTGGACTGCTGCCATATATATGTTTTAAGGTAAGGCACGGGGAACACTGTATTATCTATAGGAAAAAATACCAACTCCTCAGCTTTACACTGAAAGTCCTTCATAATTTGGCTCATGCTTATTTCTGCAGGCTTTTTACCTGTTACTCCTCTCGACATGGTCTACATTTCTGCAGTCGGCTTTCTGGGTCTTCTCTGAACTTGATCTTTCTAACTCCAGACTCGTGGATTTTGCACAGGCTACCTCTCATGCCTAGAATGTGACACTTCCTCATTTTTGCCTCTTACAATTCTAGATTCATTTAAAGCTTAGTTTATGTGACATCTCTTACAGGAAGGCTTTTCCAATCCACATCATTGTTAACATTCTCCCACTCCTCTTCAAGTTATAATGTCTATTTTTACCTGTTTACGTGTGTAATTCCCTAGTAAAATATAAGCCTCTTGGGGGTACGGACTGTTGTGAGGTTTTGTTTTCTTTTTTTGGTGTGTGTATATGTGTTTCACCTAAACGGGGTCATGAAGAGTTGGACACAACTGAACAACTTTTTAGATACAATTAGATCAGTTTATAATATACTTTGACCAGTGAGATTATACAAATTCCAAAAGTAACAATTTAATGCAACATTAGTAATAATAGTAGTTACATTTTGAGAAGCATTTAAGATTATTTTCATATATGCAAACCCAGTGTCTGGGACTTGATTAGGAGTGGATAACGTCAGAGTAGGAATGCTAATATTCAGAAACTAGATTGATCTCATGGAGGATGGAGATTAGGGACAGAGGAAGAGAGAATGCATTGGGATGAACCAGGAAGGTCCTAGTAGTGGGCAAGAGAAAGACATGTAAAAGTTATCATTATCTTGACAATCTGGCAGCAGGCAGTAAAAAGAAGTCCAGGTAGGCCAATGGTCATGTCAGAAATATCCAGTGGTGGACAGCAAAATTGGGTGATATATGACCTCAGAGGGATCTGATACTATGTGATTGAAGTTGGCAGTCCAGAAAGTCAGATTCTGATAGAAACTTGGTAGCAGGGACCCCACCAGTACCAGGGACCCCATCAATCAGACTGAGGCTCAGAAGTAGCACTTTAGCCTTTAGGACAGCTGAGAAGAGGAAAGAGGAGCCCCATTACTACAGTGTTCTATCAAACAGAAATCTCACCTGGCTGTGTACTTCCTTCTAACAACACAAGAAGCTGTATTATTTAAGGGCCAGTTCAGTAACATAACACCCAGAAGACTAGGCTATTCTTCCATTGTATGCTGGCTACAGATAACCTCTGAAGAAAAAAAAGGCTAGTCTCCTTATCTGAGTTATTGGCAACAGTTCTCATAGTATCTCAGGATCAATTCATCTTCCTCCTCGTTTATATTTTTCTGCTTTCTTTCAGACCACTGTCCTCAGCGTAACAAAACAACCAGATTTCTCCATCACTGGTCAATGGAATGTCATCACTGAGTCTTCTGGGGAGAAGGAATCATCTGTCTTCGATGCTGTTTTGGTTTGCACCGGTCATCATGTTGAGCCTTACCTACCACTGTCATTTTTTCCAGGCAAGTTATCCGTAGGGAGTGTCATCTTTTACATGGCTGCATATTTTAAATTTTAAATAAAAAAAGGGAAAAGTCTCATTAAAATTATAGGATAAATTATCAGATTTGTCTTGTGAGGAAAAAAATTGAATTATTATTAAGCTTAATCTTTAGGGTAACCAAAAACACAGGACTGATACAGAGACAAATCTCTCATCCATCAAACTGATTCTTTTTGTTTGGAAATGTGGTGTGCTGGAGCAGTTAGGTGGCATAGTGGATAGAGTACCAGCCCTGGAGCCAGTAGAAATTGAGTTCAAATCCAGCCTCGGACACTTACTAGCTGTGTGACCCTAGGCAAGTCACTTAATGCTAGTTGACTCCAAAAAAGGAAGAAAGCGGGAAGGAAGAAAGAATGAAAAAAAAAAAGAAAGGAAGAAGAAAGAATTGAAACCTTTAATTTATTGTTTACTATATTACATAGTAATATCACCCTAATTCCATTCCTGACAAACCTTCCTTATGCATAGATTTAATCATATGGATAGATAAAAGACCTCTGATTTTAGTAATCTAGAGAACTTATGGGTAATGAAACACCTTTCACCAATGCAGATTGGTACCTTCTCTACAAGGGTCACACAGACAAGGTATGTCCTAAGTGGGCCTTGAACATATGTCTTCCTGGCTCCAAAGCTGTCTATTTCATTATGCTAATCTACATATTACTCCTCTTCAAAGTCCTTCAAAAAGTTCCTAAATTCATTTCAAATTCTGGTATTCAAGGCCTCCTACCATCTGGCAGCACCTTACAGATCTGTGTCCATCTCACACTAATCCCTTCGTCTACTCTATATCTTAGTTAAATCAGGCTTCTCACCTCCACCTCACTCTCACACTCTGTGCTTTTTCACTTATGGCTAGTTTTCACACTCTTCCATATGCCTAGGATGCTTATTCTCTGCCCTCACAGTGTTGAGATCCTACCCATTCTTAAATGCCAGTTCAAATGCCATCTCCTCTATGAAAACCTTCATGATTCCTACAAGCCCAGATCAATAATGATCTCTCCCCCGATACCTTATGTTCTCCAACTTGCCAATGGATATCCGATGGCATCCCTGTAGACGCTATCTCAAAAGGTTCAGATTCAGAGCCTTCTGTGACATCTATGCAATTCTTACCAACACCTTCCCAGGAAACCCCCCTAGTGTGCTAAAGGACATTTTTTAGATCTTTTGACATTTCAAGCAAAACTCACCTTGTTTCCATATTATCCATTTCTCTCAGCTCCTTTTCCTAACCTGCCTTTCCTGGGTACCTTCCCTTATGTTTTACCAAAGTTTTGTCTAATGACTTTTCCCTCCTTATTGGGTAGCACAGTGCTCTGCACATAATAGGCACTTAATAAATGTTCGTTAAGTTGTTGTTTAAGTCCACAGACATTGATTAAACACCAGTGGACTATGGATCCTCTGCCTTCTTAGAACTTCAATCTAATTGGTAGATAAGATACATAAGCAGATTATATATATATATGTATATATACATATATACACACATATATATACATACACATACATACATATATACACACATATATACATACATACATATATACACACACATATGTACATACACATATATACATATATACACACATATATGTATACATATATTTTATATATTATTTATATGTATATACATATATACATATGTGTGTCTACACGTAGTATATATGTATCTATATATACATGCAATAATAAAGGATTCAAGCTTTAAAGAGGTTAAAATTAAGTGCTAAGGTCATGGGATCAAATATCTAGAGGAACCTCACTAGTTATCTGGTCCAACCCCCTCATTTTACAGATGAGGGAATTGCTGGAGTATGGGAAGTGACTTGCCCAAATTCTCATAGGGCTGGCTAATTAAAGGCAGGATTAGACCTTTTCTTTACTTCTGCGTTTCCTTTGCTTCTTTTATGACTCAGCTCAAATCTCACTTTCTGCAGGACTCTTCCCAGTCAGCCCCGCCCCCAGCTATGAATACCTTTCCTTTTCAAATTACCTAATAGGATGGACTTAGGAGGCTCTTCTAAATACATAATAATAACAATAGCTAACATTTATGTAGCACTTACTATATACCAGGAATTCTGTTAAACATTTTACAATTATTATCTCATTTGAGCCTCATAATAACCCTGGAAAGTAGATGCTATTGTTATCCTCATTTTACAGATGAGGAAACTGAGGCACATAGAGGCTAAGAGACCTGCCCAGAGTCAGAATTTGAACTCAGATCTCCTTGATTCCAAGCCCAGCACTCAATCTACTTCACCACTTAGCCGCCCTTGTGATATATGATTCCATGACTTTAGCACTTTATTTTAGATCTCTCTGTATATATCTTGCATGTACTTTGTTATTTATATATTGTCTTTCTCCATATTCCAGCTGGCCCCAGGGCTTAACATGGTGTCTGGCACACAGTAGGTGTTTAATAAATGCTCATTTATGGATTGGCTGAACATAGTGCTTGGAAGGGAGGGTGAGGTGAGAAATAGCTTTAACTGATGTGTGACTTACTCAGGGTCATGTGTTCATTTAGTGTTGAAGATGAGACTAGAGTTCAAGCCTTGCCTATTCCCTCAAACTCAATTTTGAAAACAGCATGAACATTTATAAAGAATACATATGGTGCTGGAATAAGACATTTACAATTTCTGGTTTGGGGAAAATCTCTGCCCTGGAGAGTCTTCACTTTGGAATGAGATAGGCTCTTTAAGGCATTTTGTTGTTGGTTTTTGTCCTTACAGGTATAGGGAAATTTAAAGGGCAAATCTTGCACAGCTGGAAATATAAACAGCCTGAAAATTTCAGAGACAAAAGAGTGGTTATCATTGGCCTGGGGAACTCTGGAGCAGATATCACTGTGGATCTCAGCCATGCCGTGAAAAAGGTTCAATTTATTCCAACATCCCACTGGGGTTGCTCTTTTACAGACCTACCAGGTGCTCTCCAATTGAGGGATATTGGGGAATTTCTATCCTGTCATCTTTAATGACACATTTTACCTTCCAGTTTTACGCCTCCCCCTCCCCGTCTCCCCTCAACACAGCTAAGATGCAGGCAAACATTACATACTATCAACCCCAAAGCCCTAAATAATGTACAACTTGAGATCTACCTCTTAGCTTATTTTCCCCTTTCTTCCCTATCTCCACTCCCTTCCCCATTCTGTTCTTTGAAGGGCTAGAAGGTAGCTTGACCCAAAATGAAACCCGCTTATCCCATGCTCCCATCCCTATTTACAAGAATATTTAATTGAGATCTGATCAACCTAATCCGAAGTTTTTTGCCTTTCGAAAAAGATTTTCCTCAGCACCAGGTCAGGATCATGGGTGCTCAATCGTGTTGCGGATAATGGCTACCCACTGGATGTTACATACTTTACTCGCTTCAGAAATATCATCCGCTATGTTACCCCCTTGTGCCTACTGAATAGGTGGGGAGAAAACAAACTGAATTCGAGATTCAACCACGCAAACTATGGCCTGAAGCCTTCCCACAGGTACAGACTATCACTCTAAAAATGCTATTCCTCAGAAAAGATATGTTAAATGGAAATTTAATAATACAGCAGTGGCCCAAAATCTTGACAGATGGTAAATGGCCCAAATCATTTTCCAGGTTTTTAATTTTTCTGAATTCTCTGAAAGTCTTGCTTCTAGGGACTGAATTTTGAATTCAGAAGTTTCTGTTTTGTCAGGGACAGAGCCACCAGGCATCAACATTGGTCAAGGAGCTATTATTTTCCCAACATAGCAGCCCGAAGAACACTGTCTCAACACCTCACCACCATCCCTGTATTTCTCTGTCTTATGCTAGCCTACACCAATATAGAGAGTTTGTTGGTAGTGAGAGTGGGAGGAGGCATAAAAGGGAAATAGTGTGAGATTGTGGGCAGTAAAGATCAAGGAAGAGGAAAGGATGATGAGACATTCACTCTCCTAACAGAATTGTACCCCTGGTTGAAGTGTCTTTCCTGGGGCCTTGCCTAAATTGCCACCCCATGTGGCCCTTACCGGACTCCCCGCCCCTGTTGATTTGACACTAGATGCCAGGATTCCTAATACACCTCTAGTCATAAGTGCTATAGACAGAATTCCTTATTGTATGAGAGATTGTGCTTGAGCATACATTAACTCTCTTCCAAATCTAAATTTTAATTTAGTTGGTAGAGATGGCTAGGTATGTGAACCACATTTAAGAATAAAAAACTTCATTTTCTTTCTCAAAATTATGAATTTTTTTGTTCAAATAAGCAATGTTTTCAACTATAATTTTTAATTTCACAAAAGTAGAAAGTTTCCAAATAATTAAATAAGAGAAAGGGGAAAAAATGAAACTAATTTCTTTCAGGCTCTAGAAATAGGAAGTACTTACTAGGCATGTCCATAGGGAAAGAAATACATCTTATTGGGCATCAAGGTTTGAATTCTTCAGTGATTACTGAGAGGCCTGTGGCTAGGGCCCCAGCTGTGAATCTTTGCACCACAAGCAATAATAAGCGAGTATTCTACAGTGAATATTCTTAGAGTCACCTGAGGCATTAAGAAGTTGAGCGATTAGTCCTGAGTTAGATACACAAGCAGCAAAACACATAGTCAGGATTTGAAACCTGTCAGAGGTCTTCTTTCTCTCCAAGAACAACTCTCTACCCACTAAGCCACATTTCCTCTCATATGCTTAGAAAAGGCAATTAAAATAAGTCATATAGCAGGAAGGCATCATGGAGGTAGAAAACAAGATGGGCTGGTCACTTAGTGGAAGGAAGAATGACTGACATGTAGCTTGTGCCCTCCCTTGGTAGCCATACAACATCAAGTGATCTGGAAGAAGCCCTCCAGTCTGTAAGGCAGATGCAATGTGGAAGAATGTGGATGAGAGCAAGTGAGGTACCATCCACACCAATGGAAGAGGCACCCACAAAATCATAATATAATTACTAGAGTTAACATTTACACACTGCTTTAAAATTTTCATAGCATTTTACAAATGCTATGTCATTTTGTTCTCACAATTACCCTGGTAGGTGTTAATATTATTCCCATTTTACAGATGAGAAAACTAAAGCTGGCCCAGAGTCACACAGTAAATAACTGAGGCAGGATTTGGACTCAAGTCTTCTAGATCCCAAGCTCTATTACTGTAGTCCACCTAGCCTACCTAGATTATGAGATACTATTCCATGAATGTATCATGTTGTTGTTATTGTTCAGTTATCCAGTATCGTCCCACTCTTTGTGACCCCATGGACCATAGCACACTAGTACTGTCCATGGGGTTTCCTTGGCAAAGATACTGGATTAGTTTGCCATTTTCTTCTCTAGCAGATTAAGGCAAATGGAGGTTAAGTGATTTGCCCAGGGTCACACAGTAAGTATTTGAGACCAAATTTGAACTCACATCTTCCTGACTCCAGTCCCAGCACTCCATCCACTGAATCAACTAGCTGCCTCCACATGTAGCACCAATTTCTAAACTGTGTTTTAAAAATAACACTAGTTTTGGGAATTCACTGACAGCATCATCATAGTCTTCAGCACTCATTAGCCTGCCAGTACTACTTTCAAGCAATAAATTTATATTTACTCGGTACCTATCACATATAAGATAGCATGGTAGAATGCTAAAATAGAAATAGATAAGTAAAAAGTTGCAATCTTGTTCTTAGTCTATAGAAGTTTAAAATCTAATTCAGGAGATAAAAAATAGATATGTGAACAGAGAAAGAACAGTATAAAGCAGTAAATGCCAAGGATCCAATGGCTGATATTAGCACTATACTGAAAAATTCTTCTCCCACCCAGCGTTAGCAATCGTGGACATTTTGAGGGCCTTTAGTTGGATGTGTCTGCGCCTATCTGGTGAAATGATGAGCCACAAATAAAACAGGTCTTACATTCTTTCTACCTCCCTCTAGTGATGAAAGATCAATGTAGACCAGTCCCAAAGATTTTCTAGTGCTACAGAAATTCACCCTTGCTGGTGGGTCAGTAGTATCATTGTCCTTTAGAGGAGTACATATTCTAACAAATAGAGTGGGAGAGGCCCAGGGTACATTTGGCTGAACGATTGAATCATCCTTGCTACTTAGATGGAGATCCTGCATAAATCTGATATCAAAGCTCTTTGCTTTCACCCCTGTTTTCTTAAACTTCCCCTAAAAGGTTCCTCAGTAAGTATCCTATCGTGGGTGATGACCTTCCCAATGCTATCATCTCTGGCCGGATCGTTGTGAAGTCCAACGTGAAGGAGTTTACTGAAACCGCTGTGATCTTTGAAGATGGTACCAAGGAAGATAATATTGATGCTGTCATCTTTGCAACGGGTTACTCCTTCTCTTTGCCATTTTTCGAGGAATCTGTCATCAAAATCAAGAACAACCATATCTCCCTTTACAAACATGTCTTCCCTCCATTTCTGGAGAAACCAACACTAGCTATAATTGGCCTTCTCCAGCCTCTGGGAGCCATCATGCCAATTGCGGAGCTGCAGGTCCGAGGGGCTACTCGAGTCTTTAAGGGTAAGAAGAAAAATGTAATGCATGAAAGAAGGACCCAGAAGTCATTGCTTTCTGCTTCTTAACTTCCCAAATCAGATGTTGTGACTCTTGGGTTCTCTGGTCCATGCTGCCAGCTCCAAACACTTGGGCATTGCTCTCTGAGCTGAGGCCACTGGAAACTAGATAAATGCCTTTCCTGCTTGCCATATCTGCTCACATCACCCAGTTTGTATACCTCAGGTTGATGGACAGTTGAATTTCATTGTGGTGGTGAAGGGTATGGGAGACAGCTGAAGCTGACAGTGTGAGAGTGGAAAAAGCATTGGGTTTGGAGTCACCTTGAACCTGTGTTCCCATTTTAATGTTGCTACTTATTACCTGTGAGACCTTGGTCAAGTCTCTAGGCCTCAGTTTTTCTCATCTATAAAATGAGAGGACTGAACCAGAGAATATGACAGTCTCACTGTAGTTTGTGTTTACCAGACCTCATCTGGAGTCTTGTGGCTTTTTACAGGGAAAGGCAGTAACAAGCTGCTATGCTCATGGAAAATTAAACTATTTTCTGGCCCCTGAATGAATGCTACTTAAGTTTCCCTATCCTGATGCCATGGTCCATGTTTTCTCCATTCTTTGCATGTCTTCCAATCTTCTCTTCCCATATTTCACTCCTACTCATAATTTAAATTCTAACTCAAATACCATTTCCTCCATAAAGCCTCCTCTGATGCCTCCCAGTCAATAAAAGCTTTTCTCCTCCAATTCAAACAGTACCTTCTTTTCTATTTATCATATAGTATATTATACATATTATAATTGTCTCTAGATGTGTCATAGTCCCTCATGATAACAGATCTGTAAAAGACCTCAGAGATTACCTAAGGTCATCAATTCCCTCATTTTACAGTTGTAGAAAGACCTAGAGAGGCTAAGTCCTTTGCTGAAGGTTACACAGGTAATAAGTTGCTTAAACTATGAGTTTCATAAGGGCAGGCCCCATGTCTCCACTCAGCTTTGTATCTCACCCATTGCCTAGCCCAGTTCTCTATACATAGTAGTAGGAATTTCAATAAATGTTTGTTGGGTTTAATAGAGCCTGCAATTTCCAGAAGTCCAACTAACTCCAGGGCAGTTAGGTGGTGCAATAGACAGAGTGCTGGGCCTGGAGTCAGGAAGACCCGTATTTGGGAGTTCAAATCTGCTCTCAGACACTTGCTAGCTGTGTGGCCCTGGGCAAGTCACTTAAACCTGTATTCCTGTTTCCTCATCTGTAAAATCAGCTGGAGAAGGAAATGGCAAACCACTCCAATATCTTTGCCAAGAAAACCCCAAATGGGGTCACAAAGAGTCAGACACTACTAAACAACAACAACCACACAGTGGCAGATGATACAAAGACACAGAAATGACATGCATTGTAAAGCCCGACTTTGACATTAACTTTTTGTTAATGCCCTTTGGCAAGGCATTTTATGTCTAAGGACCTCAGCTTGTTGAATTAAAATCAGGAGAAGATATACCATTGCCCTAGAGCCAAATCTGACCACTGCTTGTTTTCCTATGGCTGGTAAGCTATTTTGTACACCCACAAGCTCAAAATAGGTTGCTTGCTGACCCACAAAAACTAGTGGCAGGTCAGATTTGGCTCTTGGGCCATAATTTGATGATCTCTGAAGTAGATAATCCCAGACATTCATTCCAGCCCTACCTGACAAAAGAAAGTTTACAAAGATCACCTCATTTTGTTATCATACTCTTACAGATATAACTGCTTCTAATTGATAGCCCTTAGAACCTTAGCTCAACTTTTAAATCAATTCAGCATACATCTGAGGCTCTGGGTAACTCACTGACATGTCTCATAGTAACCAAAGAATGGCATTTGTAAGCTTTTGTTGTTGTTTTTGTTTTGTTTTTGTTTTTTCACCTGATAACTCCAGGCTCCATTGTGGTCTTATCTGTTGAGCCTTATCAGCTTGCCCTCATAGTAGCATATGGTAAAGGATGACCAATCACGTCCATTCACAAGGATTATACCATCTCCTAGTCAAAAAGTAAAGATCTGTCCTTTGACTCTTTTTCAGGTTTGATCAAACTCCCTCCTGAAGATGTTATGATGGCTGATGTTATCCAAAAGATAAAAGAAAATGAGAAAAGGTATAACCCAAATGTCCAAGGCTCCATCTATCTAATCATAAACTTGAATTTAGGGAAATTTTTCTCTGATTTTAAATTCTCTTTTCATGTATTGCAGTTGAATTCCTAAAAACTGGATCTGAATGAGTAATTAATTTGCCAACAGTCAATTAACACATTTATTGACCTTTCTTTTTTTTCTTTTTTCTTTTTTATAAATTTTATTTAATATATTTAGTTTTCAGCATTGATTTTCACAGGAGTTTGAATTACAAATTTTCTCCCCATTTCTACCCTCCCCCTCATTCCAAGATGGTTTATATTCTGGTTGCCCTGTTCCCCAGTCTGCCCTCCCAACTGTCACCCCACTACCCTCCCATCCCCTTTTCCCTTCCTTTCTTGTAC
>CM053626.1:286035523-286087948 GCA_028646595.1 Phalanger gymnotis | reverse complement strand
CTCCACATATTCTATAAAGCAGCCCTGGCCTCCTTGCTCTTCCTCTCACACTTAGCTCTAGTTCCAAACTGTGTGTTTTCTCACTGCCTTCCATGCCTGCAATGCTCTCCCTCGTCATCTCTCCCTCCTGGCAAGAGGCCTTTCCTGTGTCTACCATCATCATCACTACCCAACCCCTACTCCTAGTCCCTTCCACCTGAGATTACCTCTAATTTACTCTGTCTATATCTTATATGTACATAGTTGTTTACAAGTTGTGTCCACAGCATGAAGGCAGGGGTTGTTTTTTATCCTTCTTTATATCCCCAGTGGGCAGCTAGGTGATGCAATGGATAGAGCCTAGAGTTAGGAAGACTCATCTTCATGAGTTCAAATCTGGACTCAGATATTTACTAGTTGTATGACCCTGGACAAACCACTTAACCTCTGATTGGTTCTTCCTATACTCATGGAGCCTTCCTTCTTATTTACGTTTTTGTTCTATGCTGTGCTATCTGTGGCTCTGGGTATGTTTTCAACTTAAAAGCGGCCATATTCTTCATGTCTGCAAAAGGTTCCAATTATAGTGCTACTCCCTAGACAAGTTACTTAATCCTGTTTGCCTCAGTTCTTCATCTGTAAAATAAGCTGGAGAAGGAAATGGTAAACTACTCCAGTATCTTTGCCAAGAAAACCACAAGTAGGGTCACAAAGAATCTGACAAGACTGAAATGACTGAACAACAAAACCTAAGCATGTGTAATCATAGACTAACAGGGCAATTGAGTAGAAGGGATTTTAAGACACCTTTTGGTCCAGCCCCCTACAGTCTAGCAGGTTTATGACCAGGTTTTTCAGGGCAGATGGATGCCTATACCCTCTAACTCCCAATATGTGTTTAACGGTTGGATTAACTGTTTCATCAACCCAAACCTTTTTTGATTAGTTTCCCAGACCACGTATTAGTAATTTGGGGGGTCATTCGTTCTCTGTCTATAAACATGAACTTAATCCTAGTGTATAAATATTTGGATTTAGCATAACATGTCCGCATCAAGTGTCTTCCAGATCTCACCCAGCAAATTTCTCTGTTCAGGCCTAGTAAATTGAACCTGGCAATAGTTATATATGAAAATAATGATAATGATCTCTTAGTAGTAAGATACGTGTTTTGAGTTACTTTTCCAATAATGTTTGTATATTTCAATTCAATAAACACTGCTGAAGCACCTACCACAGGCAAGACACTATATTAGATGCTGAAAATAGGAAGATATTGGAACATTGTTCCAAACCTTGCTTTTAAGGTGTTTGCATTTTAAAGGGGAAAGAGAACTCAAATATTAAATGATCTTCAATCCCATCAATGTGATTGTTTCCTTGCAAAGATGAAGATAACAACTCATCCCTGCCTGTTCACCTGTGAGATTATTGTCTTTGCATTGTGATAAATTCACCACCTGGAGGCCATCCAACATGCTGGGAGCATTGCTCACTTCCTCTTGACACGGTAGTAGAGTACACAATCTATTCTAGAAGCTACATTGCTCACTCCTGCCACGTAACTAGCCTATCATGGCCTGGAGGTGACCAAAAAACTCTGGTGGATTACAGTATTGGAAAGCCTTTGAGTTCAATACCAGTAACAGAATGAGTTTGCTTTCCCAGGACCAAACTAGCGAAGTACTGACTGGCTAATCATCCTCCAGACAGGTCATTTGGTGCTGGATTCTTTGGCCATGGAAATTCATGAAACAAAGAAAAATAGCTAGCAGCCTTCAGGCCTATGTAGCCATGGTGGCAATGTGGTAGAAAAATTTAAATTCTGTTTGACAGGAGCCCTCTTTACATTCAATTATTAAGAGACAGAAACAGGTGGTATGCAAAAGGACTACAAACTTAGTCCTATTTCACAGAATTTGTGAAGAGGTTTGTGTTTGTGTGTATTACAACACAATAAGCTATGTACCAAGTAGGAGGTGACAAGGTAAAGGCAATTATTTAGGAAAATTAATCTTCTGGAAGACTCCTGAGACCCATGGTCCCAGCATCAGAAGGACATTTGAGGAAAGGTGCCAATTTTAACATCTTTAAAAATATCAACTTTCTTCTCACCAGGAAAATAATTACTGAACATAATTTCTAAAAATTATTGTCTATTATTTTACACTTACTATTTCATTTATTTTTTTGATTTTATTTATCATTTATGTATATTTGGCCAAATTGCCTTAGATGCATATGCATTCACTGTCCCTGCAATTATGTCACTCCAAATATTTTAGAAAGCAACATGGCAATATTCAGTGACTCACAAAATTGATTATACCTTTCAATCTAGTCATTCCATTCTTTGGACTTTGTCCTAAAAAAGTCATAAAATAAGGAGAAAACAACCAATCTATACATGTACCTTCATAGGTGCTCTACATGTAATAGCAAAAAATTGAAAACAACCTCATGTCTCCAATAATTGGAGAATAAATAATAGTCAGAAATGGAAGGGAAGAAAGAAGAAAAGAAAGAACAGAGGAAGGGAGGAAGGAAGGAAGAAAAGAAAGAAGGAAGGGATGAAGGAAAGAAGGGAGGAAGGAAGGGACGGAGGGAGGGCAGAAGGGAACAAGGAAATTAAGCAAGAGACAAAAGAATTTCAAATAGACCTCAAATCGTATTTTTATTTGTTTGCTGTTTGTTAATTCCTTGGGTTCTACTTCAGCTTACTTTCAGAAGCAGCCCAAGTTCTATTTCCTTCAAAAGATTTCCTAATTCTCCCATTTGTTAATTGCTTTCTCTCACACACACAAAAATCACAACACAATACAATATAATATACAATAATATATCTCCTATATCTACTTATCTATAAATATGCCATATCCTCCCTAGTAAGAAGGCAGGAACACACTTTTGTATTTTTATCTCCAGTGCTTAACCCAGTGCCAAGCATATGATAGGCTTTTAATAAGTGCATGTTGATTAATTACCTGATTAAAAGCTAAGGGTTTCATGTAGGACTTTATTTCTTTTTTGGTATGGTTTTGATGACATGTTTATGGTTAATAAAAAATTTAAATAGTATATTTGTGAGCTCATGAATCTTAAAATAATTTAGTGATTGCTATGTGACTACAGATTCTGGCCACCCACATATTGCTCAGACGAAGCTAAAAGCCATTTTGAGGAATGAAGATTCCAAAACGACAAGACCTAGGCCAAGATTATTTTTAAAATTAAAAAATAATAATTTTAGTTGTACCTAGAATAAACTTGTGCAATTAGTTGCTTAATATTATGAAAGCTTTTTGTTGCTAATATTGATGATGAGACAGGCAACATGATGTAGTAGGCAGAGTGCTAAACTTGGGTTTAAGAAAACCTGAGTTCAAAGGCTCTCAATAGAACTTTCTAACTATGTGAGTCTGGGCAAAGCACTTGACATCTGTATGCCTCAGTCTTCCCATCTATAAAAAAGAGATGATACCCATATCACCATTCCTTGTTATAAGGTTCAAATGAAATAATGCATGTAAAATGCTCTAAAAGGGAAATGTCAGTGATGATCATTGAAATATTCTTCTGAGGGAAATCATATTATATTTTAGCCTGAAATTTTCCTCTCTTCTTAGACTGACTCAACCTATCCAATAACTCTTATTTCGTATTACTCTTTGGGCTATGGTTATATAACTAATACCTTACCTATCTGAAGGAAGGGGGATACACTAGAAGATTTCTTTCCTCTCTACGTTGTATGATCCTGTGTTCTTTGGAAGGTGATGCTTAGCAAGGGCCTAAAGCACTTCTTAAAAGTTTAGGGTTAAGACCCAAAAATGTAGATATGGGATAAATAAAATAGGTAACTGAAGAAAATGAGAAAAGAAGGGGAAAGAGTACATCTTTCTTGATGTGTCAGCTTTCCAGTGTCTCTGTACAACTAGCAGCTGCCTTCTGCCTTACTTACTGCCCTCAGAGATTACAAGATTGTGGTAATATAGAAGCATATCTTGTTTTTGATAGATCTTTCTAGGAAGGAAATTAGAGGGTTTCCCCTCCCAGAAAGAGGAGTGAGCCAACTCTGCATTGACCAACATATGAAATAAGCAAATGGTGAGTGGTAGAGTCCAGGAAGGACATGGGGGATTTGAGCAAATATCCAGATCCAAACATGGCAGGAAATGGGTCATGCTAAGTCCTCGTGCCTCCAGCAGAATGATATAAAGCTTATTAGGTATGTTCTCATTTCAGCCTCAAGACCATCAATAATTCAGATGCAAAACTGTCCTAGAAAACAACCACTGGAGAACTGTGCCTCGACATAAGCTGTCCCAACTCTAGGACAGGGTGGAGCAGCCTGTCTGCTAACCAGTGCTCTAGGAGAGGCTCTATATCTTCTCTCCAAATGGCGATAAATAACCTGAATGATGTCATGATCAGTTTATTTGCATTCTAGTTTGCTGACCACCATGTGCTGACACATTATCCACATAACGTTCCAAAAAGTTTGTAAGATCATAGGATTTATAGGTGGAAAGAGCCTTAGAGTTCATCTCTCCTTTTTACAGAAGAGGCAGTTTCTCTGGGGGTTTTGCTTAAAATCACTTAGGTCATCTGACTCTCAATCTAGAGGATGAATCAGAATACATCCTTTTCTCACTCTAAACTAAGCAGTGAACTGGGAGTCATAAAGTTTAATTCTATTTCTGGCTCTGTTCTCTCACTGCATGTCCTTGGACAAAACCCCTAACCTACCTGATCCTCAGTTTCTTCACTTAAAAAACAAAGTAGTTAGTTAATCTTTTATGGTCAAAGTTCCATGATTTCATGATTCTGTTTAGCCCATGATACACTCAACTCTTAGTTATCTGTGCCATTAGGGTAGTAGTTAAGTGAAACACACAAAATACAAAAGACTTATACATTAACCACTTCCTGTCCCTTCTTCCCCCATCAAGCTTTGTATTAAAACTGCGAATAAGGAACCAGGTTAATAGATTGAGGTTTCAAGTCTCCTCTGGCTTCCTCTCCTTTCTTTTCTGGTAGATATGCTAGTAATCATTAAAAAGTCCTCAAAAGACTGGGAAGAGAAACAAGGGGTCCTAAATGACCTAATAAAATAATGGTCCTAATAAATGAGATGTTCATTCCTTGAATTCTCAAAAGTATTATTGTCACAGTGCTCCATTTCCTCATCTGTAAAATTAGGGAACTAGATGTCTCTGAGCTCCCTCATTTTACAGGTGAGGAAATAAAACTGTGTCAAGTGTGCTCAGGAACTCGGGGATTGATTGTCTACTTTTCAACCCTTTAATCCAATTAAAGATTTATATGGAATAAAAAATCTAGAATTATAATTAGAATATAGAATTAAGATCTATGATTTTATCCTGGGCTCTGGAGAATATGGGTCAGATTGTCCAAGGAAAGCTCTAACCCATTTTAAATATGTTCTATGACTCATTCCGTTGGGAAAATACTTTTGCTCTTAGATTCAGAAACAAATGGAATAATTGTTTATCCCTCCCCACTGCCAGTCACAATGTCTACCTATCATAAATAATCCTATTCAACCTTCAAGTCAAGTCAACTTTCAAGTCGCCACTTTCTCCATAAAGCTTTCCTTGATTCTCCCAAATGGAAAGTATTTCTCCCTTTTCTTATTTCATACCACTACACTCATGAGTACCTCTCATGCATTTCTTAAAAGGATGACCATTACCACCTTATTGATGGGGTTTCAAACACTAGGACTGGTTCCTGATATTTATCTAACTTAGATAGAAAAGGCCAGACTCTCCTTGGAAGAATCTCCCCTCTTTCATGGTACGCTCAGCTTTTTCATGTGTTCTCTCTCCCTAGGACTTCTAAATTAGAGTGCAGCAAGTGGGGAGAGGAGATTTTTCTCTCTTCTCTCCTCCATAAGAGCAGTTAATGGTGGCTCGTGGTATATGCACTTGGCTGGCTACATGTGCTTGACCAGGTCATCTGCTACGATCTCAAGTTCCTGGTTACCTTCTGCTTTCTCTTTCCTTTTCTATTCACAGACTGGAGATTAGAATGGACTTTCCATGCTCAAGATATGTCAATAACCAGGATATTTATGGGGTTTATGTTGTCACATGGCAATAGCGGACACAAGTTTTACATGTGGTCTAAAAAGAAAGAGTCTCAGATGGACTTCCCTAGTCTTGGAAGTTGCCTCATGGGTGTTCATTGGTATAAAAGATCACAAGTTCAAGAGTTTGGATTCTGGGCTACCAGAGGTCACATAGACAGCAAGAATTTATTAACCAACTGTGTTGGTTAGGCACTGTGCTAAGTGCTGGGGATATCAAGAAATGCAAAAACCCTGGCCCTGACCTCAAGGAATTTGCATTCTAATTGGGTGAGCTATATCTAGATACTTACAAAATAGCTCCAAAGTAGGATGAAGGCATTCTGAGAGATGAAGGCATTATCTGATTGGAAAAGGCTCCTGCAATAGATGGGATTTGCCCTTAATCTTTAAGAAAGTTAGAGAAACAAAGAGGCAGAAATGAGGAGCTACATCCTAGTCTACAACCAATGCAAAGGAATAGAGATTGGAGGTGGACTATTGTGTTCAAGGAAATGCATGTAGGTCAGTGTAGTTGGACGTCCTGAAAAGATTCAAGTATAAGATGACTGGAAAGATTAGGGCAGGTAATGAAGTGCTTGAAATGCTCCCATCCCCATAAAATGAGTTTATGGAATTGGAGTTGGCATTTTCTCAGCAGTGTGTTTTTTGGATAAGGAAGATTTTTAAGAAGAGATCACTCCACAGATCAAAGCCATGCCATATGTGAACAAGGCATCTGGAGCTGACCAACCCTATATTGACATGATTTATTCAGACAGTAAAGATTCATGAATCATTCAATCAGTCAACAAGCATTTATTAAACACTTCTTAATCCTGGGCACCGTAATAAGCAATGAGACTACAAAGGGAAAAAAGTAGCAGTTCTGGTTCTCAAGGAGCTCATAGTCTAATGTAGGGAAAACATATGAAAATGTGAAATGAATCATTAATTGAAGCTCTTTGACTTCGGCCATCCAAGCAATTCCAAACCCTGCAATCTTGCAGTATTTTCCACAAGAATAATATACTTTTTTGAACACTTTACTAAAAATCTAAGTTAAACTATATCTGCAGCTCTCCCGTGGTCTACTACTTTAATAACCCTGTTAAAGAAAGAAATAAGGTTAGTCTGGCATGATCCCTGTTCTCTGCAATATTATGTTCTCTGCTGGGTGTCACAACATAGGAAAGACATTGGTAAACTGGAGAAGGTACAGAAGAGGCCAAACAAAATAGCAAAGGGACTTAAATCCAATAGGGGTCAGTTGAATGGAGATGTTTAGCCTGAAGAAGAGAAGGGTTGGGAGCAAACATAGTAACCATATTCAGATATCCTAGAGGATCTCATGTGGAAAGGGAATTAGACTTCTTCTTTTTGATCCCAGTGAGCAGAGCCAGAAACAATGAGTGGATGTTAAAAAGAGAAAAATTTAGTCTCCGTGTCAGAAAAAAAAAACCTTCTTAATGATTAGAGCAATCCATAAATGGAAAAGGCTACTGAGTAGTTAATGGGCTCAATCTTGTTAGAGGTCTTTAGGCAAAGGATGGGAAAAATGAGAAACAAAAAGGTCTGAATAAGCCGCAAGCTGGAGGATGAATCCTTGAATTCTCAACATACTTGACACTGTATTCCCTTTCCTCATCTACAAAATGAGATTAGACTACATGATGATCTCTGAGAACCTTTCCAGCTTTAAACTCTATGATTCTATATTAAGATCTAGGTTTTCACCCAGGGTTACCTAGAGTTCTAGGGAATAGGGGTCAGGTTGTCCAAGAAAAAAAGGGGAGGGAGAGAGAGGAAATGGATTTTTATTCATTTTTTAAAAATATAATTAAAAAAAGAAAAATCGAAATGTTATTTTTTCTGCCTTGTTCCACTAGGAAGAATGGCTTATTACTAACATTCTTGGATTCAGCCTAAGGATGACGTGTGCGTGTGTGTGTGTGTGTGTGTGTGTTGTACTGGGAATATTGTTTAGGGTATGAGTTAGAGTAGACAGCTGCTAGGGTCCCTTCCAACACTGAATTTGATTCTGTCATTCTGAGTCAGTCCCAGCAGCCTAATGAAGTGTAGAAACTTAATACATATTTGATGAATGAATGATTGAGTATACTGTTCTATAGTGTTTATAAAATCCCTAAAATTTAAATGCTAACTCAGTTGGTTGGTTCATCATCAAGTATGGAGAGCCTGTTATGTGACTGACCATATATAAGGTGCTATGGAAGAGTGACAGGGATAGAATCTTTGATCTTTGAAGTCAAGAAGTTTACAGTATGGTTGAGGAAACGTGCACAATTAAGAATTGTGTTTTAAACATTTTCCCTGGTGCCTCCCCAGCTCCTGCTCTGAGCTTGCCCTCTCCCAGAGAGGGCCTAGCCCTGCCCAGCTGCCCTCTGGCCTCTCCTGCTGAAAGTGGGTAAGCATAGGAGAATGGTGGGGTTAGACTGGAGGTCCCCCAGGGCTGTGGACATTGGGGAAGCTGGGGAGGCTTGGGCATGAGCTCAGGCTGAGGGCAAGGGCAAGGTGGCCCTAAAGTGCCTCCCTGAGTGTGCCTGACCAGCCCCAGCTGCCAACTATCAATGACCTTCAAAGATGTCATTGTAGACTTCACCAGGGCAGAATGAGAACACATGAATTCTGCTCAGAAAGATCTCTATGGAGACATAATACTGGAGAGCTATAAGAAGATCGTCTCCCTGGGATTTCCAATTTCCAAACCAAAGGTGATCTCCAAGTTAGAAAGAGGAAGTACACAATGGATGCTTGAGAAAAAAGCTCCAAAAAAGTCCTTTCCAGGTTATCTTTGTCAGAGGAATAGAGGTAAAAACAAGGATTCTACTCCAAGGCAGTGTGATTATATTTCATCAAAAACTTATAGAGAATAGTAATGAATGTGTCAAAGCCTTAAGACAGAATGAATACTTTAGTGGCCATCAGAAAAATCACATTGGAAAGAAACTCAACAAATATAATGGATGCGAAAAAGCCTTCGACTCCAACTCAAGCCTTACTATACATCGACAAATTCATAATACATTAAAACCATATATGTATATTGAATTGGGAAAGCCTTCATCCAGAAAGAAAATCTTACCAAATATTAAAAAATATCATATAGGAGAGAAATCCCATAAATGTAATGAATGTGGAAAAGCCTTTAGCCATAGAGGAAAACTTAATAAATATTACAAAATTCATACTAGAGAGAAATACTATAAATGTTAGGAATGTGGGACAGCCTTCAGAAAGACTGGACACCTTGCTGTACATGAGAAAATTCATATTAGATAAAATTGTTTTAGTACAATGAACATTGAAAGACTTCAGCCACAAAACATTTTTTTATTTATCGTGATAGTTCATGCAAGAGAGAAACTTTCAATGTAATGAGCGTGGCAGAGTTTTCACCTACAGTGGAAAAATTTCTAAATGCTTAATCAAGTTTAGAGTTGGAAGTGACTTTTTTAAATCATGCATTCTAGTCCCTTGATTTGGACAGGAAGCAAAACGAGTTCCAGGCACTAAATAGCAGATCTAGATTTGGAACTGGGATCTGAGACAAATCTAGTTTTTTTTCCATTATGCTGTGTTGACCTCGGAATTCATATTGAAGAGAAAACATTTAATTGCAGAGTATAGGTTTGTCTTCAGTAGCAATTTACATTTAGTCAACATCGATGAATTTCAGAATCATAAATGGCTTCAGTAGCCATTTAACATAACCCAAACTTTAAAAGGAATCTAACTACTGCACACCATCAGGAAGTGATCATTCATATTTTGCTCAGATATTTCGTAAGGGGTAAACTGCTCCTTCCTGAGGGAGCCTATTCCTCTTTGGAGCAGCTCAGGTTTGGGAGTGGGGAGGCATCAAAATGAGATATTCTGGGGGGATAAAACAAGTTTTATATGTAATATATGTATAATATGTTTATGTATTATTTCTTTAAAAAGTGGTACTTAGAACTAATGCAATACTCTAGATGTAGTCTCAGCACTTCAGAATTCAATGGAATTATCACCTCCTTTTTCATGGAAGCCATGTCTGTCTCGTTGCAGCATACAACAGAATTAGCTCTTCTGGTTGTCATATCAAACAGTTGGTATAAGGTTAATGGGGAATAAGATCTTCCCCACCCATCAATAGGCCTCACATGGAGCCCATTAAGGGAAGCTTGCTTGGTTGTAGGAAGGCTTACACACCTTTTGTTAATTTCTAATTAGGTACTGAGCCTATTAGCTGAATGAGTATACATTCTAAGAGGTGAACTTTTGCTTTGGGGGCTCACTTATGCGAAAGATGTTGTGATTCACTGATTGAGACTCTGCGTGGCCATATGTTCAGAGCTCCCTGACTCCTCAGACGTAAAGACTCTCTCGATTCACTCTGTTGGTCTTTATTTCTCTTTTCTGTATTTTTTCTTTTTAATTAAAGAAGATAGTTGACCTTTTTAAGTTGCTTTCTTAGTAAAGCAGGTAAAAGAACCTGCACTGGTAGCCATCCTGGGTATGCCAATGTGGTTGCCGTTACAGTTGGTGAATTAAGCTTGCAAATCTTTAAGACCCCCAGATCCTTTATTAACAAACCTGGTGGAGATTTTTGTTTGGAGGCAATGGGATTTAGTGATTTGCCCAAGGTCACACAGCTAGTAAATGTCTGAGGCCAAATTTGAATTCAGGTCCTCCTGACTCAAGGGCCAGTGCTCTATCTACTGTGCTACTTAGTTGCCCCCCCCTTTTTTTTTTACCAGACTTAATCTTAAACATGCTTCCCTGATCTTTTAATTGTGAAGTCAATTTTTTTTACTCCTAAATATAAAATGTTTATGTGTGTATGTTCAATTATCATTCTTTGTTTTTGTTGTTCCGTTATTTCAGTCATGTTCAACTCTTTGTGACCCCATTTGGGGTTTTTTTTGGCAAAAATACTGGAATGGATATGACTGGTATGGCACAGAAGAGCAGAATCACTCGGAGTCCATGTTTTCTTCTCTGTCACTTAAGTGATCACACTCACTCAGTCACTCATACACAAACACATGCAGGAATCAAGTCAAATCTGGACTTTGTTCAAGGTCAGAAGGCAAAGTTGGATAAAGCCTACTAAGAAAATCTATTGGTTTAATTCAGAGAAACATTTTCTTTGGCAGATCCTCAATCCCTTCTGTTTTCCAACTATGTGGAATTATTCTTGGAACCACAAAAGACTTTTTTTTAAAAAAGTTTAACTAGTTATCTTTCATTCGATAGCAGAATTGCTTCAAGACCTCTTTCAGACTGACTTAGGAGTCACTTTCCCTAAGAAACATTCCTTTAGCTCTCCATCATCTCACTCTCCCACTACACGGCTTGCTCAAGAGGCCAATGTACTGGGTATGGGCAATCTTGTGGGGAGAGAGAGTGGCTATTCTAATCTCTAATCAAGCATTACCTCAACTTCAAAACTTCTCAAGACAGAGAGGCAGAGTCTCTGGATAGTCTAAACTCTCTGGATCTAAGATGACTAGACATAGGCGATTCCAATACAGATAAACACTTCTCCCTCCAAACTCCCCCTCACCCCTGAATAAATTTCCCACATACATAGGCCTCTTTGGAATTTGAAATAAAAGTGGAAAATTGGAATTTGTAAAACATAAAAGAATAAATATCACATCTTAAATATTTTTGGAATATATTAGCTGAATATAAAACCAAATCTACCAAAATGGCCTATATCAGAAGTGGGGCACCTGTGGCCTTATAGGTCCTCAGGTGTGACCTTTCTACTGGTCCAAGTTTTACAGAACAAGTCCTTTTATTAAAGGGATTTGTTCTGTGATGTTTAGATTCATTCAAAGGGCCACACTTGAGGACCTAGAGGGCCACATGAGGCCTCAAGGGCACAGGTTCCCCGCCCCTGGTATGGAGGGAGAATCTACTTTTTAATATTAAATACTAAAAATCCATCCAAGAAAAATGGGAATGAATTTAAAAAATAGAAAAAAACAGAGATGAATTGGGTGAATACAAGACCTAGCAACTTAGCATCTCTGAGACGTCAAACCATAAGACTTACAAGAAAAAAGAAAAGAAAGGAAAAATCAAGAAATTGAAAAATTGAGGCAAAATAATAGATCATAGGTAGAGGAAAGGCATAAGAAAGTTGAGAAAGAGAAAGAATGAGGAATAAATCAAATGGAAAGGGAAGGATCAGAAATATTTGTACTTCTAACTTGAATGTTGGTATGGTGGGTATAATATTGGATGAAATTAGAAAAACATGAGTCCAAATTCCCCCTCAGACACTTACTCTCTCTGTGACATACACAACACACTTAACTTTCATCTGCCTCTACTTCTTCATCTGTAAAATGGAAGAAATAATAGCACCTACATCTCAAGGTTGTGGCAAGGATAATACATGTAAAACATTTTGCAAATATTAAAAGTCTATATAAATGTCAGCTGTTGTTGCTGTTTGTTTGTTGTTGCTGTTGCGCTTAAACCCTCCTGTTTTATTTTTTCTACCATTTTCCATTTGGCTACCACTCTCATGTAAAGGATTCTAACAAAACCCACCTTTCCTATTACCAATTTCTAAACTCAGTATGTCTTAGAAGGAACGCATTTCGAGAAATAAATTTAATCATTTTATAACTTGTATTATAGTATGCATGTACATTTCAAGTCCTCTTGATATCAGGGACTATAATTTAAATTTATTTCTTTAAATTCCTGGGACCTAGTATAGTGCTTTCCTTATAGTAGTGACTTAAAAAATCTTTGTTGATGATTGCACATAATATACCCTATATCAAATTGCATACCATCTTAGGGAGGAGGAAGGTGAGGGAGAGAGGAAGAAAATCTGGAACTCAATTTTTTTTAAAAAAAAAAAGAACTTCTAAAATTGTATTTAGACTTATGATGAAGAATGCTATCCATCCCCAGAGAAAGAACTGATGGTGTCTGAATACAGATTGAAGCATATTTTTTTATATTATTTTTCTAGAGGTTTTGTTTTTGTTTTGGGTTTGGGTTTTTTTTGTCTGTTTTCTTTCACAACATGACTTATGGAAATGTTTTGCATTACTATACATGTATAACCTATATCGAATTGCTTGCCTTCTCAATGAGGGGGGTCAGGAGTGAGGAAGGAAGAGAATTTGGAACTCAAAGTTTTAAAAACAAATGCTATTTTTTTTACATGTAACTGGGGAAAAATAAAATACCAAATAAATTTTTAAAATATGAATTCAGGGTAAAAAAAAGTCTTTACATGTAAGTAGACAAAAATAAAATACTTAAAAAATAAAACACCTATTTAAAAAAAATTGTCAAATTGAACAAAGTGATTACTCTCTGTCACCTCATCCCCAAAGACTTCTCATGGTCAGGTTGGAAAACCATGCCCTTTGAATTCTGAGTTCTGCACCAAATCATTAGTTGGGCTGTGGCTATATAAAGGCCAGAAAACTCTCATTTCCATCCAATTATCCTCTCAATGATGTCACGTGGTCAAACCTTTTTGCTCTGGTAGAGACTCAAGGTGAGGAGACAGGCGAGTGATGTCTTCCCTTCATGACCCTTATGTCCTTTCCAATCAACTAAACATAAAGAGGTGCCAATGGTTAATTATACTATTGCCACATTTACCTATAAGTGAAGGTCAGCCTTAGAGGACAAAGAACTAGCCACCAGTAAAGAACACCTGGTTTCAAGTCCCACTTCTGTGATATACTGACTATGTGCTGCTGAGTAAATCATGTCATCTTTCAGTGCCTCAGACAACTCTTCTAAGGCTGTGAGTTGCAGAGTTGATGCTAATCTCACTTGCTAGAAGGAGTTTATCATTAACTCATCAGGAATTTCTTATTCTGAAGAAATCCCAGGTTGTATCCAATAGAACCCATAGGTAGATGGCCTTCCAAGGGCTCAGCCAATGATGACATCTCCCTGACTTAGAAATTTCCTAGCACTTTTTCTAGTCTCTCTTATCCTATTCTAATTTTCAATTATTGATCAATAAGCAAGCATTTACTCAGTGTCTGCTACTATACTTGCCAGGCACTTTATATAAAGCAGAATATATAAAGCAAGATAATTCCTGCCCTCAAGTAGCTTTCATTCTACTGGTAGCATGTTTCTATAAGAATATAGGACATATACAAAATACAAAGTCATTGGAAAGTGGCATTAGCAACTTGGGGGAATCGAGAAAGTTCTCTAGAAGGAGGTGGCATTTGAGCTGAGCTTTAAAGAAAGCTAAGCTATCTAGGAGTTGGAGGTGAGGAGGGAAGACTTTACATGCATGATGGGGCAGAAGCCAGAAAGTCATGTATGCAGAATAGCAAATAGATCATTTTTGCTGATATATAGGTCCTATCTCCCCTATAACACTTTAAATTTTGAGAGAGTAGTTGAAGGACTCATCTTATTCATCTTCGTAGCTTTCTCAAAGCTTTGCGCTTAGTAGGTATTCAAAAAATGTTTCAGTTGAAGAGCATTGGATCTAGAGATGGAGTACCTGGATTCAAATATTGACTCTGTCACCAACTGACTGGGACCAGGTGAGTCATTTTACATCTCTAGGCCTCTCAAAGTTGTTGGAATATCTGATTTCTAAGCCCCTGCACTTCTATGTATGTGATTCTATGAGGCACTACTATAGAACGAGTCCATGAAAAGCAAGCTGCTCTTAGGCCAAAAGTAGGCTCATGTAGCCTGAATTTCATGGCACTGGGAAATACTCCCTCCCCAAGACACACATGCATGCTTCGTTTCACATACATCAAGAAACTTCAGCGTGCACACTCCTTCCACTGATTCAATTCTGTGATCACTATCTAAGCTTTAGTAAATGTTCTTCATAAGTTTCAATGACCTTCTTCCTAGGTGGTTAACCTTCTGGAGATGAGCCTTTCCAAACTGACCTGTGTTAGATGTTGGACAACAGCCATTGCTTCAGAAGAACCAGTGCTTGTATTTCACTGGCAGCCTTCATACCATGATGAGGCATCAGGGAAACACTTTGGTGAGGTTCTATTCATCAAACACACTTAAATGGAATTTTTCTCTGCTTCTAATCTGATTTACTGATGTCTGAAATTCTGTCATTTCCTATTAATTATCCTGGTTTGACATTGCTACTTTTAAAAGTTCAGATTCCACTGTGAGAGAAAATAACATTAAGATATTATTGCTCAAATACGTATATCAATACTTTTTTATGGTAGTGAAAAAATGGAAACAAAGTAGAGGCCTATCAACTGGGAATGGCTAAACAAATTATGGGATGTAAACATAATATTACTGTGCTGTAAGAAACTGAACGTTGGGGCAGCTAAGTGGTACAGTGAGTAGAGCACCGGCCCTGGAGTCAGGAGGACCTGAGTTCAAATTCTCAGACACTTGACACACTTACTAGCTGTGCGACCTTGGGCAAGTCACTTCACCCCAATTGCCCTGCCTTCCCCCCTGCAAAAAAAAAAAGAAACAACATTATAAATACGGAGAAGCATAGGAAGACATAAACTGATGCAAAATGAAGAAAGCAGAACTGGTAGGAAAATCTACACAATTACTCCAACAATATAAATGCAGAGATGAAAACAATTAAATTAAATTGTTTAAGCTGAATGCTGCCAAATTATACCAATCATTATCTCAAAAAAGAGATATTAGAAGAACACCCCCCAGCCAAACCTCCGGTTATTTTCTTGTTCTATTTCTTCATGACCCCATTTCAGATTTTCCTGGCAAAGATACTGGAGTGGTTTCCCATTTTCTTCTCCAGTTTATTTTACAGATGGGGAAACTGAGGTATACAGGGTTAAGTGACTTGTTCAAGGTCACACAGCTTGTAAGTATTTGAGGCCAGAACTGAACTCAGGAAGATGAGTTTTCCTGGTTCCAGGCCCAGGGCACTCTATCCACTGTACAACCTACCTGCCCACACCTTTACCTACTTCTTTGCAAAGGTAGGGAACCATGGGTGTGGAACATTGTATACAATGGCAGACTTTTAAAAAATAGTTTTGAAGAATTTTTTTTAAATGCCTTTTTCTTTATGTTTTAGTATAACAAATAGCTTTCTGAGAGGGAGGATACAATGGAAAATCTAAGTGATTTAACTTTTTAAATGTCAATAAAATGTATATTTAAAAAGCTGCTATTTTTCATAAATACTTTTGCATGAATCAGTATTTCAGAGCCTTTCCAGAGTCATAGTTAATTGAAAGCAATAGAAAAAAAGAGCAGAAAGAAAGGTCAGGAAGACAAGGTTCTTCCCAGGGAAGATCTACCTGGGTAAAAGACCAGGTAGCAGCCAGAGAGCCATATTAGGCCATATCAGGGAGCTAAGAAGGGCAATTCAAGAAAGGAGACACAGTTCTGTAAAGGCCATCTCTGGCCTATGACCCACCTGAAAATGATGTTGATCCCATTAGCCTAGTAATGGAGAAAAGACTTCTCTTCTTGTGACACTCAATCTCAGGTCTTCTCCTACCTAGAACCTACAAAATACCATGGAGGAATATATTCTCTACCTAAATTGCTACCTGAAATATCCTCGTTATCTTACTGAAGGAACTGTGGAAATTATCCCAAATAGGAGTAAGGAAAAACAAATTGTTTCTTGACCAGGGCTAGCCCTAGCCTGGAGCTAAAGACACTAGTTTGTCTTCATCAATTAAAAGAGATCATTTGTATACACAATCATGTCATGAGAAATATCAAAATATTGGAGAAATACAAAATAACAGAGAAACAAACAAGCAAAAAAAAGATTACAGGGTCCTTGTCCTACTAGAATTTTTCATTCAGTGGAAAACAAGAACCACATCTCGTACTATTTGAATTGTCCAAGGTCTATCACAGTGCTTTGAAAAGAATAAGTGCTTGATAAATACTTGTTGAACGAATGAATCAAATGGATAGATTCACAAGCCATCTAAACCAAAATGGTGGTAAGCATATGTGTTTTTAGTAACTGTTGTGCCTATTCAGTTGTTTCAGTTGTGTCTGACCCTTCGTGACCCCATTTGGGGTTTTCTTGGCAAAGTTACTGGAGAGATTTGCCATTTCCTTCTCCTGCTCACCTTATGGATGAAAAAACTGAGGCAAACAGGGTTTAAGTGATTTGCCCAGGGTCACACAACTAGTGAGTGTCTAAGGCCACATTTGAACTCGGATCTTCCTGACTCCCAGCCTGGTGCTGTATCCACTGTGCCACATAGCTGCCTATATTCAGTAATTATTTACTAACAAGTTGACTTTCAACTCTCCAATAAAAACTCCATCTTAATGACTATAGGTAATTCAGCTAAAAGACATTTTCTGGAGTCATTGAAATAATCTCTACCTGCAATGGTTTTTTACTATCTAAACAAAAAGTTAACTGAGACATTTGAATCTCCAGATTTTAGAGCTAGAGGAACCTTATACATCATTTAGTCCTACCTCCTCATCATAAAGCAAGGAAACTAAGGTCCAAAGTGAGTTGACAAGCTAGGATTCACATAAGATTCCAAATCCAGTCTATTCTGCTATCCAACAGCCTCTGAACTGTACCTGAACCCTTCCAGCAAAGAGGGGCTTACCACTTCACATGGTACCCCATTCCATTTTGAATAGCTCTAATTGTTTGAGAAGCACCATGGCATAGTGTATAGAGTTCTGGCCTCAGAGCTGGGTACAAGTCCTCCTCCTGACTATTACTGACTGAGTGACCCTAGGCAAGTCACTTGTCCTATCAATGATGTAGAGCAGTGGTGTTAAACTCAAATAAAACCTAGACCACTAAACCATGCAAACATAAGGATCCATGTGGACCACATATTGATTTAGAAAACCACAAATTAGTATTATCTAGTTTCGTTGTATTTTTCTTTATTTTGTTACATCTTTCTCAATTATATTTTAATCTGGTTTGAGCCATACCCTGGAGTGATGTGGGCCATATGTTTGATACCTCTGCTCTAAGCACAGCAGTCTGCTAATTGCCCTGCTAATCTGGTCATTGGTAGAGGGATTTTTTCATCATGGAAATCCCAGTGTCAATGGAATCCACAATGAAAACATAGGTCCTCATCATGGAAATCTCAATGACAATGGAATCTATAATGAAAACATAGGTCATCCTCATGGATATCCTAATATCAATGGAATCCACAGTGAAAGGCAGTGTATCATAGTGGATAGAGAGATGAGCTTAGAGCCAGGAAAACTTGGGTCCAAGTCTTACTTCTGACACATACTAGTTGTATGATCCAGGACAAGTTACTTAGCCTCTTAGTGTTCTGTGTAACTCACTAAGACTAAGTTATAGAGGAGGTGCCAGCCTGCATTAGTAAAGAGAGTGCCTTCACTGGGGAGTTTGCAAGTCCTAGGCCTATCTGTAATTATTAGAAAACTCTTTGTTATATTGAGACACTATTCCTTATGAAAATAACAAATGAAGTAGTCTTCATTTCAGGAGTATTCTTCCTGAGGAACCTCAATATCTCAATGGTGAATGCCCAATGTTGGTCTTACAAGTAAGCAGAATGGGTGGATGCCTACATAGTATCATTTGAAGGTCACCAGGCAGGATTCTGGGCCAGCACATTGCCTTCTCTGGCTTATCTAAAAGTCCACCATTAAAGATTTACTTCCTAGGCTATTGAAGATGGTTCAGTAAAATGCAAACTCTACTGGGAATTGACAATAGGGCAAATGAAAGCCAGAAGACATTGAATCAGAGATTAACATTCAACAGTTACAGCAAGGCCAATGTCCTGAAAGAACGAGACAGAGAGGCATCTGATGGGCAAAAGGAATGGAGGAGAGGTCCTACACAGAGGGAGAAAAGTACTAGTGGAAGGCTTCCCCAAGGTCAATTTGGCTTATTTTGCAATCTTGCCCAGGACTGCCCTTGGTCATGCCTTCTGGGTTATTGCTTTTACCAAGCTATCACTGACACAGGTTACTTTTGCCTACTCCAGTCAAGGAATCTCAGACACAAAGAAAATAAAACTTCTTTTCATTCCACAGTACAATGAGATCTGTCCTTACAATCCAGGTGCAGCACCTGTGTCTGTATACTTTATTATTCCAAAGGATTAGTTGACAAAAGAATGGTTGTTCCTTTAATCTCCCACATATCTCAATTTACAGTTCTGTTATTGCTGGGAAATGACTACATTTATTCTCTACAATTATAGTCAATGGGTACTTATTGAACCCACTATTATGCCCAGAGTCTTATTCTTCGACCATAGATTTTGCTAGGACTTGCTTATATAAAACAAATGTGAAAGAATCAGTTCTCTTTAAGAGTAACTCCTCCCTGTTCTGTAATGTTTACATCGAAACCCATTAAAATCACATTTTTTCCTCTCGCTTTTCTAGACCCACTCATGATCTTTAAGAAGGAAGGCTGACTGATCCAAAGGTAAGAACACAGAAGCCCAAAGAGAAAAGAGAATGTGTCTCTTAGAAAAGCCAGGAACATACCCATCTTGGGTCGAATTTAAGCCTTAAAGCCTCAAATCATGCAGTATCATGAGAAATCAGAGAATCATAGATCTTAAGGACTTTCAGCAATTATCTGGTCCATACTTTTACCGTTAGAGAGACAAGGCATTATCTTTGCTTTATACATTAGGCGGTCATAGGTCAAACGTCTCCATTTTTCAGAATAGAATACCTAGCTAGACCCAGAGAAAAGCGCTTTGCTCAAAGGATGCAGGTGGTTAGGTCCTAGATGAAGTCCCTAGATAGGCCAAAAGTAGATCCTTGACAAAGTACAAAAAAAAGCAAACAAACAAACAAAAAAACCCCTGTATTCAGAATAAGAGAATAATAGGGTTAAAAATCCTGGTACTGCTATTTACTGCGCCTGTGCCCTTAGGCAAAGTTCGTCATCAGTAAAATGAGAAAGCTTGAGGAAATGATTTCTGAACTCCTCTTAGACTCTTAGACTGCTAATCCTGAGTTCAGTGTTCAGTTCACTCAACCTTCAGTCCACTATCTTTGTCTCTTTCATTGACCCAGGATGGGTAAGAACGAATGCAATTGGGCCTTTAGTATGTGACTGTATGCAGGGGAATATAGATGAGCTATAGCTTAGTGTGTAAAAAATCTTATCCTTTCCTGCTGAGCCTTAAAAGATGATGATGATGCCGAACACACTTTGCTTGAACCTCTGTTTCTCATACAGGAGACCATGAGGAAGAGAGTAGCAATCATTGGAGCTGGAGTGAGTGGCCTGGCCTCCATCAGGGCCTGTTTGGAAGAAGGGCTTGAGCCTAGCTGCTTTGAAAAGAGTGATGATGTTGGGGGCCTGTGGAAATACGCAGTGAGTTGAATTTCATGACGCCACACTGGGGACTTGGAGGAGGGTGTCTATGGCAAAACAAAGTATAAACTTTGTGTTTGGGAGATGGTAAAAGCTTCAAAAAGGCAAAGGGAAACCTTTTCTCTCTCACTGGGCTTGAAATACCAATCTGAGTCAGTGACATCCCATTTTCCATCTGAAAATAG
The DNA here is from genome assembly GCA_028646595.1 of Phalanger gymnotis. Lineage (NCBI taxonomy): Eukaryota > Metazoa > Chordata > Mammalia > Diprotodontia > Phalangeridae > Phalanger > Phalanger gymnotis. Next base: position 286,067,361 of record CM053626.1, on the reverse strand, counting down.
CACCTAAGACTTACTGAGCATTATGACGAGAACTCAAAAGTATAGGATGCCAGACTATGAGGAGTAGTTGATTGGTTGAAGCATCTAGGTGGCATAATTTTTAGAGCACTGAACTTGGATTTAGGAAGACCTGGGATAATATCTTGCCTGAAAGACTTACTAGCTATGCCACCCTAAACAAGTGACTATGCTTCTCTCATTTTCAGTTTCCTCACCCACAAGATGGTGGTTATAGTAGCATCTACTCTATAGGGTTGTTGTGAGAATTAAATGAGATGATGTATGGAATGTGTTTTGTAAACCTTATAGCACTATATAAATGCTAAACATTCCTATAGCTACTAATAAAATGAAGTTTTTTGGGGAATTACCCAAATCTGTTTCTTCAAAAGAACAGAGGATCATGGATCTATAACCAGAAAGGACTTCAAAGGCCATCAAGCTCAACAGCCTTGTTTTGGAGGTTCAGAAAAGATAAGTGAATTGTCTATTTTACACAGAGTAATAATCAGAGGCAGGATTTGAACCCAGGTCTTCTGACTGCAGAGCCAGAGGTTTTTTATTCTGCTATACCAAATTGCCTCTTTAATTGAACCATGGACACTGACTGAAACCCTCTGCAACTCTTTAATAGCCTTTGTGACTTGCTGTTGGAAAATAAAATCATTGCCTCTTGGCCAACCTTTTGGTAATGAGCTCCTCCAAACTTAGCTAGGTTTGTCCTCAGATCATTTACACACTGTCTGTCGCTGAGCCTCTAAGTGAGGCTTTTCAAACTTGTAAGGATCTGTACTTTGCTGGCAAGATGGGTTTGGGCGCCTAGTACAAGGCTCTTACAAGGTTGAAGGCCTGACCCATAATAGATTAAAGTGAGAGCCAGAAGCTTTAGGTATCAACTTTGGGGAAGACAAAATTGATTTTATGCTGTGAAAGTTTAGATTCTTGTCTAGGAAAAAGAATAATGTACTTCAGAGGGCAGCTGAAAATCAGGGGTAACCATGTAGGGGGAAACCTCTATTTTCAGTGGCTTTAGGGGAATCGCAGTATATTTGGACTAATGCCACAAAGTAAGCTCACTAGTGGGGATCCTTTGAGGCTGTCAAATGTTGGCCTGATAGATTTAGGACTCCAAGCCAGGAGAGACACAGTCCCTTGATCTTTCATCACTGCCAAACTCAAACCGGCCTACTTTACTGAGGGAAAAACTAAACCCAAGAGTCATAGGCAAAAAGGGACTTTGGAAAATAGCATCAAAATGGCCAGAAAATCAGGTCTATGCTGGGAGTTCCCAGCTGCCACCCTGAACCCTCAAAGCAATGAAGATGTCCGCAGCAGCCATAGCAGAAAAGGTCAGAGACGCTCCTATGGAGCCTACAGCAAAGAAGAGTACAACAAAAATTAAGGAGTCATGGAAGGTAGGCACCTGGTGATGTTTGAAGGCCAGCTAGATGGTGTATTGGTAGGGCATCGAATCTGGAGTCAGGAAGACTCATTGCTTCTTGAGTTCAAATCTGGCCTCGGATACTTACTAGCTGTGTGACCCTGGGCAAGTCACTTTTATCCTGTTTGTCTCCTTTTCCTCACCTGTAAAGTGAGTTGGAGAAAGAAATTACAAATCACTTCAGTATCTCTGCCAAGAAAACCCAAATGGGGTCATGAAGACTTGGACACAACTGAAATAACTCAATGACAACCACAACGATGATGTTTGACAAAGCCTTTCTCCCAAAGTTGAGCCTGCTTGGGTCTAAAAAGAATAATTGACAGCTCATGAGCCCCAATGGTATTGATTTCATTTGTGACCTTAGGCAAATCACCCTGATAAGCTAAAAAGGTAAATATTTGTCCTTTGACAAATTCATTTCTCACTGACAGCCCAGTCAGTTGGGAGATTAATGGGATTTAGAGTCAGAAAATTCTGGATTCTGACACTGGTGAAGTATGTTAATACAGGCGAGTCATTTTCCAGTCTTTTCAGCCATAAAATGGGGATAAAAATATTTATATAGGATTGTTTTGAGGAAAGCACTTTATAAACATTAAAATGCAATGTAAATGCAAACTAGTGGAAAGAAAACTGGTGACTCTGGAGTCAAAGTACTTGGTTTCAATCTTGCCTCTGACACCGACTATTTATGTGACCTTGGGCAATTCATTTAACCTTCTTAGCATTAGTTTCCTACCTGTAAAATAAGAGGATTGACCTGGTTGACCTCTGAGGTCCCTTTCTGATAAAAATCTATGAGATGATGAAGATAAGGAGGAGGAGGATGACAGTTTGCCTTTTGGCTGCAGAAGCATCTTTTTGAAAGAAAAAATTGGCAGATTGTCAGTGATTGGCCAGAGGAATAGACTTTTACTCTATAATGCAAGAATTAGTCTGGACCCTCTGTTCCACATGCCCAAGAGTCCACAGTGCAGTTTCTCATATTCTTACAAGATTATTCCAGAACCACCTCTACCTTCTCCATCAGCCAGTGAAAAGCATTTGTCTGTGCCCCTTTTTTACATACTCTCAGTCCTACAAGACACTGCATGAGAGGAGCAGGAAAAAAAAGTGCAACTAAGACTCTAAGTCTTCCCCTTTCATGATCTCTGCAGCAATCAAAGATAGGTAAGACAGCCAAAGCTTAGAGCTGTGTTTCTTCCATAACACACAGAAAGAACTGAAGAGATTCTTCTGAAGAGATTCGATTGCAGGCAAGACATTAACACCAAAGACATATTACTTATAAATTCAGTAATCAAGCATCCAGTAAGCACCTAATGTATGCCAGGCACTGTGATAAGCACTATTTCAAAGAAAGATAAAAGTCCCTGTTCCAAAAGCTCACAGTCTAATGGGGGAGATAGCATGGGGAAAACTATGAACAAATAAAATATATACAAGATTAACTAGAGATAATCAACAGATTCAGTTCTCTGACTCCTCAGCACCTTTGTCTCCAAGCATTTGCAGATAAGTAGGGAAAAAATACTCAGATCCAATCTGAATTCACATCAGTTGCCTCCATGACATAACAGTCTTTCAGACTTTTGGTGAGGCAAATTCACCAACTATGTCAATTTGTTACTAGATAAATTAATGAGACATCCCATGGGTTGATTTTCAGCCTTTCCTTCCAAGTAAGAGGAAAATGTTTATTTTCATGTCTGTTACCCTGTACCCACATACTAACATCCTCCCCACAGGGAGTCCTTCCTCACTTTTTGCCGATATCAAAAGGGCTCCAGTGGAGCACTCCAACTGTCCATTTGTCATCTGGCACTCTTGCCACTTAACCAGCCCATCTCTCTTCCGATCATAGAACTCCTTGATGTCATCTTACACTGTTGCTCTTCAGCGTTCCACATTGGTTATGTGTTAATATAACCAATACAAGCACGTATATCTGGGACAGATAATGCAAGTGAACAAGAAGCTAGGTTCAGAGTTAAATGTTGTTCAGTCATTTCAGTTGGGTCTGACTCTTTACCACCCCATTTGGGGTTTTCTTGGCAGAGATGTTGTAGTAGTTTGCCATTTCCTTCTCCAGCTCATATAATAGATGAGGAAACTGAGGCAATGTTAAGTGACTTGTCTAGGGTCACACAGTAAGGGACTGGGGCTAGATTTTAACTCAGGAAAAGGAGTCTCCCTGATTCCAGGTCCAGCACCCTATCCACTGAATTACCTTGATAAACATTCAGAATTGAATAGGAGGAGGATAAAAGATCAGATTATTCTCTAGAAATTATAATGCTTTTTTTGCCAGCCTCAAGTTTCTCATGAAAGCAAAGACCATCTTTTAGAAACAAACAATTTACTTACATTGCTATATGGAAGTAAGACATGGACCATTATTGCCTACAAAGACCTAAAAGTGAGTGTTACAGAGAGGGGCAGTTAGATAACACAATGGATAGAGCTCTAGTTTGGAAGTCAGAAACACTCCTCTTCCTGGGTTCAAATCTGGCCTCAGATACTTACTAACTGTGTGACCCTGGGCAAGTCACTTAAAACACTTTGCCTCAGTTTTCTCACCTGTAAAAGGAGCTGGAGAAGGAAATAGCAAACCACTCCAGTGTCTTTGCTGAGAAAACTCCAAATGGGATCACAAAGAGTAGGACATGGCTGAAAACAAGTGAATGACAACAACAACAACAACAAAATAGAGATATTAATAAAAAGATACATGATGGATGTGATCTGGCTCTTCTTCAGTGCTCCACATTGGATATAACCAATAAACAATCATTGAAATTGAAGTGAGAAGAGCTGGATTTGAACCCCAGATCCCCACTTATGTAACCTTAAGTAATTTATTTACTTCCTCTGTACGTCAGTTCTCTCGTCTGATAAAGAAAGGGATTAGATTAGATAATATATAAAATGCTTTGCAGCTTTAATGTTCAAGGACTCCATAAAGTTTTCTGCTGGTTTATTCTTTAAACTTTGTTTTTCTTCCTAGGATCATGCAGAAGAAGGAAGGGCCAGCATTTACCGATCTGTATTCACCAACTCTTGCAAAGAAATGATGTGTTTCCCAGACTTCCCTTATCCTGATGACTATCCTAACTACATGCATAACACTGAGCTCCACAAATATATAAAGATGTTTGCTCAAAAGAAGAATCTTTTAAAATATATACAGTTTGAGGTAAGACTTCCAGTATCTGCTTTTTTCTTAATATTGAAATGTATAAGATGAGGAAAGCACATTTATGCAAACACCCCATTATAGAAATAGAAGCTAAATGTTCACAGCCTTCACAGACCTAATGTGAATTTGTACCATCACCTAAAGAATTATTCATGTGACAATTCTTTATGGGAACATTCTCCTCCACCCTGGAATCAACGTATACTGACAAACAATAGAAAAATGCCATCAAGAGACACACAGACACAAGTTAGCTCAGTACCTGTGTGGCCCTGATCTTCTAAGAATAACCCAAGAACGCTTGAGTAGTGGTTTAGGTTAGGCTAGCTCTGGTCTCCCTTCTAATAGATGTCAGTTCAAAGGAATATGGCACCTAATAGGGACTGTGTCTTTAAATGCAGAAAAATTTAGATAAATGATGAATCTACTTGCTTCCTTTACCTTGCACTGTTAGTGAATTTCACCCCCACACAGAGCCAGAGGAGTAAAATACGTGAATCATTTCATGATAACTTTTGATATGTTCTTGGAACTCTTTACCAATTTTATATATAAAACAGCATGGAAAAAAAAAACTTTCTGAGTCATATATTTGGTTTCTGCTTATACTTTTTCTACAAAGGGTAATCTTTCTACTTAGTTTATTAACCAACATAGTGCTAAAGCCAAATGTACCAGTATCTATCACAGATTAAATTGTCTTTACCTATTTTAATTAAATTCAGATTATAAAGAAATTTTGCCCCATGAAGCCATTCACTAAATGGGTAGAAGATAAAAGTTCTTTGTCCACAACCAATAACATGCTCTCATGCCAAGCATAAGAGCTATGAATGCCACAGTCTGTAGGCAATTTATCAATCAATCAGAAAACATTTAGTAAACATTTACTATGTGCCAGGCACTGAGATAAGCACTAGGCATACAGAGAAAGATAAAAATAGTCTTTGTCTTCCAGAACTTCCCATTCTAGTAGAGAACAGAACTTGTAACAAATTATGTATATACACAATATATACAGACAGAACATTGTTTTAGAGCTGTTAATCTGATTAGTAATTGAAGGAATTGGAAAAGTTCCCCTGAAGAAGGGAGAGAGCAAAGGGAGAGATAGAGGTGAGGAGGGAGAGGAACATTCTAGGCATGGGGAACAATGAGTGCTTGGCTCTTATTACTGACTTATTTCTGAATTTGTTGTACGGCTTGAGCCATATCGATCTACTTGTGAAATGATATTAAAGTTATCTGGGAAAGTATCTACTTAGATGACTCAATTGACTACTCTCTCTCCTTTAATCCAGTCTCAGAGGAAGAGATGATGCTTCTTCCAGCAGCTTTACTTTCCAACAAGTAAATCTCTTTAATTGTACCTGTAATCCTGCCTCTCCTGTATTCTTACCTTGGAAGCTTACCCCTTGGCTCATCCCAATCTTTCTCTAATTTTTAATTTTTCATTATACAATGACTCCTTCGCTATTGCTTACACAAATGCTTTGATCCTCACTTACCTTAAACAAGCCTTCACTAAATCCTACCAACTGCTCAAGCTATCATTCTATATTTCTCCTTCCTTTCATAGCCAAATTCAGAGAAAAAGCTAATTTTTATTCACCTCCATACTGTCCCTGAGCATTCATTTCTGTGTCTCTTATAATCTGGATTGCAACCCCCTTATTCAGATGAAATTACTTTCTCTAGGGTCACCAATAACCTATTAGTTGCCAAATCCACTGTTCTGTTCTCAATACTAACTCTTCTTGATCTCTGTGAAGCATTTGACACTGTTGACTACTCTTCTGGATTTTTACATGCTATTCTCTCCTCTCTGGATTTTTATCATACTTCTCTATCCTGATTTTCCTACTACCTGTCTGGTCATTTATTACTAGTGTCTTCTGCAGAATTATCATTCTTGACCCCATTCCCCAAGCCTATGGCTCTGTCCTGGGTCCTCTTTATATACTCATTCAGTAATTACATCAGCTCCTTAATTTCAACTATCACCTCTATGCTAACAACTCCCATAATCACATTTCAAAGCCCAGCCTCTATCCTTAAATTCTAATCACATATCGCAGACTGGTGATCAACATGTGCAAAATAGATTATCTCTCCCCCACCTTATTCCTTCTCCCATTCAAACCTACAGCTCTTCCAATGATCCTTATTTCAGGTGAGGGCACCACTACCTTTCTAGTTACCTCCATTCACAACCTCAGAGTCATCATCTACTCTTCCTTCTCCCTCATCCATCATATCTACTCAGTTACCAATGTTATCTTGTATCTTTCTTTATGTGATTACATGTTATCTCTCCCATTAGAATAGAAGCTACTTGAAGATGAAGACTGTTGGACTTTTTCCTTTTTATCCCCAGGGCCTAGCATGATGCTGATGCCTGACTCATCACAGACACTTAATAGATGTTTATTGATTGGTTGACTCTGGCAAGAGTATGCAGAAAGTGATGTTTGAGCTTGTAGGAAGATGTGTTCTCTGAGGTAGAGAAGAGGGTATGCATTATAAGGATGAAGGATGGCTGGTACAAAGGCAGAGGAGGTGGGACATGGAGACTTATGTGAAGAATGTCAAGGCCAGTTTGGATGGATTTCAGCGTCCTGGAAGGGGACTAATGTATAATTAGACTAGAAAGCTAGGACGGGTCCAAGTTGTGAAAGGATTTAAAAGTTTTTGGTTTGGGGGGCAGCTAGGTGGTGCAGTGAACAGAGCACTGACCCTGGAGTCAGGAGGACCTGAGTTCAAATCTGGCCTCAGACATTTGACATTTACTAGCTGTGTGACCTTGGGCAAGTCACTTAACCCCAATTGCCTTGCCTTCCCCCCACCTCCAAATTTTTTTAAAGTTTTTGTTGTTTTAGGGAAGAGACTTAGAAATGTTTGAATAAAGAGTGGAAGGAACCAGTAGATTGGGAGAAATTAGAGATTACAGAGAGAAGAGATGATTTAAGGGACAATCTGCTGGAGTGGACAGAAGACATGAGATCAAGGGCATTCACAGAAAGATAGATCTTGATAAGGAGAAGGGCCACCTCATTATCAGAGAACAGGAAAAAAGAAGAGAGAATAAAAGAGGATGATGCCAAGAGGTTTGAAATGAAGAGAATTTGAGAAGAGAGAGCTCAGGAAGAATGGTTTCAATATTCTCAATAGAGAAAGTGGGGAGGTTGGCAACTGAGAGAATGGGGAAAGAGAGGTCTGAGAGGCTTGAAGAGAGAAGGAAAGTTCTAGAATAGTTTGGTGTGAATGAGATAGGGAGTCAATTAGGGAGGAATAAAAAGGTCACCTCGGTGTCCTGAGGACCCCGTTGGAGTAGGGTAAGTTCATCTAGCATCACATAAGGAGTAAAGGAGAGAAATAATAGGAGCATTAGAGTTTGGTAAGGGATGGGCAGCCAAAGGACAAAAGGCTGAAGGATTTAAGAGTAGAAGATAGTGTGGGGTGGAATGGGTTAACTATAGAATTCTGATTAGGAAGGGAGGAAAGAGAAGTCAGAGCAGGTATACTGTCTGATAAAATATTGAGAGGTGGAAAGATCAGAGGTCATGATGAAGGCAAGGGAAAGGGGGAGGAAGGATAGGAGGTTGGGGTCAGACAGGAAGAAATAAGACTCTTTCCATAAAGGATTTATTTTCAGAGGATTTTAAGGTGTTTTAGCCACAGCGATTTCTATTTTAAACATATAGACTGTTCAATGATTATTTAATCATGGAATCCATCTCCCAATGTTTAGGACAAAGCACAAAAATTATGTCATTTAACTGCAGAAACACTGCAAGGATCATAGACCTACATATTTCTATGTACGTGTATGTATGTGCACCTACACATACAGCAGCTGGTAGACAAGAAAATATTGAATATTAGTGAAAGTAGGGATGAGAGAAGTTGCATGTGTAGGCATTTATATGGGATCTTTTGTTCCTCTGGGTTCTTTTAAGACAGCAGTCACTAGCGTAAAGAAACATGCCAATTTCTCAGTCACTGGTCAGTGGGATGTTATTACTGAAAAGGATGGAAATCAGGAATCATCTGTATTTGATGCTGTGCTGATTTGCTCAGGACACCATGTGTATCCCAATTTGCCAGTTGATTCATTTCCTGGTAAGTATGAAAGATACAGTTTTCTATGCAACTTCCATAAATCCCAGCAATTTCTGAACAGATAATAAATACATTACAAAGGGACAAAGAAAACATTAAGTTTATTGATATTTTCTATATTAACAATTCAAACATTTACATTTCTCTTAAAAATGCTGGAAAACATAGGAATAAATGGACCTTTCCTTAAAGTGATACATACCATGTGTATATATGTATTTATATATACATGTGTATATGTATGTAGGTAGGTGTGTGTATGTGTATATCTGTATGCATTTGTGTATGTGTATGTATATATGTTTGTGTGTATGTGTATGTGTGTGTGTATTGGTTTGGTTGTTGTCCTTCATTCTCAAACAGTAACAAAATGCCACCGCTACAATGCAGTCAGTTGTTGCTTAGTCATTTCAGTTGCATCTGACTCTTTGTGATCCCATATGGGGTTTTCTGGGCAGAGATACTGGAGTGGTTTGCCATTTCCTTTTCCAGTTCATTTTACAGATGATGAAACTGAGACAAACAGGGGTAAATGACTTGTCCAGGGTCACATAGCTAATAAACGTCTGAGAGCAGATTTGAACTCAGAATGAACTCTTTATCCACTGCACCTTATAACTTTAAATATATATGTATATGTATATATATAGAAATACACACGTGTGTACATACATATATGCACACACATACATATACATACACACAATCCATATATATGTATAAAAGCTACCATTATTTATAAAAGAGATAAATCCGAGTATTTTCTAATAAAGTAGTAAACTATTTGACATAGTTCTAGAAATGCTGGCTATAGAAATAAAGCAAGAAAAAGAAATTGAGGGAATAGATAAAGAAGAAACAAAAGTATCACTTTTTGCAGATATTATCATGGTGTACTTAAAGAAGCCAAAAGAGACAACTTAAAAATTAATTTAAGCAATTGATAACTTCAGTAAAACTTACAGGACATAGAACAAATCCACAGTAATCATCATCATTTCTATATAATACCAGTGAAATCCAGTAGGAAGAGCTAGAGATATCAAATATAAAATGACTATGGAATGTACACCACTTGGGAGTCTACCTTATAGGATATACATAAAAACCACATTAAATACAACTACAAACAACAGAAATAAAGACAGACCTAAGTAATTAGAAAAATATTGATTCCTCATGGGTAGGATGAACCTATGTAGTAAAAATGACAAAACTCCTGAAATTAATTTAATTATCCAATGTCATTCCAATCAACCAACCAAAGGATTACATGACAGAACTAGAGAAAATAATAAAATTCACATGGAGGAAAAAAGGGTCAAGAATCAAAAGAGAAACAATGAAAAGAAATGGGAGTGAAGGGGGTCTAACAGTGCCAGACCGCAAACTATGCTTCAAAGCACTAATGATAAATAATAGGCTATTGGCAAAAAAAAAATAAAAATAAAGATCTCAATCACTGAAACAAATTAGGTATACAACACACAGAAGCAAATTTTTCTAATACCATGGTCTGCAATTAACACAAAGACCCCCAGTAGTGGGATAAGGTCTCATTACTTGACAAAAACTTCTGAGGAAATGGGAGAGCAGTAAGGAAGAAAATAGATTTAGACCAATACCTTATACAAAGATAAGATCCAAATACATATGTGACCTAGATATAAAAGGACTATAAACAAATTAAACAAAATAAACAAATTAGAGAAACATGGATAAAAGTACCTATCAGAACTATGGATAGGAGAAAAGTTCATGACTAAGCATGGAATACAGAGGATCATAGAAGAGAACACACTTAAAATTTTTTTTTTACCACATTAGGATTTCATTGATATCAAGAACTCTAGGTAAAGGAATTAACTCCCTCTAGCAGTGCAGATCAATGAGTATCTGCAATTTATAGTTTTAAAAAGTTGACTGGGTCACTAAAAGGTTAAGTGACTTGCCCAGCATCGCAAAACCTGTGTATGTCAAAGGGAAGACTTGAACTCAGGTCTCCCTGACTCCAAAGCCAGCTTTCTAGCTATTACAGGGCTCCATACTGCCTTTTAATATGTAATCATTACAACAAAAACCTTCATAGTTACCCAGATATGGTACTAGACATTTTTTTCTCACCTGGAATGAAAACAGTTCAGGTAGGTGGCAGAAAATGGAGGACCTGGGATTGAGGCATCATCAAAACTTGGGGAGGAGGGTTGCTGCAGCCTGAGGGCAATCACTGAGCCAAGAAGGAAGAAGCCTACTTGCCTTTTCCCTAAGGCAAATGCTCTAAATCTCCCATTACTAATGGCTCTATGTTTGTGCAAAGGAGGATTTCAAAAGTCAAGTCAACAAAGACAGGATCAGAAAGGTAGGAGGAGAACTCAAGAGAGAGAAATGTCATGGAAACCTGAAGAAAGAGGAATTTCAAAGAGAAGTTGATTGACAGTGTCAAAGGCTGGAGAGGTCAAGAGATGTGTGAAGGTTGTGAAACCATAGAGATCATGGGTAACTTTGGAAATGGAAGTCCCAGTTAAACGATGAGGTTAGAAGACAGACTGAGGAGAGTTAAGACAAGAGTGAGAGCAAACAAAGAGGAGGCAACTATTATAGACATTCTTCTCAAAGAGTTTAGTCACAAAAGTGAGGAAAGTTATAGGGTTAGAGCTAGTGGGGATAGATGGATCAAATGAGGAGTTTTTGAGGATGGGGGAAGACATGGGCATGTATCTAGCAGTAGGGAAGCAGCTGGTAGACAAGAAAATACTGAATATTAGTGAAAGAAGGGATGAGCAAAATTGTGATCTGTTGGAGAAGATGGGATGGAATGGGATCACTTTGGCATTTAGAGGGGTTTGTCTTCCCATGTAAAAAAGAGGTGAAGGAAGAGATAATATCGGAAAACATCTTAAGTGAGATGAGGAACAGGGAAGAACAGGGAGGAAAAAAAGTCTGTCCCCTATTGTGTTCTTGCACTATGCCTCTGGGTCTGTTCATTCAGTAGTTGGAGAACAATGAGGCTAAGGTTCCAAGTTTAATGTCCATGATAAACAGTTAGCTGGGCTCTAGACTGTGCCCCTAACCTCATCTAGCCATAGTACACATGCATGTATTGTAGTCACTGGGGACATATATAAGAAAATATGTGTCAGCCAAAATCCTACAGGAAAAATAATTCAAAAGGAATGTCTACAGTGGGTCAGAAATATCACCAGAGAACCACGCATTAACTCAAGAGCACAAGCAAGTAAAATGGGCATTCCCACAGCTATTCTTCTTTCACATTACAGGGTGAAGAAGAGGCCACATATACTGTGGAGCATTTCCAGGGAAGGCATGTTCAGTTTTCGGTCCCCTTTTGTCTGACATTTCTTGTCTCTGTTTGCAAAGTTAGGTAGAATAGCAACTTAATCAGTCTTTTTTGTAGCCCATTACCTAAAGGGAGAGCCAAATCCCAAATAAATCATATTATGGCAGGTTTTCACAATATTACAGTGCAATTGGCTATAATACTTTAATGTTGCAAAAAATGGCAAGTGAATAGATATTATGTAGGGTCAGCCTATATAAAAATGGGTACAGGAGAGGTAGGCGAAACTAGAGCATACATTGTGATATGGCAAGGGGACATGTCTTGTGTCCAACCTTGGGTTTGACCAGGGTCTTGAGTATTATCATGGGTCCTGTACCTCCTCATAGATATCTTACTGAATTTTTATCCTCCCAACTGCTAGTGCCCCTCCACACCAAGGGTAATGGAGTGAAAAAAATATGATTTTTTATTTTGTATATACTTACATGTTTGCATGTTGTCTCCCCAATAGAATATAAATTACCTGAAGGTAGAGATTGCTTCATTTTTGTCTTTGGGTCCCTAGGACTTAAGACAATGCCTGGCACAGAGAGAGTAGGTGCTTAATAAATGCTTATTGATTGATCATCAATTTTTATAGTATTTAATGTAGGGAAGAAAGTCATAGATTACTTCTAGTCTCTGAGACATGGACTGGATCCCCATGTGACCCATAAAATGAAACCTGAACTGGACAGCTTAATCAGAATATTCTGTCATCATCAGTCTTTATACTCACTCCAGGTCATTACAATTATGTCAGTCATGTTACAATTAGTACCTAGCAATGAAGGAAACTGATCATTGTGACTAATACCCTCATCCATGTTGTTGTCTGCAATGCCCATGGATGTCCAGTGATAGTAGAGGCAGGTAGGTGGCACTGTGGTTAGAATGCTGGAGTCAGGATGAACTGAATTTAAACCTGGCCTCAGAAATGTGCTAGCTATGTGAACCTGGCAATTCATTTCATCTCTGTCTGTCTCAGTTTCCTTATCTGTAAAATGGAGATAATACTAACATCTACCACCCAGAGGTTTTGTGAGGATCAAATAAGATAATATTTATAAAGTGCTTTGTAAACCTTAAGGCATTATATAAATACTAAGTATTATTTTAGTTATTATTATTAATATTATAGTGGATTTTAGAGCTAAAATGAAACTTAAAATTCTTCTCTTCCAACTTTTTCATTTTATCGAAGAGGAATCTGAGGTTGAGAGCAGTTGAGTGATCTGTTCTTGGAATTTCTTGTTCCCTTCAAAATTCGGTTCAAGAACCATCTTTTACATGAAGCCTTTCTTGATTCCCACCTCCTCCTGAACTGCTCCTGTCCTTTCTTCAAAAATTATTACATAATTATTTTGTAGGTATTCTGCATATACTTATATAACCTGCAAGCGTTGCTGTGGGGCAAAGTTGTATGTACAGCTGTTCCTTTTCAACACTGCTCTCTCCATAGTAAAAAGGTGGGACTGAATTCTCCCAAGCCACACTTCTTTCCTCTTACTGAGAATACCCAGTGGATTATCTGACGTATTTAAATTCTGTATATTTCCGTTTAGCTGCTGGCTTCTCCTTTTCCCTTTTCCCAGAACAAATACATGCAGTACCAATTACTCATGATGGAAAGATAGGTAGATAGATATAGATAGACAGACAGACAGACAGATATATAGATGATTGATCATTAGATTGATAGAGATGTATAGTGATACATACATGATGTATAGAGATAGAGTTGGGAGATGGATAGATGGATAGATGGGTAGATAGATAGATAGATAGATAGATAGATAGATAAATAGATAGATAGGTAGGTAGATAGATACAATTTTTGTTATGATTACTATGTGCCAGGCACTATGCTAAATGCTGGACATAAAAATAACCAAAAAAGATAACCTCTACTCTCAAAAGGAGCTTATATTCTAACGAGACATAACAAAACACACGGGAGAGTTGGAAAGCAGAAGGGAAGGAAAAGGTATTTTTTGTGTAGCAAAAGTTACAGATAAAGAAACAACTTAAAGGAATGGAGAGAAAATCATATGAGCAACAGACATGAGGAAGGAGAAGAATTAAAGAGTAAAAATTTTCTTTGGATAGTTGCCTTAGTTCATAAAGGGGCAGTTATTAGAGAGTCTCATTCCAGGTTCTTTGTTCCATAAAGACAAGGTTTGGCTCTGAGCTCAACCTGCCATCCTCGGTCCTAAGTCCCAAAATATACATTGCAAGATTTCTATAGAGAGACCTGATGGTCATCTCTGCTGCTGTCCCTACTGCCCCGCTCAGCTTTGTCCAGACTAGCCCAAAACTTCCAGGTGGGTAGATCTCCTCTCTCCAAATGCAAATCACAGTCAATCTTTCTCAGGGCTAGGAGGGAATTCTGTCCTCTAAACTACAAGTACCAAGATCCATTTAAGCTTCAGAACACTGTCTCTATCCATAGAGGATTCTCAGTCTGTCTGATTACCCCGTAACATTCACATATGTATCTACTGTCCCCTCTGATAGGCCGTAAGCTCCTTTAGGCAGAGAATGTTTCAGTTTTGTCTCTGTATGTCCTAACACAGTGCTTGGAAACCCGTAGTAATATGCATTTAAAAAATGCTTATTGATTAATTGGCTGACTGTTTAAGATAATAGAGATAGTAAGTAGGGACTCAAACTCAGGTCTTCGGACTCCAAATCCAGGGCTCTTTCCCCTGTGCTTTGTTAAATGACTCACATGATAAAAAAACATAAAAATATTATTTTTGGATTCTATCTAGAATTTGAAATCATGAAAATACCTGAATGGAATAATATGCAATTACTAGTAACCATTTGACAAACATCCCTTTGACTTCTCTGTCAAAAACTACAAGCTGCAAAGGCATCTTGGTGTGGGTTTTTCCATTATTAGGGCAACTAGAATTTAAAGGCAAATGTACAACCAAAAATAATTTGATTTTATTCTCAGCAAATGAATGAATGAACAAGTATTTATTAAGTACTTTCTATGAGCCAGGTGTTATGCTAAGCATTGGAGATACAAATACAAGCAAAGCAAGGGAAGCCAAGTCTTGCCCTCAAAAATCTTACAAGAAAGACAACACAACAAAGATGGAAAGGGAAGGGAGGAAAGGAAGGATGTATGCAAAATTTGGAAATAGGAAGTGAAGCCTAGATCCAACAGCAGGAGGTTGAGGAGACAGCCAGGGACCTGGTTTGGAAATATCTAGGAATTCAATTTGCTTCCCATTCCCCTCACAGGACTAGCAAAGTTTCAAGGCAGCTATATCCACAGCCGGGACTATAAGGGTCCAGAAGCCTTCAGGGGGAAGAGAGTGCTTGTGATCGGCCTAGGGAATTCTGGATCAGATATCGCTGTTGAGCTCAGTCACACGGCATCACAGGTATGGCAATAAAAAGCTTTCAGAAAAGAATTTAGACTCTTTCTAATCTAATGGATGCATTGCTAGAGATTAGTGATGGGATAAATTCTGTCACCCAGAAAGAACTCCAACCACTTTTCTGACCTTTTACAACCTAATCAATTTTCCATAGGAAATTTAGGTCAGGTAATGCACACCAATAATCAAGTAAAATCTGTAGGTCTTTTCCCAAGGATTCACATATTTGATATCCTCACATGCTGTTGGAATTGAAGGTCTAGGTCAAAGGACACCTCTTTCATGGAGTCTTCCCTTTGCTTGTTGCTGTTAAGTCATTTTCGAGTCATGTCCAAATTTCTGTGACTGCATTTGGGATTTACTTGGCAGAGATACTGGAGTGGTTTGCCATTTTCTTTTCTAGATCATTTTATAGATGAGAAACTAAGGCAAATAGGGCTAAGTGACTTGCCCAAGGTGTTACAGCTAAAAAGTGTCAAAGTCTGGCTTTGAACTCATAAAGACAAGTCTTTCTCACTCCAAGCTGTGTGCTCTATCTACTGTACCACATAGCTGCCCATCTTCTCTACCCCAACCCCAATTTACCCCTGATCTCAACCTTTTACCTTTATCGTGACTACTTGTTCTAAATAGTTTATGTTGTATTATTTCTGTATAACATATCACCCTGATCAGTTTGTAAACTCCCAATCTACTGATCTTTATGTCCCTCCTAAAATACATAATCAAAGAATGCCTGAATGAGTTCATGTGTAAATGGATTAGGTTGACCATCAGTTTTTAGGGGAAAGGAACACTTAATTATAAGAACAGTATTCTTAACTGGTGTTTGTCAAGCACCTACTGCTACATGCTGGGCACCATGCTAAGTCCTAGGTATTCATCATTTGTACACCACTTTCAGATTTTCAAAGCATTGGTCATACATTTCTTCATTTGATCCTTACAACAATTCTATTAGAGAAGCAAATATCACAGGCATCACTGCTCTCATTTTACAGGGGAGTAAGTGTCAGAAGAAAGACTTGAACCTAGTTTTCTTTTGGCTTCATGTCCTATATACTCTTTACTATATCGCACTACTTTGTAGGGATTTACAATCCCTCAGTCGTTTAATACATGTTTTCTGAACAATGCTTACAGGTAAGGCAACAACTAGACCCTGTAAAAAATATAAAGAAAGACACATAAATCATGGTTTTTGGGCTCAAAGAATTTCCAATGAGATAGAGGAATGAGTGAGAGAAGAGAAGGTTTGTCATGAAAACAAGATTAGCACACATGGGTGAAAATGAGGGATTTAACTTTGGGGGATATGTGACATCTCAAGTTAGATTTCTCTGGGCCCTTCATTTTAATGATACTAGTAAGCTGGAACATGGACCCTGGAGTCAGAAGACTCCAGTTTAAATCCAGTCTCAGACACGTACTAGCTATGTGACCTTGGGCAAGTCATTTAACCTTTTTCCCTCAGTTCCTCATTTGTAAAATGAGCTGGAGAAGGAATTGGCAGACCACTCCTGTATCTTTGCAAATAAAACTCCAAATGGGGTCACAGAGTAAATGACTCTACAATGACAAAAAATAAGCCAGAAAAATCACCAAATTTGTAGGAAAATTGATTTTATTTATGCAAAAATGATTTTATGTAATCAAAACTGTCCATTTCACTTCCTGTGAACCTATCACTTGTTTGCTCAAAACTTCCTCCCTAATCCATAGATCCGATAGGAAATTTCTTGTGTGTTTCTCTAATTTCTTTATTATGTCACCCTTTATATCTAAATCATGTACCTATTTGGACTCAGTTTTCTCATCTGTAAAATGGGTGTGATAACTACTTCATCCCATACCTCATGGGGTTGCTGTGGGGATTTGAATGAGATTATTTATACAAAACACTTTGTAAACATTAAAATGATATCTAAATGTGAAAAAATATTGCCATTTACTGCCCCAGCTCTGCTGCTTTCTAACCTTTTGTCCTTGGATAGGTCACACAAACTCTCTGCATTTGTTTCTTCATATATAAAATAAGAATGAGAGGCAATCGTGGTGTGGTAGAAAGAGAGACAGGAAGATCTGGATTTAAAACTTGCATCTACATGCGTACTGGCTATGTGCCACTTAACCTCTCAATGGCACGGGCAACTTTCTAAGGCTGTGGCAACATGAGTATTAGTCTGCATTAGTAGAGGGAACTCCTCATTGAGTGCTCTCTTTACCATTTAAATCACAGGTTTACTAAAAAAATAAAATAAAATAAAATGATAATATGTGAACTGCTCAGAATGGTTGTGAGGATCAAATGAAATAATGTCTCCAAAGGATTTGCATGCTATGGATATTACTCTAACCCCTTCGTTCTGCAAATTGACTTGCCTATAATCACGTATGTTGTCCCAGTGCATCCTGTACTAGAACTCAGGTCTCTTCACCCATTGCCTCCCCTCCCTCTTCTGCCCTACCCTCCATCAGTACACACTACTGCTCTTTTCCAAATCCATGCAAAATTCTGTGTAGGGGAAGGTAGAGGTATCCTTCTAAACTCACCCCATCCCAAAAGCACATAGACAATTGACCCCTATCCATCATACTTTAGTTTAACCTAATTCAATTTGATTTAAAAAATCCATTAATAAAGTCAATTTAATAAGTATTTATTGAGTCCCTACTATCAGTTGGTGGACTTTCAGGATTGGAAAAAGCTAAGCATTCTCCTACCTGGTTTTAGCTATGGATTTCTCCTGCTGACTCCAGGAGTTTCTTTAAAGAGGCTTCTAAAACAAGATTTCGAGTGGAATGCATGGAGATTGCCCAGGATATAGTTGTAAGGTTCCCCTTCTATTCTTCACAGGTTAATTGTTGAAATTTATATTGCCTTTCTTTTTTTCTCTTTCTCTCTAGGTCTTTATTAGCACAAGAAGTGGTTCTTGGGTAATGAGCCGTGTTTGGGACGATGGCTACCCTTGGGATATGGTATATATAACTCGTTTCAAAAACTTTCTCTGGAATATCCTCCCTAATTTTGTCTCAGACTGGCTATATGTTAAGAGGATGAACTCACGATTTAAACATGAGAACTATGGCCTGATGCCTTCCAATGGGTATGTCATATAGTTTAAAAAGTGAGGAGATGGCTTATGACTAAAACTCTCTGTTTACTCATATACCTGATTCAAGTTCATGAGATCCATTTGAGGATTACATGGGTAATAAGGTATATACCCAGGGTCATATGTATCCCATACCAACTATCCCCTAATCTGTAAGCACTAAATTTGCTTCCAATTCTTTGCTACCACAAAGAAAACTGTTATCCATATTTTGGTATATATTGGACCTTTGTTTCTATCTTTGACTTTCTTGAGACCAATTCATAGTTTCACTAGGGGTGTTTTAATTTTCCTTCAAACTTGACATTTCCTATTTTGGAGGAGTGGAGGAGGAAATCAATTTTACCAATTTTCAAAATATAAGGTAAAAATTCAAGATTGTTTTAATTTGTATTCTCTTACTATTAGTGATTTGGAACATGTTTTAAGTGGTCATTTGCACTTTGAAGTTATTTTGAAAATTGTCCACATTCTTTGACCACATATCTACTAGGGTAGAAAGCATTCAATTTTTCAAAGAAAAAAAAATCATTGCATTACTTCTTTAAAATAAGAAAGTATGACACTCTTACACAATGCCTTTTTCCAATTCTGCAAGTTGTTCTATTCTTAAAGCCAATAACTATTTTATTTTATATTATTTTATCATTTTTTTTTGTTTCATGAGATAGTTGTGGCATAAAATGTTAAGCTTGAAAAGGGAGGGGCTCTGGGCAGTTTCACTGGCTGTCCACTATGCCTGCAATTCTCTCTTTCCTCATCTCTGCCCTCTGCCTTCCCTGGATATCTTCAACTCTCAGCAAAAGCCTCACTTTCTGCAAGAAACCTTTCCTCAGTTTTCCTTAGTCTTAGTACCTTCCCCCTGTGATTATCTCCAATTTGTCAGATAGATAGAGATAGATAGTTAGAGGGAGGGAGAGAGAGAGAGAGAGAGAGAGAGAGAGAGAGAGAGAGAGAGAGAGAGAGAGAGAAAGAGACAGAAAGAGACAGAGACAGAGAGAGAATTATTAGTAGGTAGTTGCTTGCCTTTTATCTCCCCCATCAGAATGTGAGCTTGTTGAGAGTAGGGACCTTGGTTTTTGTTGTTGTTGTTGTTGCTGTTGGTTCTTTTGCCTTTCTTCATAGTCCTAGAATTTAGCACAGTGCCTGGCACAAATAAATACTTTTTAACTTTTTTTTGATCTAGATTCAGAACTACTGCTTCTGACATTTACTAACTGTGCAATCGTAGGAAAGTCCTTTAATCTCTCTCTGATTTAGGCAGCTCTCCAAGACTTATCTTATCAACACAGTACACATTTTTAAAATGCTGATTAACTTGACTTATCTTCTTAAGCCATATAGATAGCGATCAACCTCAGGGAGGGCATTTTGCCAAGAGAGTTCCTCAAATTAATAAAATCATAGATCATTTACCATTTCACTTATTTAATTTTGTTTTTTCTCCAAACAAGGCTTAAGTAGTCTGGGATTCGCCCAGATGTTAAGCTCTGGAGACCTAGGGCAGTTTTTGTATTCAAGAGCAATTATAACACACAAACTGTCTTTTTGTACAGACTTGTGGGCAATAAATTCTGGTTTTGGAAATTCACCAGTAAAAAGTCCTGCATTTCCCTTCTCATTGAAGTAGGAGGTTAACCAGTACTTTCATTGGTACAGAGAACTCCTCCTACCAAAGTGGATCTGTACGTTATCTACAGGTTAGAACAGTAGAGAGTCACCTAGATTATTGAAGGTTCAGGTGACAGAGTGAAGGGTCACATAGCTGGGATGTGACAAAGCAGGATTGAATACAAGCCTTCCTGGTTCCACAGCAGTCAGCTCATCACCCACTGTGCAATAGTATCACAATTTTCACAAATTACTTTGTAATATTTTCTCACACTTCCCTACCTCCACCGTAAAAAAGGCTGAAGATATCACAAGCTATTGTTTGTTATCTTCTGAGGTGTGAGGAATGAGATTACATGATTTGCAGAGGTGAAATAAATTTTTATTTCCAAATTATGAAAGTAGAGGGGAAGGAAAAGAGAACAAGCATTTTTTTCACATAATAGATCTTTAATAAATGTTTGTTGATTGATTGATCTCCCTTGATTGGGTAGACTTTCCAAGTAAACTGTGTCCATTCCTCCTTGGTTCATTCTCCAAAGCTTTTATGTAATTACTTCTTTTTTAATTAATTTATTTTTAGCTTTCAACATTCACCTTTATAAAATTTTGAGTTCTAAATTTTCCTCCATTCCTCTTTTCCTCCCTCCCCAAGACAATGCAATCTGATATAGGCTATACATATACAATCATATTAAATATATTTCTGCATTAGTCATGTTGTGAACGAAGAATCAGAATAAAAGGGGAAAACCAAGGGAAAGATAAAAAACAAAAAATAGAGAATAGTATGCTTCTACCTGCATTCAGACTCCATAGTTCTTTCTCTGGGTGTGGATAGCATTTTCCATCATGAGTCTTTTGGAGTTGTCTTAGATCATTACATTACTGAGATGAGCTAAGTCTATCAAAGCTGGTCATCACACAATGTTGTTAATGTGTATAACATTCTTCTGGTTCTGCCCACTTCACTCAGGATCAAGAACAAGCATTTATTAAGCACCTGCTATGTGCCAGGCACTGTTGCAAATGATTTACAAATATCTCATTTGATCCCCATAACTACAATAGAAGGCATGTACTATTATTATCCCCATTTTAAGGTCAAAGGAACTGAGGCAAACAGAGGTTCAGTGATTTACCCAGGGTCACACAACTAGGAAGCATCTAAGGTTGGATTTGACCTCATATCTTCCACCTAGCTGCTGAGGTACAAAGAGAAATCCCATGGTTTATAAAGCTTCACTTGACTTGGGGCTCTGAGGCAGAAGGAGGAAAACATTAGACTCCTCTGAGAAAATAAGCTAAATTAGAATATTGATGAGCCTAAGTGGTATAGGGATTACAGTTCTGGACTTGGAATCAGGTAGACTTGAGTTCAAATCCAGCCTCAGACACTTACCAGCTGTGTGACCTTGGGCAAGTCACTTAATCTCTATCTGCCTTAGTCTCTTCATTTGTTAAAACAGAGATAATAATAGCACCTACCTTTCAGGGTTGTTGTGAGGGCCAAATGAGATAATAATTATAAAGCACTTTACACAGTATCTGACACATACATCTGACACTGTATAAATATTATTGTTTTTATTGTTATTGTCCATAGGCAAGTCATTTAACCACTGTCTGCCTCAGACAGGGTTGTTGTAAGGATAAAATGAGATACTGTTTGTAAAGTGCTTTGTAAACCTTAAATCACCATATACATACTTGGTATTATTCTTGTCATTATTGTTAGTCATGCAGATTTTAGCATGTGAAATTGCACCATTGAAAACCGTGATGTTTGCATATGTATAACCTATATCAAATTGCTTACTGTCTCAACGAGGGCTGGAGACGAACGAGGAAGCGAGAGAATTTAGAACTTAGAATTTTTAAAAATGAATGTTGAAAATTGTTTTTACATGTAATTTGGGGGAAAATAAAATAATGCTTTAAAAAATGACAGCTAGTTTCATGATTAAACTAGAGAAAATAAACCAAAAGTCACCATATGCTGGCCCACTCTCGTAAAGGCCAGTGAAGATGAGGGTGAAACTAAGAGAGATCAGTGAGGATGCTGCTGAAGCTACCTTGCAATTGCAGTACGAGTTTAGGTTTCAAGGCAATTTCATAGCTTCAATTCCTCTTATATTTTCATCCATTTAGTCAATAGCCAGGCAAATACCCTATATAAGCAGCACAGAGAATAAAACTGTGAATTATTATGGATAATAAAAGCAGAATCATCACAAAGGAAAATAATTTTGTAAATGAGATAAAAACTGAAGTGCTTAGTACAGTGCTTGGCACATAGTAAGTCCCATATTAATGTTTATCATCATCATCATCATTATTATAACCCCAAATGTCAATTTTTACCTCCTAAAATTCAGCTCCATAGTCTATAGACTTTCATAAGGTCCCTAAGTAAAGGAAGATTATCATTCCTGGGACATTTGTTTATCCTTTCTATACAGAACCTTGAGAAAAGAGCCTGTGTTCAATGATGAACTTCCAGCCCGAATCCTCTGTGGTGCAGTATCCATCAAGCCCAACGTAAAGGAATTTACAGAGACATCTGCTGTGTTTCAGGATGGGACAGAGTTTGGGCCGATTGACTCTGTCATTTTTGCAACTGGCTATGGTTATGCCTACCCTTTCCTTGATGACTCAATCATCAAAAGCAGAGACAATGAAGTGACACTGTATAAAGGCATCTTCCCTCCTCCTCTTGAGAAGCCAACCCTGGCTGTGATTGGCCTCGTCCAGTCCCTCGGTGCTGCCATCCCCACAACTGACCTACAAGCCCGCTGGGCTGCTAAAGTCCTTGCAGGTAGACAAAACCATAATTTCCATGTCACAGACTTAAAAAAAAAAAGTTGGAGGTAGACCAAAAGAGCACTCATACATACATATGTGCATGCATGCATACATATGTGTATGTATATGCATGTGCATATACATACATGTGTATATGTATTGGGCATATATATATATGTGTGTATAAATGAATAGTGAAGGAAAACTCAGAATGCGTTAGAAGAAGGTTGCCCTTAAAACATTAGTGTTCAACCTCACCTCTACCTCTGTTAGTAATCTATTTCCTCCTTCCTTCAGAGGCTATATAGTTGTCTCTAGGAGGGTAAATAAAGAATATGTGAGCTGGATGAGAGAAGGCAATGCTTTAAATAAATTGACTTTTGTCACTCTAATAATATCAATAATATTCTATAATCCCATAATTAATAATATCCTATAACTCTACAATTAATGTTAAAATAATTCTACATTCTATAATGTTCTATAATTAATAATATTAGTCTAAATATCATTTTATTTAAGAATTCAAAGGACTTGGGTAATCTCAGTATACCTCACTTTCTGCAATAGAATCATAAAATATTTGAGCTGAAAAGAAAGACCTTAATCCAGGAATATACTGGTTCTGCTCACTTCCTACCCAAAAAAATAAATCCATGGTACGGATTTAAGTTAAATCTTCATCATTAACATTTTCTTTGTCACTTTCCTAAGTCTACATAATCAACAAAAACAATAATCAAACACTGATTTGTAATGTTTGCCAATTTCGGAGGTATAAATGCTCATTCTGAAAATTCTGAATTGGCCCTCAAGAGCCCATACAAATCTTCTCCACCATGCCCTTGCCCTCAGATATCATCTAAAGAGGTCATCTCCCTCATTATAGAGATAAGGAAACTGAGGCCACAGAGTGATTTGTTTTCTGTTCATTTCTTTATTTAACCCTTATTTTCCTAACTCAGTGGAATCCAAAAGAATTTAGCACAAGTAAAGAGATACGTTTGAATAGAGGGTTGGCCTTACAATCGGGAATAAATGATGAATGAATGATAAAGCATTTATTGCTTACCATGTACCAGGTACTTTGATAAGAGCTGGGGATACAAATGCAAGCAAGCAAGTTAGTTCAGTCATCAAGGAACTTATACTCCAAAGGGGAAAGACAGCACATAAAGGGAAACTAAAAAGGATTATGGGGTACACATGTTCTCCAATAGGGTTCAGAAATGGCCAGGGTGTGAAGAGGAGGTCTAGTTCTATGCAAGATAAGGCAAAGGCTCACCTATCAGAGCACAGGGTCTCAGGGGCAGAATCCAAGTTCCAATGGAAAAGGGATGAGAAGAAAGGGGAAAATGGCTAGCGCATGGTATGGAAATTTGGAAATGGCTGAGAAATGGTAAGGTTCAGATCCTGCTTCTGAGATAGATAGACAGATAGATAGACGGACAGACAGATATAGTTATAGAAATGGCTTCTAGATTTAAGATATTAATGAAGAAAATGTTAATAATGAAAATTTAACTTAAAAGTATGTCAAGGCTTTATTCTTTTTTTAAGAGCGTTTGTTAATATTTACATATAAATATCTAAATATCTTGATATGTGTATATGTATACATAGATATAGTAGCATGGGTACATATATGCATATAAATATATATAAATGCATACACATATCCATATACATGTTTTTGTATATGCTATGTGACCATGGGCAAGCCACCCTCTTGGTGCTTCAGTCAACTCTCTAAGATTACAGATGAGTTACAGCCAAGCTGGTTTGGGAACGTGAACAATCCTTTGTCATGTGTTTGATTATCTATAATTCATCTGTCCTGTAAGACCAATTTGAGATTCTGATTTTCTCAAAATAGAGCCAGAGTAGTCCTAAGTATTTGGGGACAGAGAGTATGGATGGAAGCAGGGAAATGAGACACCCTCCTTGACTACACATAGCTTGTGAAACACAGGGTGTTATGGCAAGAAGTCTGGCTGTGATACATCCTGTAGTTACTGCTAGCAGTAGTGAATGTATACAGACAAATATGATAATGATTTTCAGGCACTGTTTCAAAATCAGATTGCTAATGGCTACCATTTGCTTTCATCACCAGGGTAGGACAGGACAGGGCAAGCCTTATCCATAGATTGAATAGGGCACGGTGTAAGTGCTGAAAAAAGGAAGACAACAAGTTGAACCAGAGGCCTTTATCTAGGTCTTATTTAGGGGGATACCATTTAAGGACATTTCTTTCTCCATTTCCATCTAGGTTCTTGTACTCTTCCTCCTTTAAGTGCCATGATGGATGACATTGATGAGAAAATGGGGAAAAAGCTCAAGTGGTAAGTGAATGCATGTGTTAAGGAAATAATTCCTGAAGTTATCCTTTGTCTACACATAAGAACACAGTAATTTGCACCCAGGCCATTATGGGGAGTGACAGCTGTTCCATAGAGTATATCCTACAGGAAAATTCTATGTCTGAAATCATAGGATCAGAGATATAAAATTGGAAGGCCCTTTGAGGCCATATAGCCTAACCCCCTCATTTTACAGATGACAAAACTGAGAGCCAGAGATGTTGAGTGACTTGCCTGCTGATACTTGTCTAGTAATTACCAGAGCCAGGATTCAAACTAGATCACCTGAGTCCAAGTCCAGAATATTTTCACCACTCTACCTCATTTCACATAGTCCTGCAGATCCACATACTCATAGCAATGACTCAGGTTTACATGGGGATCACTAGGAACCAGTTTTGTGACTCGACACTCCACATCTAAATGATTTTTTTTCACATTGATGCTCCTGGAAAGGGAGAAATCTTCCAAAGTGATGTTTTAGAAAGGCTTTGAAAGAATAATAAAGTAATAGATCACACCTGGATGAGTAAGCCAGGTTGGCGGTAGGTCTTAAGCACCTTAGAAGGGCCTTGACTCTCCCTGACCTTTGGTAGGACAGGAAATGAGTGCCCTGAAGAAAAGAGGGCCTGACTCAGAGGCAAAGGGAGGGCCTTGCCCATAGTCACACAGCTGGCAAATTGAAGAGTTGGCAGTTGAACTCAGGGCTTCCTGACTCCACAGTGCCACCTGACTACCTCGACTGCAAGAGGCTAGATTCTAGAAACTAGAGGGCATCTAAACTGGAGCCAGATGCTGCTGATTTTATTCTCTTCTTTGGTCTTTCTGGTGCTTACCTTTGCCACAGGTCCTTCCACCAAAGGAATTCTGAGTCTACAAAATGGAAAAATAAACTTAGAAATGTAGGCTAGGTTTAGATTTTGAAGTATTTTTAATTCTAAGACTTTCTCCTGGAGGAAGCAAAAGAATCACAGAATTACAGAGTTGAAAATGATCCTGAAGGTCATCTGATCCAAGTCGCCCATTTTACAAATGCACTTTGCAGTTTACAAGGCACCTCCATCACAAAGTAGAGAGGCAGGACAGAGAAGAGAACACTGGATTTAGAGTCATAGGACATAGCTTCATATCCCAGCTCAGCTGTATATTAGCTGAGTGACCTTGGGCAAGTCATAATCTCTCAGCGTTCCACTTTCCTCATCTGCAAAATGAGGGCCTGGACTAAATGACCTCTGAGGTCTCTTGTAAGTCCTAATCTATGATCCTCTGATTAATTTTCTGAGGATGTACCAGTATTGTTGTGTCTGTTTTATAGATGAGGAAAATTGGATTCAGATGAGTGCCTGAAAAGAGGGAATCCATAGCAAAGGCTTTGGGGAAGAAGTGACACCTGGTGTGCAGGCAGGGAAGGATGGGATAGAGCTGCAGAATAACACTAACACGCCTTGCTATAATACCCTAAATTGATAGATGATAAGTTGTACTTCTGGATATGATCTTAAAGTCTGCTACAATGTTCTTTTCTCTTTCAAGTTTTGGCCAGAGTCAGACTATACAGACTGACTACATCACATATATGGATGAACTCGCCTCCTTTATAGGAACAAAGCCCAACGTACTGTGGCTTTTTCTAACAGACCCCAAACTAGCGGTGGAAGTTTACTTCGGCCCCTGCAGCCCTTACCAGTTTCGTCTGACTGGGCCAGGGAAGTGGGATGGAGCCAGAAATGCCATTTTGACCCAGTGGGACCGGACAGTGAAGCCAACGAGGTCAAGGATTGTCAGTGGTGCCCAGAGACCACAACCATTTTTGCATTTGCTTAAAATACTCTCGCTCTCTATACTCCTTCTAGCTGTTCTGTTTGCATATCACTAATAGCCAATCACTTCCAGAGCTTATAGGGCATTCTCAAAGATTAACATCCCCAACCCTGCAAAGAATAGTCCAAACGTTTTGCATTATACTAGCACTCTTTCTGGCTGAGAAGCTACTGTTGAGGTAGCAGTTACAAGTATTACCCATAGTTCAATCAATCAACATGCATTAGGTCCCTGGGATAAAGAGCTCACACTTCGCTTCTCAATCTTTTTTCCTTTGATTCCTTTCTTATAGATTTAGCAGATATGCCAAGAGCCTAAAAGAAATCAAGCAGAGACTAGTAAAAAGTGGATTCATAAGAAATTTAGTGTACCCTACCTCTTGTCTCTACTTCTTTTTTGTTTTGTTTGATGAGAGCTAATGTTTGGCAAGAGCAATGAGGATGTCTGCCTCAAGATATGGCCCTGTTTTAGCAAGCCTGTCACGCGGCCTAAAGGTATGAGTAGTCCACTGTGGTCAGGATCACAGAATCATAGGTTTATGATTAAGTCATCTTGTCCAGCCCTCTCATTTTACAGAAGAAGAAACTGTGGTCCAGATCCAAACACAAGTCCCCCAATTCCAAATCCAGCCCAGTTTCTCAGAGGAAAAGAGAGGAAGTGCGAAATGGTGGGAAGCACAACACTGAGGTCTTCAGCTTTCCAAAGGTTGTTTGGCCAAGTGTTTTGGTAAGCTGCAGAATGATGCTGTCCGACATGCCTTCTCCTGAGCATTTTTACTGAATTGATTTTTGATAAGCCCCATTTTCTGAATACAGAAAAATTTGATCCCTATGAATGTAACCGACAAGCTAACCCAATACATTGGAAAAATTAGTGTTGGGTTTGTTCTGAGTTTAGCTGTTTGAATAGTTACTAGTCTCTTCACATGCTACTATGACTACAGGTTTACCCCGAATAATGTCAATTCTGGGTTCCAGTAAAAGAGCTATAGAGAATGGTAGTTCAATTCAATTCAACAAACATTTATCGAGTATCTTCTATGTACACTTCTATGACAATTTGCATTGTCTTGGGGACTAAGGATATAAAGACAAAAATGAAATAAAATAGTCCCCAATCCTCAAGGGCCTTTCATTTTACTGGGAGTGGTGGTGATATGGTCTGGAAAGTGTCCTCAGAGAAGCAAATACAAGGTACTGTGAGAAGGGACAGAGCATTAGAGCAGGTGCTACTGAGGGACAAGTACCTGAATGAAGCAGGGACAGGGAATAAGGATTCAGAGGGGCTCAGCTGAGGAGGAAAGAATATATTGCATGTGGGGATGGACAGCT
The DNA here is from genome assembly GCA_028646595.1 of Phalanger gymnotis. Classification (NCBI taxonomy): domain Eukaryota; kingdom Metazoa; phylum Chordata; class Mammalia; order Diprotodontia; family Phalangeridae; genus Phalanger; species Phalanger gymnotis. The sequence continues at coordinate 286,038,811 of CM053626.1, read as the reverse complement.
TCTTTGGAGGTAGGAGACATAATGCCAAGTTCAAAGAACAGCTAGTAGTCCAATTCAGCAGGAACAAAGAATATATAGAAGGGGAGAACATAAGCAAAGACTAGAAAGGTAGGATGGAGCTGGTTAGTGGAGGGTTTCAAATGCCAGAATGAGAATTTTATGCTAGAAGCAATGGAAAGCCACTATAGGTTGTTGTGCTGCTGCTGCTGCTGTTGCTGTTGTCTTTTGAGGTAGGGGAGTAGCTTGCTCAGATCTACTCCCTAGGGAGATTATTTTGGCAGCTACGTGGAGGATGGATTGGTGATGGAAGGAACTGGAAACAGGGAGACTAATTAGACTAATTAAGACTAATTATTATAATGATACATGAGAGTTTGGTGGTTATGGTCACATAAGTGGCGAGAAAGGTGTGGATATGAAACATATTGAGAAATTAAATGAACAAGACTTGGCAACTAGCTAGATGTGGAGTGTGAGGAAGTGTTCAAGGAAGACTCTAGGGTGTCTTCCAGGTTATACACCTGACTCAGGAAATGGTGAGGTCCTCCAAAGGAATGGTGCTCTGTTTAATCTCAGTTTTCTTTACGCAGTACTTATTAGTGTATTTGATTTATACCCCCATAGCACACTCCTTGAGGAAAGGACCTGTTGATTTTTATCTTCATATAGTGACTAGCACAGTGCTTTTCATATAGCTGGTGCTGAATAGACATTAAGTCAATTGAATTCAATTGGAGGAAAGGAAAATTTAGGGGGAAGATAATGAGCTTCACTTTGGACAAAATGCATTTGAGATGCCTATAGAGAATGCAGATAAAGCCCTCCAGTAGATATTTAGTGATGTAAAAATAAAGTTAAAAAAGAAAGATCGGGCGCAGGATATGTAGAGCCATCGGAACATTTTCACCAACCATTTAACTGATTTCTCAGGCAATTTGCTCAATGATGATAAAATCTGGCTCTGTGATATTTTGGCGGGTTTACTTATAATTTATCAAAATGTTATAAAGCAACATTATTAAGAAGGGCAACATTACATAAAAGTCATGCCTGAAATGATGGATGTGGATAATATTGACTTGTTTTAATTTACAACCGAAAAGCCTAAAGTATATAATGTTTCTCTGAATTTTTAGAATTACAAAACCACAAGAAATGCAACTTATCCTTTTTTGGTTCAGTTCAAAACATCAAGAACCTGAGTAGTGGATATTGAAGGATTTTTTCAAAAATAGGATATAGCCCTTGCTGTCAACTAGCTCATGGTCTAGTAAGAATGTCACATAAAAATAAATGTTTTACAAAGGAAAATGTTGAAATTGCCTAAGAGAAATGCGGATAACATGCTATGAGAACCCAAAGAAGCACCAGGTTGCCTGAGTAATTTTCCTAAAATTATTACTCAGCTCATGTTATTCCCCTCCTTTTAAACCATCATTGCCCAGGAATGAAATCTAGACTCCTGAATACTCAGGCATTTCCCACCAAATGACACTGAAGGCCCAGATGGCATTGAAGCATTGTATGGAAGATGTTCCACAATCTGACCTCAGTCTATTTCTTGAACCTCCCACTATTGATCATCATGCATGACTAGAACCCTATTCAGAGACTACTGTCCACAATCACACACCAAGGGCCTTTCTGCCTAGTCATCTGTGTACATGCTGTTTCTATTTCCTAGAATGCTTTTTCTCATCTTCACCTGTTAAGAGCCTACTCACTCTTCAAAACTCAGCTAGAATACAACCTCCTCCTCCATGAAGGGTCTTAGAAGCTGGGAATAATCTTGCCCTCCTCTGAACTCCCCCTAACACTCTGTGTACCTGACACTCTATGATACTTATTACCACACGTTCCAATCCTGGACTATCAGATCTGTGAAGCTGGAGACTAGATTGTATTCATTTTCTTTTCCCAACCATGTATAGCACAGTGCTTTGCTCCTCCTAGGTATTCAGTCTTTTTTAGGTATGGTTGTATGAATGTCAAATATACCTTTGCCTAAAAGACTTTTACAGAGAATTCACACAAGGGAAGCATTCAACACAAAGGTCAGAAGAAGCGATACAAGGACACTTTCAGGGTCTCTCTGAAGAATTTTGCTATCGATTGTGAGACATGGGAGACACTGGCACAGAACCGCCCAGCATGGCGTACCCACATCAAAGAAGGCACTGTGCTCTATGAGCAAAGGAGAATTTCAATAGCCCAAAGGAATGTAAGATATGCAAATTTAGAGACATCACCACTCCAAATATTCACATAGACTATTTGTGCCTGACCTCTGGTAGAGTGTTCCAAGCTCATATTGATCTGATCAGCCATAGTTGGACATATCGTACACTGACCCCAACACTGATGTCATTTTAGTCCTCTATAAGAAAGGATAATAACCAATTGTGGCTGTTGGTTTGGCCTTTGTTGTTGTTGTTTTATGAGTAAATGAAGGACTTTTGAAGAACCATTCAGAAAAGCTAAATCCTTGATGACACTAAAAGGAGCAAAATTCATTACTAACTGCCTTACTAAGTTAATTCTGTTGAGGAAAAAAAGAAAAAAATGAATTGGAGAATGTTGGTGTTTATTGGATGAGGAAAGGATACTTAGTGAATTATACCCGCCTGTACATTTACAATTATTGGTTATCCCTCTGGGGGACAGGGTCTTAAACTTTTTTATGGCATGGAGCCCTCGGGCACTGTGGTGTAACCTATGGCCCCTTTCTCAAACTAATATTTTTAAATGTATAAAATAAAATTAATGCGCCTACAAAGGAAGTCAATTATATTTAAATTAATTTGTATTTTTTTTCTGATCCAAGTTCACAAGTATGTTGAAATCTATCCATTGACCCCTTGCAGATCTATGAGCCCCAGGTTAAGAACTTATTTAGAAATAAAGAACTAATTCTAATACCCAACAAGTGTCTGGGGATTAGAGAAGTAGGGAGAGGGCATCTAAATGGAACAAACCACCTATAATCCATATATGTGCAATAAGGCACACCCAGATCTCACGGATGATACCTGTATGCCTCCAGAAGTATAATCTCCTAAACTAAAAACAAGGAAAGAAATATGATTCAAGGGCAACCCCTTAGCAATTATTTCCTGATTCAAGAGAGACACACCCATGTGTTTTATAACAACTTCAAACAAAATGAATTTTAGGGCAAGATATTTGGCAGCCTTTAACGTGTCCAAGTTCAATGTGTCCTAAGTTTTCACAGGAAGGAACCAAACCCTGTCAGATACTTTCCTGTGCTTATATGGTACAGAGTTAACA
>CM053626.1:286016387-286035023 GCA_028646595.1 Phalanger gymnotis | reverse complement strand
TCTTGAAATAACACATTGCATTTTTGGACAGATCTCTTTGAAAGAAAAAGATACATATGAGTAGATCCTGGAAAAATAACACTTTTATAGGTTGCATTCAGGTTTAATAAAAGCCAGAATTGGGGGTAAAATATGCCAAAATTTGGATCAAGATGATAAATTGTATACTTATGAAATCTGAAGATGACAAATTGCACACTTATGAAATCTGAAGATTTCTCAACAAAGTTGAGAGAGATAGTTTATGTCTTTCATAGGATTCAGGATTTGGAAAGACTTCAGCAGGCTAGAACAATGAGTCAAATCTAACAAAATGGAATTTAACAGTAACAGAAACAAAGTCCTGTACTGCCTAAGTACAGCGTAGAGGTCAGAGGAGATCTACCATGGCATATATATGCATGTCTTATATACGGGTGTGTGCATGTGTGTATGTGTGTATGTGTGTGTGTATGTGTGTAAGACTGTATCTGTCACTGTTAAATTTAATTTTGTTACATTTGGCATATATACACACATGTATATATGTGAACACTCCCACATATATATATGAGTGTATATCTGTGCGTATGTGTGTGTGTGTGTGTATGGTTAGGTATAAAACAACAAAATGTTTGGGCTTTTTATTTTCTTTGTAAAAAGTAATCTCTGTATAGAGCATTGTGAAATCACTGCCAAAAAAAACCTTAAGAATTTCTCAGGGTATTTTAATTGTAATTTAGCATCCAAATCAAAGGAGACCATAACCCCATAATACGCTGGTAAAACCCCTAGATTTTAAGGTCTTTGTAGGAGCTAATTCACTTTTGTTTCCTCATACCTACTAGACACTGTAACTATTTATCAAATGAATGAATGAACCAACAAATAGGCACCATATTTCAAGAAGTGAATGGTTCACATTCACAGGGTTGAACCAGTCCAGAGGAGGAGAACCAAGATCATGCAGAGAGGGTAGCTAAAATCATTTCATATAAGGAAAGGCTGAAAGAGCTAGAAGTACTTTGCTTGGAGAAGACTCAGATAGAACATTAGTTTCTTCTTCAAGTATTTGAAGGTCTGTTATCAAAAGAATTAGGCTTGGTCCATGTGTTTCTAGATGAAGTAGTTAGGATCAGCAGGTGAAATTTACAGTGAAGTAAATTTTGACTCAGGAGATGCAATAACCTTGCAATAAGTATAATGGTTATTATAACACTTCATCTTCTACAGGAAGCTTTTCCCATCTCTTCTCAATTCTGGCACCTTCCCTCTGATATTCCACTTTGTCCTGGATATAGCTTGTTTTGTGTATATTTTTTTGCATCTTGTCACTTAATCTCCCTTTCAGCTTTAAGACTTGTTCTAAGCAGACACTGACAAACTAGGCATCTATAAGTAATCATTTTAATTATTTAATTAAGTAACATTAATTAATTATTAATTAAATTAATAATTTGATTTAATTAATTTTTAATTTAATAATATGTGTCAGGTAGAGGCTGTGTTTTATGCTCTAAATAGCTCAGGTGACTAGGTGCTTTTTACTCCATACTCACTGTTTCCACTGCTTGGATGTTGTCCCTCCTGTACTCTGCCTCCTGTCTCCCTTCAAGGCTCAGCTCACATCCTACCTTCTTCTGCAAGAGGCTTTTCCCATTTCCCAACACTGCTGGGGCCTTCCCTCTGAGATTACTTTCTATGTATTGTATTTATTTTGTATGTACAGTTATTTGCATTGCTATTCAAATGTGAGATCTTTCAGGGAAGGCAACATATTTTTACCTTTTTTTGGTACCCCTAGTGCTTAGTATAGTACTGACTGCACTTAATAATAAATTTATCTTAAATAATAAGTGTTTGTTGATTGACTAACTAAAGTCACTTCAGTTTCCTCATAAAGCACAATGTGTTGTTCAGTCATTCAGTTGTGTCCATCTCCTCATGATCCCGTGGCCCGTGGCACTCCAGGCCCTTCTATCCTCCACTATCTCCCAAAGTCTGCCCAAGCTCATGTTCATTGCTCCCTTGACACTATCTATCGATCTCATCCTCTCCCATCACCTTTTCCTTTTGCCATCAATTTTTCCCAACATCAGGGTCTTTTCCAATGAATCTTGTCTTCTCAATATGTGGCCCAAGTATCTAAACTTCATTTTCAGTATTTGACCTTCCAATGAATAGTCTGAATTAAAACTTTCAAATGGTGACTGATTTGATCTCCTTACTCTTCAAGGAACTCTCAAAAAGTCTTCTCCAGCACCAAAATTCAAGATCATTGATTCTGTGGCACTTAGCTTTCCTCATAGTCCACATCTCACAGTCATATATTGCCAATGGAAAACCCTACCTTGGATTTTATGGACCTTTGTAAGCAAGGGGACAACTCTTCTTTTTAGTATCCTGTCCAGATTTGCCATAGCTTTCCTTCCAAGGAGCAAGTCTTTTAATTTCATGGTTGTAGTCACTGTTTGTACTGATTTTAGGGCCCCAAAATATAAAATATTCTGCTTCCATTTCTTCTCCTTTTATTTGCCTGGAAGTAAGGGGACAAGATGCCATGATCTTTATTAAGCTTCAAGCCAGCTTTTATACTCTCTTCTTTTACTCTCATCTAGAGACTTCTTAATTCCTCTTCACTTTTTGCTGTCAAAGTGGTTTCCTTTGCATCTCTGAGATGGTTGATACTTCTCCCAGCAACCTTAATTCCAACTTTTGATTCATCTAGTCTGGCATTTCCCATAATGTACTCTACATATAAATTAAACAAATAAGGTGTTGATACAGTCTTGTGGTATTCCTTTTCCAATCTTGAACCGTGTTTGGTTCTAACTGTTGCTTCTTGGCCAACATATAGTTTTCTCTAGAGACAAGAAAGATGATCTGATACTCCCATCTCTTTAAAGACCTGCTACATTTTGTTGATATTCACACAGTCAAAGACTTTAGTGTAGTCAATGAAGCAGAAGGAGATGCTTTTTTCTGGAGCTACCTTGCTTTCTCCATAACGTAGTGAATGCTGGCAATTTGGTCTCTAGTTCCTCGGCCCTTTCAAAAATGAACTAGATCTTCTGGTAATTTGGTTTACATATTGCTTTATTTGCCCACATCCATTCTTCCATTGAGATAATAGGTAGCAATAGTTAACACATAGCTAGCATTTATATAGTACCTATCGTGTGCCAGATGTTTTACAAAATTTATCTCATTTGATCCTCATGACAACCTCATGAGGTAGATGCTATTACTATTCCAAGTTTTGTTGAGGAATCTGAGGCAAACTGAGGCTAAGTGACTTGCCCAGGGTCACAGAGCTGGATTTGAAGTCAAGTTTTCCTGACTCCAGGCCCAGCACTCCATCTATGGTGTCACCTAGCTGATGACAAGCATTAGCTCACAAGGTACATTTACACCCTTGACCTCATACATGGGCCATGATAAAACAGCACATATGTATATGTATGTATATACATATATGTATATACAGACACATACACGTATATTTATATAGAGGATTTTATGAGTTGCTGTGGACAAAACAATTCATCACCTGGTGGTCAAACTCCTTAACTCCGTAGTCCAGATGTGGACTGCACTAGGCAGAAAACTACAGAGGTAGCACCCCCCCCCAACTCATTGTGGATCGGGGAGGCAAGACAGCCTCTATTAATTCATTGAAGGCCATAGCTTAAATACCAGCTACTACTGAGTTCAGTTTTGTGATATACCACAGGATTGACATTACTATGAAAAGAAGATGTCATATGCAGATCATTTGAAAGAACTGGGAATGTTAAGTCTAGAGAAGCAAAGATTTAAGGGGAACAAGAAAACTCTTTTGAAATATTTGGAGGGCTGATATGTGGAAGAATGATTGGATTTATTCTGTATGGTCTCAGTGGAGGAAAATGCAAATCAATCAATCCACAAACATTTATTATGCACTAATATGCACCAGCAGGGCAGCTAGGTGGTGCAGTGGATAGAGTGCTGGGCCTGGAGTAAGGAGGACCTGAGTTCAAATCCAGCCTCAGACAGTAGCTGGGTGACCCCGGGTGGGTTACTTAACCCTGTTTGCCTCAGTTTCCTCATCTGTCAAATGAGCTGAAGAAGGAAATGGCCAACTACTCTAGTATCTCTGCCAAGAAAACCCCAAATGGGGTCATGAAGAGTCAGACATGACTGAAAATGACTAAACAACAAAATATGTGCTAGGCATGGACCAATAGATAGAAATAAGAAGTTTAAAAACAAGGAAATATTGAATAGCAAATAACGCTGTCCTGAGTCATAGGATCATGAGTTTAGAGCTGAAAGAAATCTGGGAGGTCATATAGTCCATGCCCTTCATTTTATAGATTAGAAAATTGAGGACCTGAGAGTTTATTGACATCCAAAGGTCACACAGATAATATGAGGAAGGGTGGAGCAAAGATTTGAACGCAGTTCCTCTGACTCCAAACCTAGCATTCTTTCCAAATGACATGGGCTGCCTCATTAAGTAGTGATGGCCAGATGTGTTCAAGCAATGGTTTGAATTAGCAGATGTTGTAGATGAGGATTCATGCTTCAATTAGAAGTTGGACTAGATAATTTCTAAGGGACCTTTTGTTTCTAAGACTCTACAAACTATGAATTTCACAAACTCTAGTAGCTTCACATCAATTGTTTGAATCTTAAAAATGAAAACCAAACTAACCAGGTTGGGGCCCACGAAAGTAAAAGGGCAATGCAGTACAGTAACCAAGAACCCTGAATTTGGGATCAGAAGATACGAGTACACATGCTGGCTCTGCTGCTTGTCTGTATGACCTGCAATTCCAAGTTCTTTCCAGCGTGAAATCCTATAAATGGTTCTGCCACCTGCTTGTTTATTGGTCAGGCTCTGCACAGCCAAGAGAAAGGGTAAGAAATGGTTAACTTTCCTAGAAGCCCTGGGTACCAGTAGCAAGTTGGTGAGTTAGTATGAGATGGAGCAAGGGAATGGAGATTCTTAAGTACAGCACTATGTGCTCTCACCTGGCGCATAAACTCTGCTCTCTGAGATACATACGCTACCAAAACTCACTAGGGGGCGCCAGAGAGCCTCTAATGAGATCTCTCAGGTTGAGTTTGAGACATTTCTTTTTAGCTTGAGGTGTTTACGATGATTAAAATGTTGGGTGTTCTAGAAATATATATATATATATATATATATATGTATAGATAGATAGATAGATATATAGATAGATAGATAGATAGATACATATATATACACATATATATATATATACATACATACATATATATGTATACACACACACACATATCCACATCCACACACATATGTATGTGTGTGTGTGTATATATATACACACTGTTTATTAAGTAACAATGCTGGAAACCACTGCTCCCATATTTGTTATAAAGCACATTGTAATTAAAAGCACTTTCCTAATATCAGCCTTTTGGGGAAGGTTACAGAAGTGTCATTTACTGCAATTTTGGAAAAGGGGGACAGATAACAAGGAGTTAAGGGATTTGCTTACAGTCACAAAGACAGCTAGGTGGCACCCTAGTATACAGAGCGCTGGGCCTGAAGTCAGGAAGGCTGATCATCCTGAGTTCAAATCTGACCTCAGATAACTTACTTGCTGTGTGACCATAGTCAACCTTGTTCGCCTCAGTTTCCTCATCTGTCAAATGAGCTGGAGAAGGAAATGGGAAACCACTGCAGTATCTTTGCTAAGAAAACCTCAAATGGAGTCATGAAGATTTGGACACAACTGAATGACATATTAGACATAGATATAAATGGAGTATAGAGGTAGGTATAATGGAAGAGATTTCTAATGGCAGCATTTCAGACCTCAGAGACAGGCTAATAGAGGAAACAATGTAGAACAGAAGGGCCTTTCCAGTACCCCTCAAATTAGACCACATAGACGATGACTTGCATAAGTTTTCTATCTTGTCTACTTTCTTGAAAGCCCATTCATGATGAAAATTTAATTGCCAGCAAAAATAAGTAAGAAAGTTTTTGTTTTAACTTGGTCTTTAGATGGTTTTAGATGGTGCAATGGATAGTGTTGGATCTAAAGCAATGAAGAACTTGAGCTCAAATCCTGCCTTTGACATGTACCATCTGCGTGACTCTGGAGAAGTAATTTATCTCGTCTGCCTCAGTTTCCTTACCTGTAAAGTGGGGATAACAATTGTACCTTCCTCCCAGGGCTGTTAAGATTTAATAAGATAATACTTGTAAAGTGCTGCGTGAGTTTTAAAGCCCTATATAAATGCTAGCCATCATCATCACTATTGATCCTTTCAAACCAGTTAACCATTCAGTAATTAAATACATATTTCTTAAGCACTTGCTTCGTGCCAGGCACTGCGCTGAATGCTGAGTATACAAAAAGAGGCCAAAGATAGTCCCTGCCCTCCAGAAGCTCACAATATAATGGGGGAGATGACAGAAAACAAATAAATGTTATATACTGATTAAATAGGAAATAATTAACAGAAGAAGGCACTAGAATTAAGAGAAGTTTGGGAAGGCTTCCTGTAGAAGGTGCGGTTTTAGTTGGGACTTAAAAAGAAGGCAGGGAGGTCGGTCGGTGGAAGTGACGGAGACTGTTCCAAGCATGGAGGATGGCCAGTGAACATGCCCAGAGCTGAGAGCTGGAGTGTCTTGTTCATGGAACAGCCAGAAGGTCACAGTCACTAGATCAAAGGATATGTTATAAACCAAGAGAACATTGTACACATTAACAGCCACATTGTGCAATGACTGACTGATAGATTATGCTCATCTCAGCAATGCAAGGATCTAAGACAACTCCAAAAGTCTTGTGATGGAAAATGCTATCCACATCTACAGAAAGAACTATGGAGTCTCAATGCATATCGAAGAGTACTATTTGCTGTCTCTTTTTCTTCTGTTATGTTTTGTTTTTTTCTTTCTCTTGGTTCCTCCTATTGGTTCTAATTTTTCTTTACAACATGACTAATGTGAAAATACATTTAATAAGAATGTATATGTAGAACCTGTATGAGAGTGCACACAGTCTTGGGGAGGGGGAAAAGGGAGGGAGGCAGAGAAAATTTAAAACTCAAAAGCTTATGGAAGTGGATGTTTGCAAACTAAAAATAAATAAATAAACATATAGATAGATAAATGAATGAAAGAATGAATAGATAGATAGATAAGAAACAAAAACAGAGAACATGTTATAGAGAATGAGTTAAAAGAAGACTGGAAAAGGGGTGTTGGTGGAATAGGTTGTGAAGGGCTTTGAATGCCAAACGGTAGATTTTGTCTTTGATCCTAGAGTCGAATAGAAGCTATTATAGGTGTTTATTGTGTAACAGAGTGATAGGGTCAGGCCTGAATTTTAGGAAAATCACTTTGGTGATTGAATGTAGAATGGATTGAAGTAGCAAGAGACTTGAGGCAGATAGACCCACTAGCAAGATATCGCAGTAATCAAGATGTGGCAGCCACGTCAGAGGAGAGAAAGGGGCTTCTTTGAGAGATGGCACAAAGGCTTTGGCAACAGCTTAGAATTGGGGTGGTAGGAGATAGTGAGGAGTTGGGGATGACACCTAGGTTGTAAGCTTGGGAGACTAGGAGGAAGATGGTTCCCTTTGACAGTGATAAAGAAGGCTTATGGTCCTGTGGGTATTGTGGTTGTGGAATGATCACAGGAAGTGAGCGATTCAGGAAGTCATCTACATTGGAGTTATCTACATTCTGAAACCATGGGCCTTCTACATCCTCCATATAAACAGGTGCCACTGAGTTCCTCCAGGGCACTCAGCTAGGAGGGTTTTCTTGGGATGGATTGTTTAAGAGCACTTTGTTGGGAAAATATCATCCCTTTCTCAACTTCCTTCTCAACAAAGCAAATATGCCCCCCTCCTGGCCTCCCTCTCCATCTCCCCTATCCCCAACAAAGTTGGCATGTCTCTGTGTGTGTGTATATCATTAGATATTCACATTTTGTTCAGTCTTCTCAGGCTTGTGTGTAGTTTTAGTTAACACAACATCACAGGTCTGAGAATGGGCCTTGTGAAAAAGACCTTCCCCAGGTCCAATGAGTTTGCTGTGTTTGTGTTACATGTTGTGATTATAAGAACTATCCACCAAAATTTCCTGGCTAGGGATTCATGGCCACTGGCATCTTGAGTGGCCTGTTATACAGGGGTTGGGGGAATCTTGGGTTCAAAGGCACTATCCTTCTGCCATACCCCTTTGGGCCTGGATCTGAGTAACTTTAGTATGTCCTCTCCATAACCTCTTGTTACCCCTTGCCCATAGGATAAGGGAGAGACGCTGGCTAAAGCTGAGTTGATCCCTTTGATCAGCTCAGATCTGGTAGTGGAAATCCTGGGTCTGGAGGGAGCTGGAAATGCATAGGGAGTGAGAAAGCTATTGGGGTAGGCACAAGTAAAGAGGGAGGGATGATATACCGCCCCCTCCCATTTAAGATGAGGTTTTTCTTGGACCCATGGCTCACTTTCGGAATTCTTGTCCTGGTCTTTTATGCCAAGAACTGGGCAGTCTGCAAGCTCCACAAGACAATTCCTTCTCCAAGGGGTCCGATTCTTCCTCTCCTTGGTCAGGAGTGGGGTGGTAGGTAGTAGAGATGAAGAAGGCTCCATAGAGTTGTTCTACAACCCCAGTAAGCATCTGGGGCTTGATATATATATGTTATATATGTTTTATATATGTTATATATATATTTTATATTTTTATTTATGTTTATATATTATTTATTTATTATTATATATTATATATTATTATATAATATTATTATATTATTTATATTTTTATTTATTATTATATATTTATATATGCCATATGTAAATATATAATTTACATATATATATTTTTATATATACAGTTATATATAATATATATATTTATGCATAAATATATATATATATATTTAACTTTCATGGGACATTTGAGTTGGCAAAGAATCTCCTAATACCTCATGATGGTGTGCAGGTGACCCTGGGTTCTTAAAGACTCTGACAGGTTTTACCATGCAAGAAAGGTGATGAACTGTGAGATGGAGTCTGAAGACCAGCCAAGGTAAGCATGGAGGAGCTCATAACCAGAAGACCACTCACCAGATGGTTCATCTTTTTTGACCACAGCTACTAGTGAACATAATCTAATAAGGTTTAAAGAGGGTAGAATGTGCTAATTAAGGAAATACCCACACCAATGACATATCACATCTTTGGAAATAATTCGAGTTCCTGGAAAATTAGCAAGCTTTGCCTCTGTTCCTCCTGCCTGAGGAAGCATAGGTAGGCCTTGTGAGTTAACCCAGGTTCTGAGGCCCAGAAACTGTGGGACTGCCAAGCTAGCGCCCAGGGAGAACTGAAGGCACAGCATCCACCCAGCTCGTTTTTTTGGGCTGGGGCAAGCGGGGCGGTTAACCTTTCCTCCTCACTCCCTTCTAGGGAACTCATTCTTCATATTTTTAGAGAAAAGAAGTATAAGTTCTCTTTTCAGCTTAAGCCAAACTTTAAGAAATGGAATGTCTAGTCTAAAGACTCTTATTACATGGGAAAATTGGGGTGGGGATAGTTCATCCCTATCTCCCATGATGCATTTAGGAGGTTTCACATCCTCCTGTGAAATGGCAGAGAGGGAATGAGAGGGGAGAAGAGACTTCCCTCTCAGAAACGGTGGTTTTCCAGCCAAGGTGGGGCTTTCTTCCCCTTTCCCCCATTACCCTCTCCAAAATACTGTTTCTAGCCTTGGCCTGCTCTCTGTGCTATGTATGCAATTGATCAGTTCAGTGGCCCCAGGCTTCCTCCCTGGGGATCTTGAATCATTTTGAAGGGAGGATCTCTCTTTGGGCTATTGGTCAGCCAGGCTCTGACATGCCTGTTCTGGCCTTGTTCTTTCCACTCAAGGCAAGGTCCTGTCCCAGATGCTACAAGGGCTCCCACTCACCCTTTTGTTCCACACAGGTGATCCATGCCCTGTGGTGGTTCCCTCTTCATGGCACAGCTAGGCCCTAAGACTGGTTGATTCCTCCTTTACATACTCATTGCCCCGTCCCTAACCAGAAATATCTCGGCAGGCATGGCTATGGTTAATGGGAGTCTAAACATAGCACGTACTTGGAAAAAAAGACACAGTAATAAAAAAACTTTTGGAGGGGGAGAGGGTTTAGGAGGAATGATAATGAGTTCAGTATAGGACATGTTGAACAGGTTTTTTATTGGACATCCAGTTTGAGATGTCTGAGAGGAAGTGAGAAATGCGAAAGAGGTTAGGAGAAGACAGATAGATTTGAGAATCATCATCAAGAAGGTAATTAAATCCATAGCAGCTGATGGCATCATTAAATGAAGTAGTATAGAGGGGGAAAAGAAGAGGACTCAGGACAGAACCCTATGGCTAGAGGGAATGACCTGGATGAGGAACCACCAAAAGAGACAGTTCTGCCCTGACCTCTGTCCCTTGAACCCCCCAAAAGAAACCCTATTGCATTACAAAATAGGTAATATTAAAACACACCAGTGATGCTTCATTATTAAATACATATTTGATAATGAAATCTGTTGGAGTCAAAAATGATCCTGATCGGATTCCTGGATATCCCCTTAAGTAGGTCAAGAAGAAGGATCACGTTTTCGCATAGATGGTCCAAGTATTAAAATATGGATGATGATCATACTCCCACTCATCCTAATATCAAGCCAAGAGCAGTCATGACTTTCAGTCAGTTGTTGGGCAAGCCAATGCCATGTGGAAATAAAAAACAATAACAACTGACGGAAATCTCTAGAGAAAAAGGAATGAAACGTGCTTCCTCCCTAGGTGGTGCAGTACTGGACCTGGAGTCAGGAAGACCTGAGTTCAAATCTGGCTTCAGATGCTAGCTGTGTGACCCTGGGCAGGTCATTTAACCCTGTTTGCCTCAGTTTCTTCATCTGTCAAATGTACTAGAGAAGGAAATGGCAAACCACCCCGTATATCTGCCAAGAAGACCCCAAATGGGATCACATACAGTTAGACACACAACAACTGAAAAGCAACCTATCAGAGCCTCAGTGTAAAATGGAGTTATACTAGATAATCCTGAAGGTTTCTCCCAACACTAAATCATATGATTTATTGGAGAAAAGGGCCAATAATGATAATACTGGTTCAATTGTGTTAACTCCCCCAACAAAAATATTTGTTAATAATTTTCCGGAAAAAAAAGAGTTTAAAAGAATCATTGTCATTTTGGTTGAATAAAAGCCATTCATACTCCAATGAAGTTTTATGAAGACTTCATAATTACAAGTTCTTAGAGATTAGCATGGAGGTATGCTGGTAAAACAACTTGCTATCTCAGTATAACATGCCTTTAACTTTGATCTTCTTTATTAACTTTTTTCACCACCGCTTTTTTGGAGGGGAGGGAGTTGGGGTTAAGTGACTTGTCCAAGGTTACACAGATAATACATGTCTGAGGCTGGATTTGAACTCAGGTCTTGATTCCAGGGGTGGTGCTCCTGCCTAGTTGCTCGCAAATCCATCACTTTAGGCAATCAATAGAACAATAAATCAAGGCCTGATTTGTAGCATTGGCTAATTTCTGAACTATGAGTACTCACACTGAAAATTTACCAAACAAGCCTCAAGAAAAGTCCTAACGGGCCTCAGTGCCTCTGGTTGTGAGGGACTTCTGGTCCAACTCCTACTTGATCAGAAATCAATTCCACAAAGTGTTCAAGAAGCAGCTGTCCAGCTTTCACTTGACGACTCCTACTAGTGGTAAACCTACTAGCTCCTAAAATAGCTCTTTTCTCTTATGAACAGTTTCAATTACTAAATCTAGTTCCTTATACCTAGCTGAAATCTGTATCTCATCAGCTTGCACCCACTGATCCTGGTAATGCCTCCTGGGACCAGGCAGGATAAATCTTCAAATACATCCAGAGAATTTTCAGATTTCCTTTGTTTCTTCTCTTATCCAAATAAACATCCCTAAGACCTTTCAACCTGATCTTCTGGTCAAAAAAAGGAAATGTGATTAGTTTGCAACAGGAGCCATTCTTAATGAAGTTATCTGAGTATTAATGATTGCCAGCTTCTGGTTTAACTGCTATCTGAAGCAAACATCCATCTCTTCTCCAATGTGACTAATAATTGTCTGAGGCACTGATCTGTTAAGGGACTTGCTTAAATGATAGCCAGTATGTCAGAAGCGGTACTTGAACTCAAGTCTTCCTGGCTGTTAGGGGTCACCATAGACATAATGATTCTTCACTTTGTGGCTGAGGAAGCTGAGGCATGGAGAGGTCAAATCATAATAAAATAATGTAACTTGCTGCTTGAAGACTTATCAGGAATTGAAAACTCATCACCTTCTTCTTTACCTTAAGTCCAAGGCAGATGTAGACAGTGGTCTGCTGCTGGACTCATAGCCCTTTGCTAACTTGTCTTGCCTATTGTAAAGTGACCGAAAACTAACTAAAATATGCCCATCTGGCTCGTGGTTCATAGAAATACTGGAAAGATGTCTGCTTAAAACCACCTTTCAAAATCTTTTATTAGGGCTAATCAAGAGAGAGAATCAGCCTACAACAAGCAACCCACCACATTTAGTAAGCAAGGAGATGCCACTTACTTTGAACCTCCACAGGCCCCCTATGTCTTCTGTCCTCTCAAAGCAAGTGGGCTGAAGTCCTTCATCCAGGCAGCACTTCAGAGAGATCAGCCCACTGACCCCAGCTCCTATGATGGCCACATTCTTCGCCATGGTCTCCTGGGTTAACAGGTGGATCAAGGGCAGCCTCTTAACACTGGGAAAGTGCTTCAATGGGATTCTTTAAATGTTGAGATTTTAGTATCCCAGCTGTTGAATATAATCCCTCCTCCTGCCAGAACCTGAGCTCCCCTTGCAGAAGCATATTTCCTAAACTAAGTTAGAAGTCTTTTGTTATAAGCATTGTTTGTAGGATCTGAGTTTAATGTCGAAAAGTAGTACTGCCAAACCATTCATTAGCATGAATAGGGACAGGAGCCAATTCTCTGGCGGCTTGTTTTGTATTACTTCTTTCTCCTCTCCCCCACCCCACCTCCTCCACACCCATCCACATCCTTGCTTGGAGAAATCGGTATCATTCTTACCTCTTGTCCTTCCCTTTCCTCACTCTAGTTGGAACGAGCTGCTCTTTCCTCAGCCCAGAGTGCCAGATGACAGGCAGACAGAAACATTTTAAGAGTATGAGGAGCATTTGAGAAATGGGAGGAGCTTCTCTTCCCTCCTCCAGCATCTTGCTGACCAGGCTCTGCCTCCTAGAATTAGGCAAGGGGCTGGTGGCCTAAGATGAGAGGGCATTGAAACCTACTACAGTATAAAACTCTTATGTCAGGTCCATAGTATGCATTTAAAATTTTTTGTGTATTCAATTTTTAATTTATGGGGCATTTCCATAACATAGTATAATAAAAAAGATGATTGCCCATGAAAATGCCAATCTATTATGTACAACTTGCTATTCCTTTTAAATATATAATAAAGTTATCTTGTATTTTTCTTTTTTTCTTTCTTCCCCTCCCCCAGGAGATGGCTACCATTAGACATAAATATGTATGTATCTATATAGATAGAGAGATATAAAATCATTCTATATATATATATATATATTACTACTTATCAGTTCTTTCTCAGGGTGCAGACAACATCTTCCTTCATATGTCTTTTGTAATTAATTTGAGTACTTATAATAGTCAAAATGACTTATTTGCTCAGAGTTGTTGTTACTGTACACAATGTTCTCTTGGTTCTGCTCATTTTGCTCTTCATTATTTCGTGCAAGTTGTAGTAAGCATTTAAATGCTTATAGACTGATGATAATTGTGTATTTTATGTGTTTTCCAGTTTACCAAATGCTTTGTCATTAATCACGCCGTATGATTACAACATATGGGCTTGATAGGGGGGTGTGTGTGTGTATATATACATATGTATACGTGTGTATACAACCAAGGATTATACAGATTTATGCATATATACATGAATATATCTATGGGGGCACCTGCGAATTCATCCATGTAGGGAGTTTCACATGAGGTAATTCCCTTCTCTGGTGCAGATAAATAACCTGCTCTCCAACTTTGAGTCTTAGAGAGTTACCCAAGGCACTAGGCTGTTTAGGCACTGGCTCAGGGTTGGTCACACAGCCAGTGTGTGTGTATGCCACAGGTGGGACTTGAACACAGGTATCCTGACTCTGAGGCCATCTATCCTCTAGATAAGGGGAAGTATTATTATTTCACATTTTGTATCTGAGGAAACTAAAGGTTGAAGAGGAATAATAATAGCTAATTAATGAATAATAATAATAACTAGTATTTACATAGTGCCTTAAGACTTCAAAGTGCTTTGCAAATATTAGCTCATTTGATCCTCACAAAAGCCCTCGGAAGTAGGAGCTATTGTTATCTCCATGTTACAGCAGAGTAAACTGAGATAAGTAGAAGTTGAATGACTTGCTTAGCTAGTAAGTGTCTCAGGCATGATTTGAACTTAGGTCTTCCTGACTCCTAGTCCAGAGCTCTATCCACTGAGTCATCTAACTAATAATATGATAAAATAATTAGCTGAATTCAGAACTGGTTGAGCGGCTGGACTCAAAGTATCATTGTTAATGGTTCAACATCAACATGGACAGTCCATACCTTGGCTTTGTGTTTTCTGTCTTGGAAAGGAAGAGACTTGAGTAAAATCAAGTCTCTTGTTCTGTGAAGCTTTTTCCACACAGGCAAAATTCTTGAGGATGTGTCTGAATGTTGTAACTTTAATCAGCTACTTAACGAGATTTTATATGTCATGGAGAGAAAGCCCAGCTGGATATTTCTGGGAGGTCTTGATTATTAGTACTGAGGCTAAAATAGTTACTGACAGCCTGGATTCCCAGGCAAATTGAGAGTGGGAAATTAGGGATACAAAGTTAAAAAGATAAGGATAGCTAGCCCCTATTTTATAGGTTTTCAGCAAATCAAAAGTAATTAATTCATCACCTTCAGGGGTTGACCCATTTTTGCAATGTTAATAAAGTGGTTTCCCATATCTATTTGGGTTGTTAAGGTTCTTTGTGGAGAGCTAATTCATAATAATTGAATTGCCTGGCCATTAAAGGGATGGCCTATTAATTGAAAACTCATTTTACCCTTTTAAAAAAAAGTTTTCAAAGTATTAATGAAGTGATTTCCCATATCTATTTGAGTTGAGTTGATCCTCTATGGAGAACTAAATAATAGTGATAGAAATACCTGATCATTAAAGGGATGATCTGTTAATTAAAAACTGATATTAATTATGTTTAGGGGTAGTCAAGACTTCAAACAGTAAAGAATTGAGGTCATTGTTTCTTTATTTTACAGCATTTTTTGTATTAAATGAACCCATATTAGGCTTTAAGTCCTCTCGAAGGCAGCATGTTTTTCTGTGTCGTTCTTTGTATCTTGGCATGGTGCCCAGCACTGTGCCTTTCACACTAAAAGTGCTCAATAAATGTCGAGTCTTCCTGAAATGAAAAAGAGAGAAAAAAAAGGACCTTGATAAACTAGGCAGTATTCAAAGGCTGGCAATCAGAGTGATGAAAGGGTTTGAGTCCATAAGGACTGGCTGAAGAAATTGAACATATTTAATCTGGAAAAGACATTGGGAGATGGGGTGGGACAGGACATGATAATTGGGTTCAAGTTGAAGGGCTTTCATTTGGAAGGGGGATTACCCTTGTTCTATTTGGCCTTAGAGGCCAGAACTAGGAGCCATGGGTGGAAGTTACAAAGAAATAAATTTAAACTAGATGTCAGGAAAATTTTCCTGATGAAGCTGTCTAAAAGTGAGATGGAGTGTCTGGAGAAGTAGAGTGGGGCTCCCCCTTCTTGGTGGTCTTCAAGAAGAGACTGGAAGACCACTTTTTGGGTATGTAATAGTGGAGATTTTTTGAGTATGGATTTTATTAGGTGGTCAATGAAATCCTTTCCAATTGCTATATATTATGATAATATTGACAATATACAGTATGACAGAGTAGAAAGAACATTGAATCTAGTGTCAGTAGCAGACCTTTAAATTTTTCTTCTGATGCTAACAGTATGACCATAATCAAGCCAATTTAATTCTATAGGCTTCTTTATCTGTAAAATCAGGATAACAATACCTGTAATAACTAGCACATAGTATTTTGTGAATATCAAATGAATTAATGTATTTTTGTAAATTTTAGAACTATACAAGAAGGCAGAGTCAAGATGGTGGAGTAAAGGCAGGGACTTATCTGAGCACTCCCAAATAACACTAACACTGTCAAAACAACTTAGGAGGTCAGCAGGAAAGGTCTGTCTCATACAGTGGTAGTTAGACCTGGAGGGCAATGCAGTAGAGGCTGCACCTGGCAAGCAAGCAGCAGGCCCTGGAGGCAACTGAATTGGAGGCAGCTTCTGGAGTTCTCAGTCCATTGATGGTAAGAGAGTCAGAGAACTGGTTAGAAGATTATAGGAGATCTTTTGCAGGTACTTGGTGCAGGATTCTGTTGCATTGCCCATACGCAGTTCTGGGTCTCAGGTCCAGGGCAAAGAGGAATACTTGCACATTGGTGTTTGCATCTGCAGGGGATCACAGTTCCAGGGTGGAGAAGAGTACTTGTAATCACCCATAGGGAGCTGGTGGGGGAAAGGGTCTCAGATCTAAGGCAGAAAGGAACACTGAGACAACCTCAGGAGAGTAGGACTCTAAGTCATAATTCCAGGGTCATAAGGAATGAAAGTGTTTGCCATCATAGGGGAGCAGTGGTTGTGGCCACAGTTTCAGGGCAGAAAAGAGTGTTTGTGGCTGCTCACAGACAAGAGCACAGACCAGGAGAGTAGTCACCACACCTCTTTTTATATCATACCATCTTGGAAGAATCAGAAGCTTATAGACCACCAGAACTAGCCTGGAAAACAACAGCATAAAAAACCTGAAGCTTAGGACAATGCACCCAAGGAGGAGAGCCCAACATTAACATAAAGTTAAAAATCAAGAAATAGGCTGGAAAAATGACCAAATAACAATAAAAAAAAAACTTCACTATAGAAAGTTCCTATGGTCACGGGGAAGATCAAGACACAAACTTGGAAGGCAATGAAGTCAAAACAGTTATAGGCAAAGCTTCGAAAAAAAAATATGACTTGGTCACAGAATCAAAAAGAGTTCCTAGAGGTGCTCAAAAAAGGATTTTAAAAAACAAATAAGAGGGTAGAGGAGAAGTTGGGAAAAGAAATGAGCATGATGCAAGAAAATTATGAAAAAAGAGTCAACAGCTTGGTAAAGGAGACAAAAAATTACTGAAGAAAATAATACTTTAAAAAATAGAATTGACCAAATGGTAAAAGAAACACAAAAATCCATTGAAGAGGAAAAACTCCTTAAAAAGCAGAACTGGTCAAATGGGAAAAAGGTTCCAAGCTCACTGAGGAAAATACTTTCTTAAAAATTAGAATGGGGCAAGTGGAAGCTAATGTCTCCATAAGACATCAAGTAACAATAAAACAAAATCAAAAGAATGAAAAAGAATAGAATAAAATATGAAATATCACATTGAAAGACAACCGATCTGGAAAATATATTGAAGAGAAATAATTTAAGAATTATTGGACTACCTAAAAGCCATGATTTAAAAAAGGGCCTAGACATGATATTTGAAGAAATTTTCAAGGAAAACTGCTGTGACATCCTAGAACCAGAGGGTAAGAGAGAAATTGAAAGAATCCACTGATCTCCTCCTGAAAGAGATCCCAAAATGCTAAGATTAAAAGAAGAAATAGAATAATTAAGTAACCCTCTCTCAGAAAAAAAAAGAGATTGAACAAGCCATAAATGATTTCCCTAAGAAAAAATCCTCAGGACCAGATGGATTCACAAGTGAATTCTACCAAACATTTAAAAACAATTAACCCTAGTATTATATAAACTATTTGGAAAAATAGACAAAGAAGGAGTTCTACAAAAATACTTTTACAATACAAGTATTGTGCTGATACTTAAACCAGGAAGAACAAAAACAGAGAGAAAATTGTAGACCAATTTCTCTGATGAATATTGGTGCAGAATTTTAAAAGAAAATACCAGCAAGGAGATTACAGCAACCTATCACAAAGACCATACACTATGATTTATTCCAGGAATGTGGGGCTGGTTCAATATTAGAAAAATGATCAATATAATTGATCATATCAATAACAAAACTAGCAAAAATCATATGATTATATCAATATATGCAGAAAAAGCTTTTGACAAAATGCAACAATTCTTATTATAAACACTAGAAAGCATATGAATTAAAATGATAAGTAGTATGTATCTAAAACCAATGGCAAGCATTGTTTGTAATGGGGATAAGCTAGAAATCTTCCCAATGAGATCAGGAATGAAGCTAGGATTCCCAAATATCACTGCTATTATTTAGTATCGAACAAGAAATGCTGGCTATAGCAATAAGAGGAGAAGAAATGGAAGGAATTAGGATAGGCAATGAGGAAACAAAGCTGTCACTGTTTGCAGATGATGTGATGGTTTGCTTGGAGAATCCTAGATAATTAGTTGAAATAACTAACAACTTCAGAAAAGCTGCAGGATATAAAGTAAACCCATATAAAACAAC
>CM053626.1:285954086-286009868 GCA_028646595.1 Phalanger gymnotis | reverse complement strand
CCTATGATTTCACCAGACAAGACTCTGTAGTTGTTAAGGAGCCGCCCCCAGCTTTGAAAGCCCAGATGTTGGTGCTTCTCTATCTGGTAACTATTTATGTATTGCTATGGTCAGAAAGATAGAAGCCTATCTGTTGATTTGTGTTATTTTGCTCTTTTTATATAATTTCTGCTTGTAATTTCTGTTTGTGTTTTCTCTGAAGTTCAGGGTGTTGACTTTTCCTCCTGAACTAAGTGAATGATATATGTATGTTTAATTAAAGTGAGATTGTAAACCCCTTAAAGTTACTTTCCTTAGAAAGGCAAATCAAAGAATCTGTGCTAGCAGCCCTCCTGTGTGCTGGCGTTGTTGGCCTTATTGTTGGCCTTACCTAGCCACAGTAACTGCAAGTAATGTTGTTGTTACACTGGATTTCCAAAAGAGAGATTGGAAGTCTTCTGCATAGAAATGATCATTAAGTCCATGTAAACTAATGAGGTGACCAAATAAAAGTAAAGAGAAAAAAGAGAAGGCCCACGACAAGGTCCATAGCCTTGAGCTACATCCAGAGTTAGAGGGTGTGATATGGATCACCATTCAACAATAGATCCATAATTCATTTTCTCCTTTAGTAGCATCAGAACAATCTCATTGCTCTTTAATAACTGTGGAGGGTTAAGGGACAATTAATGACCCAATCCTATAAAGTCATTGTAAATGTCACTGGGTTTACAAGTAATATACTTTGGGTGATATTGGAGGATAGTTTGGTTGATGGGTTGATGATTTGTGGAGGATGTCTCAGTGTATATTGGCAAGTTCATAGGTGGATCATACTGGAAAAAAATTAGGAGAAACTATTTTAATGGATTAACGAATGTATCAGGAAATGACAGTCTTGGACTATAAGAGGGAATGTTGTACAGTGGATAAAAATGGACCTGGAGTCAGGAAGACCTGAGTTCAAATTTGGCCTTGGACATTCACTAGATTTATGCCCCTGGGAAAGTCGCTTGATCTCCATCAGTCTCAATTTCCTCATCTGTAAAATATGGAAAATAATAGGTACAGAAGTTAACCACAGGGGTTTGTAACATTAATTAAGGTGGGACTTTTTTTTTTACTGTTTTCTCTTTTATAATTCTAATGTAATCAAGTGCCTTTTGATTAAGTCCTACCAGGTGCAAAGCCCTAGGCCCACACCACTTTGCTAATTAGGTGCTAAACCCCAGGCCCCCAACCTTTTGCTGATTAGGTGTGAAGCCTTCAGGCCCTAAGAAGGGTATATAAATTCAGATGTTAGCATTTTGTTTGGGGCTCTCACTCACTGGAAGAGTGTTGATATAGAGACTCAGGGTAGCCACTGAAGCCCCCTGGTTTTGAAGAAAACCTAGATGTTTATGCTTCTCTTTTTTGGTAACTATGTATGTGATGTCTCGATTAGACAAAGCCTGTCTGTTGAACTGTGTTATTTGATCTATTGATATTTTCTGTTTGTAATTTCTATTTGTATTTGCTCTGAAGTTCAGGGTGTTGGCTTTTCCCCCTGAACTAAGCGAATGATATATGTATGTTTGATTAAAGCGAGATTGTTAACCCCTTAAAGTTGCTTTCCTTAGAAAAGCAGATCAAAGAACCTGTGGTGGCAGCTCTTGTTGCTGGTCTTGTTGGGTCTTATACCTCAGCAGCAGCTGCAAGCCACACTGTTGTTACAGGGTTATTGAACAAACAAAGAAGGAAGAAGAAGAGAAGGAGTAAGAAAAGAGGAGTAGGTAGAGGAAGTTTTATGGGATTGTAAAGGTCAGAGATTAGATTTGGAGAGAAAAAATGTATTACAATTTGAGAAGTTGAAGAAAGAAGAAAAGACCTCATTTTGGAAGAAGAGGAGATGGGTTAAAGGAGGAGAAATTAAGAAGGAGCTGGGCAGAAGGATACGGAGGGAAGAAGTTATATCAGTAAGACAAAATTCATGACCTCGGAGAGGACCATGGGCATGCCTGAATGGTTCGGAATCACAAAGTATAATGCATTCTCTAGGTAGGAAGCAGAGGAAGTATAACATTTATTTAGACTCCAAAGGATCAGACTCAAGGACAAATGCCCCCCAATT
This sequence comes from Phalanger gymnotis, assembly GCA_028646595.1. Taxonomy (NCBI): domain Eukaryota; kingdom Metazoa; phylum Chordata; class Mammalia; order Diprotodontia; family Phalangeridae; genus Phalanger; species Phalanger gymnotis. The sequence goes on along the minus strand of CM053626.1, from coordinate 286,007,779 downwards.
TGATATTGTAGCCATAACATTCCAAAACCGATAAGCCCACCTCACTACAGTAACAAGGAGACTATAACAAAATATTATAGCAGGAAACCAAAACATATTTGTGCTTCTCCCCTGCTAGGGCCCTTCCATAAGAAGATCACTCACAAATCCTAACTCCCTGCTCAGCACTCTCTCCAGCATCTCTGCTGACTCTAAGTTCTGCAACTCCCTCTTGTGTTCAGCACTCTCTGCTCTGCACACTTTAGAAGCTGGCCTTTGGCTTCTAGATCCTGCTGCTCTGAGCTCTGCTGCTTCTGGATCTGTTGTATACAGTTCCACTTTCAGTCCTCAGTCCTTGGTTTCTCCTCCTTCCATGTTCTCTTCTCTCATTTTTTTTTTTTACAGTCCTTAGATGTCATCCTATCGACTAGAAGTCAGGTACATAACGTTGGCTCTGGTCTTAGCAACAGCTCTTAGGGCCCTGAGGACTTCACGCCTCTCTCACACTAGCAAACTAGTTTGCTAATTAGCCTGAGGCCTCATACCTAATTAGTGAAAGACTGTGGGCCTGTCTCTAACCAGACCTTCCTTTGCTGGCCCCACCTGAAGCCTATTCAATGGCTGGGAAAGATTTTTCACTTACTGATTGGCTTCACAGAAGTAGAGGCAGAACTCCAGATGTAAAAGGAAAAAGACTAGGAAAAAAGAGTAGATGTGGAAGCAATAGAAGGAAAGTTTTAAGAAGGAGAAAATAATAAGTAAGACAATGTAAATAATTTGGTAAAATAAGAGATTAATGGGAAATTGCATGTACTTGTCAAGGTGCTAGTAAGATACGGAGAGGAAAAGTTTTGAAGTTGAAAACCCCCATGAGTAGTTTGGCCCAGGTACTCTGTAAGAGTGCTGATAACCAGACACAAAAACTAATGATCTAACTCCAATGAAGTGTAGAGAGTAATGAAAATCTGCAGGGCTTTGTTCCACTGACCAAATGACAACTTCCTGTGCTCAAAGATCAAATTGGTCTCATTACTGGAAGAGAAGCTGAAAGGTCTTGAAGACACCTTTTTAGTCTCCAGGTAATCAAGGAAAACAGAGTATTCCTATATACATACATGCATATAATATATGTATATATATACATATATATATATATATTTAGTTTTCAACATTCACTTCCATAAGATTTTGAGTTTTAAATCTTCTCCCCATCCTTCTCCTCCCCCCTCCCCAAGACAGGGTGCAATCTGATATAGACTCTACTTATCCATTCTTATTAAACATATTTTCACATTGGTCATGATGCAAAGAAGAATTATAACTAATGGGAGAAACCATGACAGAGAAGAAACAAAACAACAAAAGATAAGGAGGCCAAAAAATGTGCTACCATCTGCATTCAGACTCCAAAGTTCTTTCTCTGGATGTGGATAGCATTTTCCATCATGAGACTTTTGGAGTTGTCTTAGATCTTTGCATTGATGAGAAGAGCTAAGTCTATCAAAGTCAGTCATCATAAAATGTGGCTATTACTGTGTACAATGTTCTCCTGGTTCTGCTCATTTCACTTAGCATTAGTTCATATAAGTCTTTCCAGGTTTTTCTGAAGTCAGCCTGCTCATCATTTCTTATGGCACAATATTATTCCATTATATTCATATATCACAGCTTGTTCAGCCAATCCCCAGTGGATGGACATCCCTTCAATTTCCAATTCTTGAACACCACCAAAAGGGCTGCTATAAATATTTTGGTACATGTGGCTCCTTTTTCCCATTTTTATGATCTCTTTTGGATACAAACCTAGACATGATATTGCTGGGTCAAAGGGTATGCATATTTTTAGAGCCCTTTGGGCATAGTTCCAAATTGCTTTCCAGAATGGTTGGATCAATTCACAACTCCACCAACATGTATTAGTGTTCCAATTTTCCCATATCTCCAACATTTATCATTTTGCTTTTTTGTCATGTTAGCCAGTCTGATAGATGTGATGTGATACCTCAGAGTTCTTTTGATTTGCATTTCTCTAATCAATAGTTATTTAGAGCATTTTTTCATATGACTATAGATAGCTTTAATTTCTTACTCTGAAAACTGCCTGTTGATATCCTTTGACCATTTATCAATTTGGGAATGATTTGTACTATTATAAATTTGACTCAGTTCTCTATTTTAGAAATGAGGCCTTTATCAGAGATCCTGGCTGTAAAAATTGTTTCCCAGCTTTCTGTTTCCCTTCTAATCTTGGTTGCATTGGCTTTGTTTGTGCAAAAACCTTTCGATTTGATGTAATCAAAATCATCCAGTTTGCATTTCAAAATATTCTCTGTCTCTTGTTTGGTCATGAATTCTTCCCTTCCCCATGGATCAGTCAGGTAAACTATTCCTTGCTCTCCTAGTTTGCTTATAGTATCAGTCTTTCTATGTAAATCACATACCCATTTTGACTTTATCTTGGTATAGGGTGTAAGATGTTGGTCTATGCCTAGTTTCTGCCATGCTATTTTCCAGTTTTTCCAGAAGTTTTTGTTAAAAAGAATGAACTCAAATTTAAAAATTAAATTAAATTTTAAAAGAATGAATGTCAAAACAAAAAAGTATCTGAAGAAGAGAAGGGAAAATTTGACTTATATTAAGATTTTGGAGGTTGAAAAATGTCATACAAATGATTAAAGAAAGCAGAAGGATCCCTGAAGCCAACAAGTAGGTATTGGGCCTTTCAAGAAGAGGAAAGAGCTGCACATTTTGAGGAATGATGTCCTCCAAGGAATGATGGTGTGGATCCATAGGAGTTGTCAGCTGAGAAAGCATCCTCTAAGCATCAATGTAAGAAGAAACAATGGCTTATGACGGATGGGCACTGGATTAATTATCTGTTGACCTAATGAAAAGAGATGTCTTCTATTTTCCTAGAACATGCATCTAAAGTGGGATAAGAGAACTTCTCAAGATTTGTCCAACTGAACTCTAATATCCACTTCTTGAAATTCCCCTGGGCATAAATGGTATTGGCAGAAAGAAACAAAAAAGCAGGTTATCAAATCTTAGGCAAAAAACGTTGCAGATATGTGTATGGCTTACATCACAGCTACAGACCAAAGAAAAAGGATTTGGAAAAGAGAAGAATACTTGGGAAGGGAAGCAGATGGTTAAAAAGATTGCATCTAAGAATGGAATTCAGATTGTTGGATCATACCTTTTTAATCTAGGAATGATTAGCTCCTGTCCAGGAACAGAATACATCTAATAAAAGGCTGCTAGAAGTGATAGAAATCCTGTAAATCTAATCCAAATAAAACTGAAAAGAAAGGAGGGAGAGAGAGAGGAAACTATGTTTATGCACTAAACTAAATACTAGAAAGAGTAGCTTCAGTGTAGGATGAAGACTAGTAGTAAAGGCACACAGGAATTGGAAGGACAGAAAACTTAAGACTGGAGTCTGATAAAAATCCATAGCATCACACATTTATTCTCTAGATATTTTTCCATAAACTCTATCCCCTAACAAATTTTTCTAGTATTGTAGAGGGCACCATCATCCTCCCAGTCTGCTAAACTGGAAACCTGGGTGTCATCCTTGACTACTCACTCACTCTCCCCACCACCACCCCCATTTTCAATCTGTTACCAAGTTCTCTTGATCCTACCTATCATAATAGCCTGCTGGTTGTTTTCATTTCCTCAAGTCTCTCCCCACTGCAGTCTTTCCTCTACTCAGCTGCCTAAGTGATCTTCTAAATAAACCACATGCTTAACTACATTATCTTGCCCCATTCAATAAAGTCCAATGACTTCCAATTACTCCTAGGATCAAATACAAAATCCTCTTTTTGGCTTTTGGAGCTCGTCATAACTTGGTCCCTTCCTTACCCTTCCAGTCTCCTTCTACTTTACTCCCTTCCACGTGTTCTTCCATCCAGCAGCACTGGCTTCCTGTCTTCCTTGAACAAGAGCCTCCATCTCCCAAGTATGTGCATTTTTACCTTCTGGCCCTCATGGGAATAATGTTCTCCTCCCAATCTCTGCCTTTTGTCTCCAATGATTTCCATCGAGTCTCAGCTAGAATCTAAGCTTATACAAGAAGCATTTCTCAGTCCCCTTAATGCTAATGCCAATAATCCAATCTCACAAAAGGAAAGAAAACTAGTTACAAAACAAGTATCAGTTGCAGGAGAGAAGTACTCCTGGTCCTAATAGAGTCACAGGAGAATTCTATCAAACATTTAAGGAACTACTAGTTTCAATACCACGTAAATTATCCTCAAAAATTAAGAAAGAAAGCACTCTACCAGATTCCTTTTATGAGATTAACATTGTCCTAATGCTAGTGCCTTTCTTTCGAGTTAATCTCTAATTTATCCTGTGTACACACACACATACACACACACACACACACACGCACAAATATTATCCATGCATAGTTATTTGCATGTTGTTCTCCTCCCCTCCTCATCAGACTGTCAGCCCTTTGAGTGCAGGACTATTTTAGCCTTTCTTTGTATCCCAGCACTTACCACCATGTCTGTCCCATGGTAAGAGCTTAATAAATAGTCTAGATGCAAGAGCACAAAGAACAGATGACAAGCAGTATGAACTCAAGCTCCTAATATGAGGAGGCAAATTTAACCTGACAGACGTCACTGTGCTTGAGTGGTATGGGACCTATGAATGGAATTTAGCCCAGAAAGGTTACACTTTATTTGAAAAAAAAATAGGAGAGTTTTGGTGGGGGGAAATGTAGAGGAAGATAAATAGGCTTACATATATTTTCAAAATATATCATTTTTCTCACCTATAAAATGAGGAGTCTCCCTCTTTACTCCTTGAAAGCTGTAACTCTTTCAAAGCTATAATCACCTAGAAGAACCTTTCCTGACTCACTCATGTTAATTTCCTCCCTCCAAAAAATATTTATCTATTTTTATACCTTTCATGTATTTATTTATTTTTTGTTGGTTTATTTATTGTGCACATGCCATCTTCCCTTCCCCCAATAGAATATAAACTCCTTGAGGATCAGGAAAATTTCATTTTTTTTCTTGTATCCCTAGAATCTGTTATGGTGCTTAGCACATAGTAGGCATTTAATGAGTGCTTACTGAATTAAATTGAATGAATTGTCCCTAAAGGCCCTTTCAAAAGTAATCTATGATCAGGAATGTGATCATATAAGGATAAACAGGACCTAAAAGGGAGAAATGTGGCAGAGAGCATTGGGGTGAAGACAATGGTGGCAGAAATAGAAGCAATAGCAATAGCAAATAGAAGCAATTTGTCTATTGGACAAAAAGAAGAAAAAGTGGGAGGCATGCATTTTATTGCACATGCATACATCACCAGGTACAGGAGTGCTGTAGCAAAAACTAAGTTAACAGGTAATATTTCACAGACATTTACTTTTTAAAAGCAGGAAGGAAACATATAATGCCTTCTCCTTTGTGATTCTTCCCTTCTTTCTTTTCCTCTCTCCCTACATTGTTCCACTATCCCTCTTTCTTCTTACTCTAAAAGGGGAATTTAAAAAATAAGCCAGAAGAAGTGCTTCCCCCCTCTTTCCAAATAGTTTGCATAATCCTAGATATACTGCTGCAAAAAGAAGCTGATCCTATCAGATCTGTATTCTATTGGTCTGAGAAGTTGGGGATTTTGTTTCTCCTCAATTAAGAACTGATTTGAGATACAGTACTTTATTCATTTCTTTACTTCTTAGTTACATATGCTGGATGACTCATAGTGTCATGAATTTAGACACAGGAGGGACCTTCAAAACCATCCAGTCTTATTGGCCCAAAGTCCCACAGATGACAACTGGCAGAGCAAGTTTCAGAACTGAGTTTTCTGAACCTGAATCCAATCTTCTTTTGACTGTACCATTCTAGTCCCTGGCTCACCTATGTGACTTACCATCCCAGTGCCATCCAACAATGACAGGCCTGGATCCCTAGGGATGTGCCCATGTGACCAGCACACCTATCCATAAAGTCCCATCAGAGCCCTGGCCCTCCCACCTATGAAAACAACACAGATTCCCAAAGCAAAAGTAGGTGGAGACAGCACTGAGCTCTTGAAGCAGGATTGACTTTTGCACAGGGGTGCAAGGGCTACATCACAGCAGGCAGGAGCTTTGGGGATGGCAGCAGTCAAGTGAGAAGGGAAGGGAAGCATGAAGGAGGAAACAGGATGTAAGATTTTTTTTATTAGTTAATTTATTTTTAGTTTTCAACATTTAGTTCAATGTTTTAAATTTTCTCACTCTCCCTTCCCCCTACCTCTCCAAGACAGCTTGCAATCTGATATAGGCTCTACATATACATTCCCATTAAATATATTTTTACTTTAGTCATGTTGTCTAGAAGAGTTGTAACAAATGAAAAAAAAAACCATGAGAAAGAAAAACAAAACAAATAAAAAATGAAATAAAATAGTATGCCTGACTCTGCATTCAGACCCCATAATTCTTTCTCTGGCTGTGGATGGCATTTTCTATCACGAGTCCTTTGGAATTGCTTTAGGTCCTTGCATTGCTGAAAAGGGCTAAGTCTATCAAAATCAGTCATTGTACACTGTGGCTGTTACTGTGTACGATGTTCTCCTAGATCTGCTCCCTTCACTCTGCATCAGTTCATATACGTCTTTTTAGGTTTGTCTGAAGTCAGCCTGTTCATTATTTCTTCTAGTACAATAGTATTCCATTATATTCATATACAACAATTTGTTCAGTCATTCCTTATTTGATGGGCAACCCCTCAATTTCCAGTTCTTGACCCCTGCAAAGAGAGCTGCTATAAATATTTTTGTTCATGTGGGTCCTTCACTCATTTTTAAGATCTCTTTGGGATACAGCCCTAGAAGCAGTATTGCTGGGTCAGAGGTATGCATACTTTTATAGCCCTTTGGGCATACTTCCAAATTGCTCTCCAGAATGATTGGATCAGCTCACAGCTCCACTGACAATGAATTAGTGTTCTAACTTTCCCACATTTTCTTCAACATTTATCATTTTCTTATTTTGTCATGTTAGCCAATCTGATAGGTGTGATGTGGTGCCTAAGAATTGCTTTGATTTGCATTTCTCTGATCAACAGTGATTTAGAACATTTTTTCATATGGCTATAGATAGCTTTAATTTCTTCCTCTGAAAACTGCCTGTTCACATCCTTTGACCATTTATCAATTGGGGCAATGTGATTTTTTGAAAGGGCTATGTAATGGTTCTGGAAGAAACAAGGGCTATCATTCTGGTTCTGCAAAGAACCAATCTTGTGACTTTGGACTTGACTCTTTGGGCTCCAGTTCTCATCCAGCAAGTGAGATGTTGCACTAGACGCTCTCCCAGGTCCCTTCCATTCTCTACTCTACTGATGAATCCAGGAAGGTGAGGGGAGAATAGCATGATCCCAAGTTTCAAGATTACACATACCTTCATACCAGTTTGCACTTTTCCCCAAAGCTATTATCTTCCAGAATTATGCTAATGTTGGCACTGCTCCAGATAAGAAACATAAAAGGGAAAAGCATAGCATTAAACCAGTGTCCATGGCCCGATTTTCTCAGACCCATACAAAGAGAGCACTTGTAGATGATCCAAATGGCTTAAATCTTTTATCTCCAGAAGGTTTTTCCTGCTTTGCTGGAAAAGCCAAGGATGAAGTGGAGCATTTCCATTGATAAAAAGGATTGATTCTAGGAGAAGTCCCTGCAGAAGGAACATCCTTGCCTGACACAAGAGACCATGGTCAAGCGAGTTGCAATTATCGGAGCTGGTGTGAGTGGCCTCACCTCCATCAAATGCTGCTTAGAAGAGGGGCTACAGCCCACTTGCTTTGAAAGGAGTGGTGACATTGGAGGGCTATGGCAATTCACAGTAAGTGATATTCCCTTAACTCTTCTATATAGAGTATGCTGACCAGCAACTACCTGGCAAGGTGACCTTGGTCACTTTACCTCCCTGGTCCTCAGTTTCCCAATCTATAACATGAGAGGGTTCACTCAGATAATCTCCAAGGTCCTTTCCCTGTCTGTCCGGAGAATTGTTCTGTAATATTTGAGATCGACTCAGTGGGAGATTTCTCTTGGTGCTAGGACAGAATAATCATAGCTAGCATTTACGTAGTGCTCTAAGGTTTACAAAGCACTTAGGGTGTCAATCTCATTTGATCCTCACAACAACCCTGTAAAGGTAGATGTTATTATTATCCTCATTTTACAGAGAGGAGGTGGAGGGAGATCAAGTGCCTTACCCAGGAGTTCTACATCTCATCCTCTCTCATAAGTTTCCCTCTTTTTTTTAACTTCGGTCTATGATTTCGTGAATAAGGGGAACTCCCAATGTGGAAGTACCCTCTGCCGCAGATCAGTTCTGTGATCTAGAGAGAGTTGCCTAAGGCACTGAGAAGTTAATTTACTTGCCGAGGATCACACAGACAAGCATATGTCAGATGTGGGACTCAAACCCATACCTTCCTCTCTGACTCTGGGGCCCTTCCCCATGCTTTCTTTCTCTCACACAGTTGCAGGTAGGTAAATTGCACTAAGAAGGTGGTATTTCTCCCCTTGTCTTTTTGAATATTGACTTGTTGACAGTTTTAACTCCTGAAGGATAATTACAATTTTCTCTTTATGTTATTTTTATAGGAATATGTCGAAGAAAGCAGGGCTAGCCTTTATAAATCTGTTGTTACTAACAGCAGCAAAGAGATGTCCTGTTACTCAGATTTTCCTTTCCCAGAGGATTTTCCAAACTTTGTGCCACACTCCCAATTTTTGGAATATCTCAAGATGTATGCAAACAAGTTCAACCTTCTGAAATGTATCCAATTCAAGGTATGTCACTAGGAGTTGTTTGGTTGGCAGAAATATACTTTATACACATCTTATTTCGTTGCTTCCTATCTGAGACCCAAGGTCTGTGGTTGAGATTGAGTAATTGGCAAAGATCGGTGCTACTTGGGAGGATTCCATCATCCCCTGGGGGATTTTCAATTAACCTGTGGAGGAAAATATGTATTCATGTCATATAACCCACACGTAGAAACCTGTCTATGTATGGCCATTATTTGAATGGCCACAGAGTCTAATCCAGATAGAGTAATGGTTTGTAACACGGTCCTATACCCACAATTACTGGATCTCTTTTTTGTTGCCTGGAAAGCAGGATTCCTTGAAGGGGATGGAGAGGAATGATATTTGCATACTTTGGATTCTTTTTTCCAGACCATTGTCTGCAATGTGAAAAAATGTCCAGATTTTTCTACCTCTGGCCAGTGGGAGGTAACCACTGAACATGAAGGGAAGAAAGAGTCAGCCACGTTTGATGCTGTCATGGTCTGCATTGGTTATCTCACTGACCCATTTTTGCCACTAGATACTTTACCTGGTATAGTATTGTCTTCTAAAACCCTTTACTTTTTTAATTTCTCTCATTGATGTGTCTTGGTTTTGGATTTTTTGAAAAAAAATCACTGTGGTATACTATGTGGATGTATCCCAAAAACCCCGTCAAAGGCCCTCTTTTATTCTTATTCTTTTTCTCTTGGTGATCTCTTCAAGTGTCAGGGGCTTAACTAGCATCTCTATTCAGATGACTCAGAAATGTATATATCTTTTGTTAATATTTCTTTCTCCTGAGTTCCAGTCCCACATCACAAACTGTCTATTGTGCATTTCAAAATAGATTACTCTAGGCATTTCTAATTCAAAATGTCCAAAAGAGAACTCATTGTATCACCTATCTTTCTTTCCATATTTCTTTCAGTCACCCAAGTTCACAGTCTATCTCATCCTCAATATCTCACTCTCCATCACCCTACATATCCAAGCAGCTGCCAGATCATTTCACTCCTCTTCAACACCTCTTGCATCTGTGCCCTCTTCTACACTCATCCAGGCATCACCCTATTTCAGATCTTCATCACCTTTCCCCAGCCTACTATGTTAGCCTCCTGATGCCTCTCCATCCTCCACATCACTGCCATAGTGATATTCCCAAAGCATAGGTCTGGCCATGTGACTTCTCTATTCAACAAATTCCAGTGGCTTCCTGTTCCCACTGTGATAAAATGTCTTGTCATTTAAAGTCCTTCACCACGTGATTCCAGTCAGCTTTTCCAGCCTTATTCTCCATCACTCCCTTTCACACATTCTATGGTCCAGGCAAATTGGTTTTTCTACTCTGTCTCACATAAGTCTGATTTCACTGACATGTAGCTAAAACCATCTATGTGTATTGTCTCTCTCCCATCAGACCATGAGCTCCTTGGGAGGAAAAACTATCTTACTTTCAGATTTGTATCCCCAGTGCTTGCTTTTCACATAGGAAGAATTTCACAAATGTCTTATGCATTTATTCAAGACACTCCATCTCTCACCTCTGCATTTTTGCACAGATTGTGTCCCATGCCTAAAAAAAAAACTCTACCTTCAGTGCTGCCTCTTAAAATCTCCATTTTCCTTCAAAGTTTGGGTCAAGTGAAATATTCTATAGGTGCCTTTTCCTGATTTCTTCCAGATACTAGTGTCATCTCTCCCCAAATTCCTTTGTATTTATTTTAAGAAACTTTGTATATCCTTACAAATGTACATATTATTTTCCTCTGAAAGAACATAAAATCCTTCAAAGGGGGGGGGACTGATTAATTTTTATGTTTATCCTCAAAATCTATACTCTGCCTGGCATATAATAGGTGATTAATTTATGTACTGATTGATTGATTGATCACTATTACTTCCTTATAATCCCCTCTCCCCACAAATCCTCCTTTCCCAATCAGTCAATAAATATTTACTAAGTTCCTGCTATGTGGTAGACACTGTATTAAGTGCCAGAGGCACATTAGAATCATATACCACAGCTTGTTTTGGAAAAGGTCAGTTTCTGCCTCCAGGGAGCTTACACTCTAATGGAGGACAACACAGAAAAGGGAGTTGAAAAGGGGGAAGCTGAAGAGTGAAGAAGGTGCCTGATGTGTGGCATGGTGGAGATGTCAAAGGAGTCTCAGAGTTTCCTAGGGCATGGTAGAAAAGTCAGAGAAATGTTAAAAAGAGAAACAGTTACATCAAACAGACCATGTCCAGGCAAGAAATACATTTCACCATCAGTACTCTGGGATCAATATTGGTCATTACATTCACCAGGATTCTGATGTCTTTCAATGCTATTTTCCTTTGTATTATTGTGGTCATTCTGTATGTTCACCCCTTACATCTGCTTTCTTTGTTCTGAGTAAGTTAATTCATTTAAAAAAGCATTTTCTAGGGGCCTACTATGAGCCAGGTAGCAAGGGAGATATGAAGTCTTCCTTAACACCTCTTTATTCCTTATATTCTTTTTTTGATGCAATAGCATTCTGTTGCATTCAAATAGCACTATTGCTTCAGCATATTGCTTCAATAGAAGTCAGCCCTTCTATTTTGGGCACCTCCATTTTTTTTCTTTTTAATATCACAAAAATATTATTATTAAAAGTTCCCTAATTCAGTGAAATACTACAAACATTTCTATGAACATGTATTTTTCTATAGTGCAGTGTCTGGAACATAATACGTGTTTGTTTCATTCTTTATTCTTAGGAAAATTAGTCAATTCACAAAATGAACAATTTTGAAGGTTTTAAGTACTTACTTGGGTATTTGTGTTTTAATGGGAAAATGTGCATAGGTATGCTTTTAAAAGTCACTTTTATCAAATCACTTTGCAAACCTTAAAGCACTATATGAATGTTTGATTTTATATCTTTATTATTTCCATTCTTTCTAGACATCCTCTCATTCATTAATTCATGTTATCCAAACACAAGGTATGCAGGGCAGATATCATCATCCTAATTATACAGGGAAATGAAATCCAAAGTCATATGTCAGTCACTTTGGTAAACTGGAATTTGAACTTGGTTGAAGTAAAAGCATTGTACATCAAAGAGCACTGATTTTGGAGTAAGAGGACTTGAGTTTGAATCTAAGAATATCTTGTTAATATCTGTACAACCCTGGATAAAGTCATTTCATCTATATGGCCTTGGTTGTCTCATCTGTAAAATGACTTTGGACTAACTATCAATCAAGGAACCATCCTCTTCTGCATTCTAGAATCTAATCCTACATTCTAAAAGTTTGGCATATGGGCTTTATTTCAAATCCCCTACAACTATGAATTTGCCAAATAACAGTAGGACCTGGATAAAGCCACAAGGCATGTTAAGCAAACTCTTTCTCTTTAACATTTGGCTTTATTTTTATTTTGAATTCACAATTCTATCCCTCCCCTGTTCCTCCATGTGACAGAAAGCAAGCAGAGATAATTATACATATGCAATCATGTAAAACATTTCCATATTAGTCATTTTGTACAAGAAGACTCGAATAAAAGAAAAAGAATGAAAGAAAGTGAACACTAGCATGCTTCAGTCTGTATTTGAATGATATCACTTCTTTGTCTAGAAGCAGATAGTGTGCTTCATCATTAGTACTTTGGGATTTTCTTAAATCATCGTATTGCTAGGAATAGCTAAGTCATTCACAGTTCTTCATTAAACAATATTGCTGATATTGTGTAAAGTATTCTCCTGGTTCTGTTCAGTTCACTTGGCATCAGTTCATGTAAGACTTTCCAGGTTTTTCTGAAACCATGCTGCTTGTCATTTCACATACCACAATGATATTCCATTACAATCATATACCACAGCTTGTTTAGCCATTCCTTCAATTGATTGTCATTGCTTTGATTTCCAATTTCTAGCCACCATAGAAACAGCTGATAAGCTGATAAGCTCTATCTTGAGATATTCTCTCAACATATGGCTGGCTGACCACATTTTCTGAGAAGGATTGGTTTCCCACATACCAGAAGTATGTGTAACAGCAGCTCCAAAAATTATTTTACAGCAACGATTCCTTTTTGGTTTGGTTTTGGTTTGACTTTGGTATTAAATAAACCAAGCTAAGCTACTCATATTACCAGAAGATTTCAGTCAGAAGACAAGATAACCACTCCATATCACCGAGCCTACGGAAACTAAATAATAATCTATTATCCTAAAGGTAATACAGGATGAAAGGCCTGACACAGAAAGCCAGTAGGTTTAGATTGAGTTTCAGGCAGTCTCCAAATCAACCCTGACTTGAATCAATGTCTCCATGGGTAAATATCATACCAATATATTTACTGTTTGTGATCAATTTTCTTGCCAGTTATGAATAGTAACAGCCGGCATCTGTTCATATTTAACAATTATTGTCACAATCTGTGTCCAAGGAGCTAAGCATTGTCTCTTTCTCCATTAAAGATACTCTTACTCTGAAGCCAGGTCTTACTCTGAAGACATAGTCCAAACTGTGTTCTAGGGGAGCATGATTACCTGAAAATAAGGACAAGATCTTTCTCTCTCACTCTTTAGTTCTTTATATCATTATCCCGGGGCTTTTTTTTTGGGGGGGGAGAATTGCTAAAAGTTTGTTTGTTTCATGTCTAGGTTTTGCTCAAAGTGGGTGGAGGAAAGTACTAGAGTGCACTCATCATGCATTCTAGATCAGGTATAGGACAGCTATTTATTTCCTTCGCACAAAAGAAATGCTAAATAAAAAGATTCTTGAACAAGAATTGACAGAAATTTAAAAAAAAAGATTCAGTAACTTATAACTATTATTATACTGCCCTAAAAATTTGAAATTTAAACAGCAAAATATGAAGCATCTTATAGAACTTCGAGATAAGTATTTTCCATTTCTTCTCAGCTCTGTAGTGTCTCTCTCCCAACTCTTTTGTCAATCTAGACTATGGCTTGAGCTCATTCTCCCGTCTATGGTTGTCTTCTCCTCCAAGAAGAACTGCAATGGATATCGTGCCTACCTGACACTATATGATATCATATCCTATAATGCAACCAGCATTGCCTGACAATCCCAGGAGACCTGACCTGTGGAAGTCAAGAGCTGCCTCTAATACTAGAGATGTCTATCTCAAGATTACTGCTCAATCTTTGAAAGAACACAAATCAGAAGAGGCATTCAGAGTTCAGGGATCCCATCTTAGACTTCCTTTAGCTATCATGTTCTTATAGTTCACTTTTTTTCTGCTGGTGTTGGGGAAAGGGCAAGTTACCCCTCTCCAGCCCTTCATGTGAAGCCCAGGGAGAGAGAACTATTTGTAACAGTGTCAGTAAGGAAGAGAGCAAGCTGGAAGATGTCTCTCCTTATTAAATTAATGTAGCCCCCCCTTCCCTGCCACCATCATGCAGCTAAGGAACCAGTGGGAGGATAGCCCCATTATCCCAAAGCACTCAAGCCCTACAGTGCTGAGCCAGGGCACATAGTCATCCAGAAATAGGCGGGGCAGCACCTTGAGGTAGCTGCCCATCCCCACGTATATGCCCTGTTACTATGCTCATAACACTTCAAGATTTACAAGGTGATTAAAGTTACTATCTTGTTCAATCCTTACTTAGATCATCCTTTTCCATTAATACAGATTGGATCACTTGTCTGTGGTCACACAATTTGAGAGAGTCATGAGTAGAATTTGAACCTAAGTCAGTCCTGAAAGTTAATCCACTGTATTTTCCATTCTGCCATTATGTCTTTCAAGAGCAGTGAAAGTCCAGGACCATATCAACTGAGACCTATACAAAGGTTTCATTTCTCCTACTCAATTAGACACTCCTTCCAGGAGGTAAAGCCTTTTAAATCTTTGTGCCTTTTAAATTTTTACGTACCTCTAATGCCTAGCATTATGCAATAGAAGGTACTAATTTATGTGTTCAGTGAAGAGAATAACTTACATTTCAAATTCATTTTGCTGTGATAAATACATTCAGAATCAAACTGTATGTATTGGGATTGGAAGGAAGAGGCATGACATTCATTAAAAGTGGTCTTCACTGAACATGGTGAATGTGCTTCTATAAAGTTGTGTGTAAATCAATTTTTTACAAAATTATTCTTTTTCTATAACATAACAAAACACTTTATAGTTCAATGCTTCAGATGATCTCTGACCTCAGCCTTAAACTTACTACTTCCACAGACACCTGGGTTCAAATCCTATTTCTGACAGCTAAAATAATCCCAAAATTACCCTAAAAGTAGCTTGAGGAGGCATGGATGTGGGGTACTCAGAGCATTTTTGGCCAGGTTACCCATGCGATTGAGGCAAGTAAGCACTTCAATTCTGCTGTTGTTGTTCAGTCATTTTTCAGTCATGTCCCACTCTCCATGACCCAATTTGGGTTTTCTTGGCAGAAATATGGGAATGGTTTTGCCATTTCCTTCTCCAGCTTACTTTCCAGATGAAGAAACTGAGGTAAACAGAGTTAAGCAACTTGCCCAGGGTCACACAGCTAGTAAGTGTCCTCTAATACAACAGGTATGCTACTATCCTCCATTGATGCTACGGTGCTGCACTGCTGCTCTTTGTGGGGCTCCATTGCATTGCACCTCCACTCATTGCTGGGCACTGAATCTCATCATCTCTACTGGGCATTAAGTTTCCCTGTTCACTATAAGTTCATTTTCTCCACTCAACATCTTGTATTCCCTTTCTATCTGACTCCTGGGGCTGTCACCTTCTGGTCTTTAGCTCTTCTACCACTGGGTTACCTTTATACTCTCTCAAATGGGGTGCCTCAGAGGTCTAAAATCCTTTTAACCCTGATGCCCTAATGGCATGATAATGTCACATAGCCCAAAAGACAGTAAAGAAAAAATAATAGAAACCTTCAAGCTAGGAATAAGAGTTTTTGTTTTTCCTTTTCTCTGATATCTCCAGCTGCCACCCAAAATCTGTGACCCCAATAAACTATTTGATTTGGTGTTAGTAAATTCCTTTTAGCTACAGTTAAATTCTAAGTCTGCATTGCCTCAACCTGCTTTTACAGAACACTTCCACAGAGGATCGATGTGGGGATGGAGTAATGAGTTTCCATGAGTCCCCCTTCCCCTAAAAGCTCCTGGTTGCCCTACAAATAAACCCAGTTTCAAGAACAAAAGTAGGTCCAGTGGCTTCTATCTTATTTCCTTTATTACAAATTCCTGCCTTTATTGTACCTTCCTACCAACAGGAAAATCACTGCTCTTTGTTTAATGCTGCCAACAACAGACCTCATCAGTGTTCTTTCATGAGTCTATAATACAGTAAGTTTAAAGATACAGACATGCAGCATTCCTGCAAATAGGTTGGAATTCAATTATCTCTCTTAGGTTCAGTTGCCTTACTTGACGTGAGGTCAAATAAAATCCCCAGCTCCGGGTTAAGAAAGGAGAGAAGAAGAAATAATACAAAAGAGGGGTACTGACAGGGCAGCTAGGTAGCTCAGTGGTTACAGTGCAGGGACAGGTATTAGAAGATCTGAATTCAAATCTACCTTCAGATACTTACTAGCTATGTGACTCTAAGCAAGTTTTTGCCTTAGTTTCCTCATCTGTAAAATTAGCTGAAGATGGCTAACCATCCCAAGGGCTTTGCCAAGAAAATACAAATGAGATTACGAAAAGTTGGACATGACTGAAATGACTGAACAACAACAAACAATGCTTTATTAATCACGAATAAGAAATAACAATGAATTTGGGGAGAAAAGATCTGGTTTTCATTACTCCACTACTTATTTATTACCTTTACGACCTTGGCCAAGGCTTTTGGGATATGGTTTCCTCATCCAAAAAATGGACTAGATGATGGATATGGACAAGATGGACTAAGGCCACTTCTAGTTCTTAATCCTAAAAAGTTCTTTAAGGCCAGAAAGGACTGCTTTATACTAAAATTCTGTGATGGAGACTAGCACAAATGTTATTATCACCACTTCACAGATGAGGAGACGGAGACCCAAAAATATTCAAGTGGCTTGACCAGGTTCAAACAAGTAGTATCTGAGCCACAATTCAAACCTAAGTCTGACTGCAAACACCATATTTTATCACCACACTATAAGGCTTTAATGAACTATTGGGCTCATTTCGCTTTTCACAGTATCATAGAATTTCAGAATTGGGAAAGATTCCAATGACCATCTAGTCCAAGGCATTCCCAAACAAGAATCTCTACCATCTTTAGAGGCAGCTGATTCTCATTTGAGATAGCTCTAATTTTTAAGAAGTTTTACAAGATGGTTTCCTCATTACAACTTCTAGTTGTCACTAGTCAGTAGTCCTCATTCACACCCAGAACAAACAGAACAAATCTGATCCCTCTTCTGCATGGTGGCCCTTCAAACACTTGAATCTTTTAAGTGAGGCATAATATCACCCCAAACTGATGTTATTGCCTGAATGATAGGTTTTAATCAAAGAGCTTGTCAAGTCCCTAATTTCCTCTCTTTTGTTTTCCTTTGTAGGTATCAACACCTTTAAAGGTCATTACTTTCACAGCCGAGAGTACAAGCATCCAGATCTGTTCAAGGACAAGAGAGTCCTTGTGATTGGCATTGGGAACTCTGGTGCAGATATTGCTGTAGATGCCAGTCACGTGGCTAAAAAGGTATGGACCTGATGATTACTAACTGTAATTAAAATGTCATATAAGATGTGCAATTTATAAATTTATAAATCTTTCCCTACACAATTTTCTTCTCTCAAGCCTGACACCTCATATTCATTGAAAGGGGAGAATTCCAGAATGAAAGGCAGGAAAAGAGGGGAGTCAGAGGATAAACAAGGCAGGTTATTCATTGGTAAACCTCTTCCTTCTCTGTTTTTATTTAGGACTTTCCAAAAAAAATGTCCTTTTAAAAATACAGCTCCTCTTCATTATTGGGCAATTTCACAATAAATTCTGAATTTATTATTTCTCTAGAAAGGAAGGAAGGAAAGAAGAAAAGTAGTGCTTTAAGAAAGAGAGAAAGGTAGGGAGAGAGAGAGAGAGAGAGAGAGAGAGAGAGAGAGAGAGAGAGAGAGAATTAGGGGGCAGAGCCAAGATGGTACTGTGAAAGGAACTACTGGTGCTCTCTCACAAATTCTGTCAGATACTTCTAAAAAGGTGAATCTGAGCAGATTTGAGAGAGTTAGACGCCACTAGTAGACTGAGAGTGGCAGGAACACTGGTCATGCAGAATGGCACCAGACCAAAACAAGTGGGAACAGCAGAGGAATCCAGCTAGCTCACTGGTCTGGGAGATCCCTGGGCAAGCAAAATACCAGAGCAGGAACAGGTCCAAGGAAGAAGTAGTGGCTACAGCCACGATCAAGCCCCAGGCCTCTCAGCCTAGGACTGGAGTCTGTCTAAGCTACAGGTAACACCTGCACAGAGCCTACAGCCATGGGACCAGCTAGCCCAGAGGCCTCCAGGCCACACACAGTTAAAGGTTTGAAACTCACCTTCTTGAACTTCCAGGAGCCATGATGGCCAGGTAAAGTGGCTCTCATCTTTCCCTTGAGTAAACCCAGAGAATACTACCTCAGGAGAAACAGAGGAGCCAGAAGTGGGTCTTTAGTAGTGAGAAAAGTTGGGGAGAGGGCCCTTCTTGTGGTGGCAGATGGAGACTACTGCAGGGAGAGATGTGTCCCAGCAGCCCTCACTTCATCAGAACAAGGAAAGTAAATGAGCCCCGGGGGAGCAGGGTGTGGAGCTAACAAACATCAATGTCAAGACCACAGATATACCTTTGCAAAGCCAGGGAAAGTGGCAGACACAAGCACAGATAACAGCTGAGACCCACCCATACTGTAGAGCAGTCCCAGGGAAGAGGAGACTCCCAGTAGCCAGACCGCCCCTCCCTGACACCTCATGAAACCTGAGGCCATAGCATATAAAGCCAATGAGTAGGCCTACAGATCCCAACATGGGAAACTTGGGACAGAACCCCCTGAGCCCCAGAATTCCAGACCTGCCTGATGAAAAGGCTAGAGCTCAATGGAAAATTTGATCTTCAAATACAAAACTCAAGAGAGACATAAAAAGGTAAATGGGGGGGGGGACCCTAGTTAATCAATAAAGCTAATTAGTTACGTCCTTATATAGGATTATTTTGTTTTATATATGTTATATATACATATATATATATATGTCAATCTTGAGAATAGCACAGTTATTATGACAATTGAAAGGGATATACATAGACTGTGGCTGTCAATATAAAATTATTGATATAAGGATAAAAATATAATTAAGAGATATTAAGAGATGGTTCTGGGAGAAGAGGTGAAGAGGTAGTAGAAAAGGGTAAATTATATCACATGAAGAGGCACAAAACATTATAGTAGAGGAAAAGAAGGGAGGGAGAACAGCAATATTTGAACTTTACTCTCATCGGGTTTGGTTCAAGAAGGGAATAACATACGCTGCTAAGTATAGAAATCAAAATTGTCCTACAGGCTATAGGAGGGGAAAGGGGAAAGAAAAGGGAGGGGTGGTCAGAAGGGAGGGAAGAAGTATCAAGGGGAAAAAGGTAAGATAAAGGAGGGGAATCAAGAGGTAGGGTAAACTGAGGAAGGTGGCAGTCAAAAGCAAAACTCTGTTGAAGAGTGGAAGGGAGAAGGAGAAAAAGACACAGATAATAATCATACCTTTCAATATGAATGGCATGAACTCTCCCATAAAACCGAAGCAGATAGCAGAATGGATTAAAAATCATAATCTTACAACATGCTGTTTACAAGAAACATATTTGAAACAGGGGGATACACACAAGGTAAAGGTATAAGGCTGGAGTAGAATGTATTGTGCTTCAACTAAGGTTAAAAAAAGCAGAGGTAGCAATCCTAATCTCAGACAAAGCAAAAGCAAAGATACATCTAATTAAAAGAGATAGGGAAGGACACTGTATCCTGCTAAAAGGAACCTTAAACAATGAAGCAATATTATTATTTAACATATATGCACAAAGTTGTATAGCATGCAGATTCTTAGAGGAGAAGTTAAGGGAGTTACAGGAAGAAGTAGACAGCAAAACTATACTAGTGGGGGACCTCAAACTCTTCCTCTCTGAACTTGATAAATCTAACCTCAAAATAACCAAGAAAGAAGTTGAGGAGATGAATAGAATTTTAGAAAAGGCAGATATGATAGACCTATGGAGAAAACTGAAAGGAGATAAAAAAAGAATATATGTTTTTCTCAGTAGTACATGGCACAAACTCAAAAACTGACCAAGTACTAGGGCATAAAAACCTCACAATCAAGTGCAGAAAGGCAGAAGTAACCAAAGCATCCTGTTCACATCATGATACAATAAAAATTATTTGTAATAAAGACCCATGGAAAAATAAACTAAAAGTTAATTGGAAACTAAATAATCTAATTCTAAAGAATGAGTGGGCCAAAGAACAAATCATAGAAACAATTAATAACTTCAATCAAGAGAATGACAATAATGAGACAACGTACCAAAACTTATAAGATGCAGCAAAAGCAGTTCTTAGGTGAAGTTTTATATCTCTAAATGCTTACATGAATAAAACAGAGAAAAAGGAGATGAATGAATTGGGCATGCAACTGAAAAAGCTAGAAAAAGAACAAATTGAAAATCCCCAATTAAATACCAAATTAGAAATACTGAAAATCAAAGGTGAGATTAATAAAATTGAAATCAAGAAAACCATTAAATTAACAAATAAAACCAAGAGCTGGTTTCATGAAAAAAAACCAATAAAATTGATAAACCTTTCATCAATTTGATTTAAAAAAAGAAAGAAGAAAATCAAATTATCAGTATCAAAAATGAAAAGAGTGAATTCACCTCCAATGAACAGGAAATTAAAGCAATAATTAAGAATTATTTTGCCTAATTGTGTGTCCATAAATCTGACAACCTTAGGGAAATGGATGAATATTTACAAAAATATAAATTGCCCAGATTAACAGAAGAGGAAATAAAATACTTAAATAACCCCATCTCAGAAAAAGAAATTGCAAAGCCATCAATGACCTCCCTAGGAAAAAAATCTCCAGGGTCAGATGGTTTTACATGTGAATTCTGTCAAACATTTAAGAAACAGTTTATTCATATACTTTATAGACTATTTGAGAAAATAGATGAAGGAGTCCTACCAAATTTTTTTAATGACACAAATATGGTACTAATAGCCAAACCAGGAAGAGTCAAAACAGAGAAAGAAAATTATAGACCAATTTCCCTAATGAATATTGATGCAAAAATTTTAAATCAAATATTAGCAAAAAGATTGCAGTAACTTATCAGGAGAATAATACACTATGACCTGGTAGGATTTATTCCAGGAATGCAAGGCTGGTTCAGTATTAGGAAAACTGTCATCGTAATTGATCATATAAACAAAAAAAACTAGCAAAAACCATATGATCATCTCAATAGATGCAGAAAAAGCCTTTGACAAAATACAACACCCATTCCTATTAAAAACACTAGAAAGCATAGGAATAAACTGTGCCTTCCTTGAAATTATAAAAAGCATCTACCTAAAACCATCAACGAGCATTATTTGTAATGATAGGCTAAAAATGATAAGCTAGATGCATCCCCAATAAGATGAGGGGTGAAACAAGGATGTCCATTATCACCCCTACTATTCAATTTGGTACTAGAAAATGTTAGCTGTAGCAATAAAAGAAGAAAAATAAATTGAAAGAATTAGAATAGGCAAAGAAGAAACTAAATTATCACTTTTTACAGATGATATGATGATCTACTTAGAGAATCATAGAGAATCAAGTAAAAAAACTACTTGAAATAATAAACAATTTTAGCAAAGTTGCAGGATATAAAATAAACCTACATAAATCCTTGGTATTCCCATATATAACTAAAAAAGCCCCACAGCAAGAGATAGAAAGAGAAATTCCATTTAAAGTTACTGTAGACACTATAAAATACTTGGGAGTCTATCTGCCAGGACAAACCCAAGGCTTATAAGAATGTACTTACAAAACATTTTTTCACACCAATAAAGTCAGATCTAAATAAATGGAAAAAACATCAATTGCTCCTGGTTAGGCCAAGCTAATATAATAAAAATGACAATGTTACTTAAATTAATTTACTTATTCAGTGCCATACCAATTGAACTACCAAAAAATTAGTTTACAGAGCTGCATAAAATAATAACAAAATTCATCTGGAAGAAGAAGAAGTCCTGAATATCTAAGGAATTAATGAAAAGAAAGGCTAGGGAAGGTGGCCTAGCCATACCAGATATTAAACTGTACTATAAAGCATCAGTCATCAAAACTACTTGCTACTGACTAAGAAACAGAGTAGTGAATTAGTGGAATAGGTTAGGTACACATGATGCAGAAGTCAACCACTACAGCAATCTACTCTTTGATAAACCCAAAGAATCCAGCTTCTTGGCTAAGAATTCATTATTTCACAAAAACTGCTGGGAAAATTGTAAAATGGCAGGGCAGAAAATGGGCATAAGCCAATATCTTATACCGTGTACCAAAATAAAATCAAAATGGGTTCATGATTTAGGAATAAAGGCTGATACTATAATCAATTTGGGAGAGCAAAGAATAGTTTGACTATCAGATTTATGGGAAAGGAAAGAATTCATGATACAACAAGAGATAGAGAGCATTACAAAATGCAGCATGGATAATTTTGATTCTGTTAAATTGAAAAGTTTTTGTGTAAACAAAGCCAGTGCAACAAAGATTAGGAGGGAAGAAGAAAATTGGGCAAAAATCTTTACAACTAGTGTCTCTAATTAAGGCCTCATCTCTAAAACATACAGGGAACTGAGCCAAGTTTTAGGAATACAAGTCATTCCCCAGTTGAGAAATGGTCAAATGATATGAACAGATAGTTTTGCAGAGGAAGAAATTAAAGACATCTATAGGCATATGAAAAAATGTTCTAAATCACTACTGATTAGAGAAATGCATGCAAATTAAAACAACTCTTAGGTACCACATCTCTCCAGTCGTATTGGCTAAAATGACAAAAAAAGAAAAATGATAAATGCTGGAGAGGATGTGGGAAAATTGGAACACTGTTACATTGCTGGTGGAGTTGTGAACTGATCCAGCCATTCTGGAGAGCAATTTGGAACTATGCCCAAAGGGCTATAAAATGTGCATACCCTTGAACCAGCAATAACACCTCTAGGGTTGTATCCCAAAGAGATCACACAAGTGGAAAAGGGACCTGTACACACAAAAATATTTATAGAAGCTCTTTTTGTGGTAGCAAAGAATTGGAAATCAAGGGGATGTCCATAAATTAGGGAATGGCTGAACAAGTTGTGGTGCATGAATGTAATGGAATACTATGATACTATAAGAAATGGGGAAGATAGGGACTTCATATTAACCTGGAAAAACCTACATGATATAATGCTGAGTGAGAGGAGCAGAACCAGTAGACCATTATACACAATCACAGATATATTAATTCTGTGATAACTAATCTTGATAGACTTAGCTCTTCTCAGTAATACAAGGTTCAAAGACAACTCCAAAGGACTCATGATGGAAAGAGGTATCTACACCCAGAGAAAGAACTATGGAGTCTGAATGCAGATTGAGACAAACTGTTTGCTCTCCTTTTTTTACTTTTGTTTTTTTTCTCTTTTTTTGGTTTTTTTTTTTTGGTCTTGTTTCTTCTTTGTCATGATTCATTCTATTTGTCATAATTCTTCTTTACAACATGACTATTGTTTAAATAAGTTTAATGCAAAGTTGTATGTAGAAGATATATTGAATTCCATGCCTTCTTGGGGAGGAAGCGAGGAGAGGAGGGAAGAAAATCTGGAACTCAAAATCATTCGGAACTGAATGTTGTCAACTAAAAATAAAAAATCTTAATTTAGAAAAAGGGAAAGAAGGAAAGAATGAAAGAAAGAAAGGACAGAAGAAGAAAGAAAAGGTCTTTATCATGACAAAGTTTACAAAGTGCTTTCAATAATATAATAATAACTGGCACTTAAATAGTACCTTAAGTTTTGCAAAGAACTTTACAAATATTGACTCTTGTGACCGTCACAGCAACCTTCTGAAGTAAATGCTAAACAATTTGTCTGTTTGCTTCTAGGTGTTGCTTAGCACCACTGGAGGTGCATGGGTAGTAAATAGATTTTCTAATCAAGGGTATCCAGTGGACATGGCTTTCAATTCTCGATTTCGAAATGCATTAATAAATTTCCTCCCAACTTCAATTGTAAACTGGTTAATTGCCAAACGGGCAAATAAGTGGTTTAATCATTCAAACTATGGTTTGGTTCCAGAAAACAGGTAATTTATCATTTTCTTTTTTGTGCTCTCAGAGAAGAGGGACCCCAAATGTCTTAGTAACTTTTGCAAAGCTGGATGGCTGCTGTTGTTGCAGGATACGTGTTTATCTTTTTAAACATTTTGAGATGTTCAATAGCAGAAATGGCATTGATCCCCTCATGGCTTGGTCCAGCAGCCTCCATTAGGCATGATTTCTAGGGCTCTTTTGTGGGGAATGTAATGGTATTGCAGCTTTAAATGCCTTTACTTCTGTGGCCTTGCCTTTTACTTTCTGCTGGAAGAATCGCATTCGAGATTCAATTTGAGCAAGGGACGGATGTGTGGGTTTTTGTTCCATTAGTAAGGAGAAATTGCATCCTATAGTTTCCATTTGGAGTCTCCTTAATGACCACAAGATATGCCCTCAACAAGATAATCTCAACTCAATTCAGCAAATATATAGCAAGGACCTAATTTGTAAAAGGTACTTTGGAAAGAAGGAGAGCTGTGACAGCAACCTCTCAGGATGTTTAATCTTATATGGAGGGCATGTATACATTTACATATGGGGGCCAGAATAAGTTAAATAGGTAGGAGAAGCTAAGCAAAATTCCACGAGCAATTCCAAGAGAGAAGATTTTCATGTACTAGGTCTCATCTGCCAGAGTGGCAAGATGGAGGAGAAGGGGATGGGTGTAGTTGGCAAAAGAATGGAGGGAGAGAAACAAATTAACTGGCATTTATTAAACATCTAGTACATGCTAGGCATTGGCGATGTAGTTTCTGAGGATATGAAGACAAAAATGAAAACGTTCCAGCACTCAAAGTACTTACATTATATCAGTGGAGAAAACATAAAAATAGATAAGCATAGAAAGATATATGTATTTGTATATATGCAAGGGTATATACATATACACACATATATATATGAAGTTATATGTTTTATACATATATATTATATACAAATATAATTGTATATGTATAAATGTTCATTTTATATATATAATGTATATATACATAGATGAGAGATTTTTATGTATATACACACATACACATATATCTATAGATATATACATATATGCACATATATACATATGTATTTACACATATATACACATAAGAGATCCCTCTGCAACCTCAGAAGAAGATGCTATGGGAATATCTCCAGTTATTCTCAAAAGATATGGTGTCAGAAGAATGGATAGAACTAATCAGGAATTACTGAAATTTGGAAAAAAAACAAAGGACTCCTGAAGGGCAGGCAGAAACCTGAAGGTGCATCTCCTAGGTGTCCTCACTCTGTTTGTATGTTGGTCACGCAGTAGCCTATAAGGAGGAGCCATTATCAGAAATTATAAATCCTTCCCTACATAATTTCCTTCTCTCAAGCACCACACCTCCCATTCATTAGAAGGGGAGAATTCCAGAATCAAAGGCAGGATCAGAGGGAGGTCAGGGGATAAATGAGGCATGTTATTCATTGGTAAACTTCTTCCTTCTCTGTTTTTATTTAGGACTTTCCTAAAAGAACCTGTACTGAATGGTGAGCTCCCAGGACGCATAATTACTGGGAAGGTGTTGATCAAACCCAGTATAGAGACAGTGAAGGAAAACTCTGTGGTATTTAAGAATACTCCAGAAGAAGAGCCTATTGATATAATTGTCTTGGCCACAGGATATACTTTTTCTTTTCCTTTCCTTGATGAATCTATAGTGAAAGTTGAAAACAATCAGGCCTCTTTGTATAAGTATATATTCCCTGCACACTTGGAAAAACCAACACTAGCTGTCATTGGCCTCATCAAGCCTTTGGGAGCCTTGACGTGCACATCAGAAGTACAAGCCCGATGGGTCACACAAGTCCTAAAGGGTATGTAGGTAGAAAACATGAGTGGGCAAGGGAGCAAGAGGGCAAAAAGTGAATATTGTTCGAGGGCAAGGTGGTTCTCAAAGTTTGTCTAAGTTGAAAGGATGGCTGATTAATTTTAGAGACTAGCAATCTTAATAACTCACCAGTTCCTGCTTAAGACAGATAAAACTCTAAAAGTTGGATTTATATTAGTATTGACAGAATCACAAGGTAATGATGACTTACATTGTATCTCTGAATGCCAAGAAAGTAGAGAATACAAAATACAGGCAGCGTCTGTCTGCGCATATAACCAGCCCATCAGCTATTTTTGTGAAATTAATAGGCCTAATTAAGACACTAAAATGGTGATCTTAGTGAAAATATTTCAGTCAAACTGATTGCTTGGTGTGGTGATATGAGAGGTAGATTTATAAAGATTAAGATGTTGATGTCACAGTGGAAGATGTCGTTAATGAAGTACCCTCAGAGATCTCTCCTTGAAACTCATTATCATTGTTTTCAATGACTTGGATGAAGGCATGCATAAAACACTCAAATGTGCCAATGAGACAAAAGTGAGAAGGCACTGACAGAACACTGGATTGTGAAGCAAACCAAATACATCTTCACAGGATAGAACGCTGGGACGCATCTAACAAGTAAACAAGTTAATTAAGTGAAAATTAAAGTCCCACCACTGGGTTGAAAAATCAATTTCAGAAGTACAAGATGGAGAAAATGTAACTTGAAGCAATTTAGGTAGAAAGACAAGGATGTGGCAGATTTCATGCTACAAACTTAATATGAGTCAACAGCGTGATAAGGCAGCCAAAGAAAAAGTTCCTGTGATTCCAGCTTGCATTAAGGAAGCATGACTTTCAGAACAAGAATAGTGATTGTCTAACTGTACTCTGCCATGGTCAGACCACATCTAAAGTGTTCTGGTTACTTCTGGACATCATATTTTACTAAGAACATTGATAAACATTAGAGCATCATGAGCAAGACGATGAGAATGATGTAGGACCTTGAGGTCCTGCCATATAAGAATCTCTTGAAAAAAACACTGGGGAAGTTTAGCCTACCAAAAAGAGACATGGAATACACATGGTAACAATATTTACACTTACAAGAATATATGTATCTGACTTCGCCTCAGAAGATTTTACTAAAAACAACAAGTAAAAGTTGCAAGGAGACATATTTATGCTTGGTTTCAGGAAAAAAAAAAATCTACCAATTAGAACTATCCACAAATGGAATGACTTGCCTTGAACAGTAATGAGTTCCCTCTCATTAGAGGATGACCATTGTTCCAGTACAGAGCAGAGATTTTTATTTAGGTATGGTTTGGATTGACTGGCTTATGAAGTATTTCCTAACTCTGAGATCTGGTGATAAAGGACAAACAAATGGTAAATTGACTTAAATTTTACTTTTCCACTAGTTACTTTGACAACATATAGACAAAGACATAGTAAGCCTAAGTCACAAATATTGCCTTGTGACATATTAACCACAATTTGCCTTTTTGGAAGGTCCCAATGGCCAGGAACCCAAACCATTGGTTTTGTCACTCTCTTGGGTACAAGAAATACAATGGCCAACTTCACCAATTATAACTTATGGTACTTGACTCTGGTTGCCCAGAGTTCTAATAGATGCCTAAAGGAAATCTTTAATTTTATCTCATAGGCTTGTATAAACTACCACCACGAGAGGCCATGAGAGAAGACATTAACAGAATGAAAGCAAATAAAGGCACTGGGTAAGCCATGTCCCTTAATTACTCACATATGCTATTTTAATTTACAACTAGAGTTTTTGAAACTTTTCAGTATTTGAAGTAAAGCATTTCCCTAAAGGACCAATGATTGGCATCCTAACCAGAGATGGCAAAAAGCAGTGACTTTCAAGCAGGAGAAAAAAGGGAGCATCAAGAATTCTGGGAGAGTTCCAGGGCAACTTTTATTAGAAATTGCAGGTTAAAGGAAATGAGGGGATCTAGCATGTCATGGCAATGAAGACACTAGTTCATGACAATCTACCATGTAAAAGAATAGGGATAGAGACTTTACCTGTGACTTAATTGACATAAACAACTCCAAGGTTAGAAAATTCCTTCAACCAACTGGTTGATACCTTCTCTGAAACTTACAGTTTAGAGAGTTGTGTAGAGAAGTAAAAAGTTATGTGATTTCCCCCAGACCATATAGCTGGTTAGAGGCAGAACTTTAACTAAGGTGATCTTGGATTTAAACACAGTTCTTTATTCATTATACCATACCGATTCCCATGGACCTAGAATTTTAGAATATATGACAGTAGGAGGGATGTTAAGGAAGTTAACATCATGGTTTGGTCTGGAGCCAGCTAGATATAGTGCATTCTAACCAATCTCTACAGCATGGTCCCAGGGTGGCTGTTCCATAGCTGAGTGGCCTGTCTCCACCAGGGCATGATTTTGGGAGTTCCTGTTCAGAGATTACAGGAGGAGCAGGAAGGAAATTGAGAAGAAAGCTAGGATGAAACATGGGGCGGGTTAGACAGAATTTGTCTCTTACCAATCAGAACAGCCCAGCCATAGGGTGGTAGTGTTTTTAAAAGGAGTTCACTTTATAGTTGGGAATAGCAGAATTATTTTGAGACTAGAAGACATATTAGCTGCATGTTAGAATAAAAGAGAAATCAGGGATATGATTCTGAATTTTAGGAAGAGAATTTCAGTTTTACCCATAATAAGATGACCTTTCTTTTTCCTTCTCTCCGTCACAAAGGTTTGGTGTATACTTCAATCAGGTTTTGCAAACAGATTATGGCACATACATAGATGAGCTCTTGTCCTTCATCAATGCAAAACCGAACTTTTTATCTATGCTCCTGGTGGACCCACTACTTGCTTTTAAGGTTTTCTTCGGGCCACTTACCTCATACCAGTACCGTCTGACTGGCCCAGGGATGTGGGATGGAGCCAGAAATGCCATTCTGACCCAGTGGGACCGGACGATCAAGCCAACAAAAACTCGAGTCATACAAGAGCCTCCAGATATTTTTTCCTACCTACTCAAAGTCTTCAGCTTTTTGGCTCTACTTGTGGCTATACTTCTTATTTTCTAATACCTGAAGCCTTTGGTTCCTTAGAACAAATGCACAGGGTAGTAGAGTAATCTCCTAGATCCTCCATCAGAGCAGAGCTTTCCCTCCTGTACCTTTTTCCCAGGATAACTAACTTGAGATCTTACTCTTCTCACCCGGAATCCACGTTCACTCTAGAAACTCTATGAAAGCCCTATTGGCCAATAGTCTCCAGGGGGTACTTTTCCCATCCTTGCCCCTTTCCAGTAGTATACTGACCTCTATATTCTACCTACCTATGGGGAGGAAACAATTTATAATTGGGACCTATGATTATGGTCATTGTTTCCTCTTTATTATCTGCATCTAATGCCAGTGGAATAAAATAGTTTTTTCCTGATTTTGATAGTTTTAGAGGACTTACCAATCTGAGTATCTACACTTCCTTCTTCTTTGTAAAAACTTGCTAATTCAATTTGTGTACCATAGGGAGCCAAAGCTTTACAAATACTAGGTTTCTGTAGAAGTTATATGCTATGCTTTTCACTGAAGAACAATAAAAGAAGCAGTGAACATTTTCAAGTGTTCTTTTAATCTCTTTATTGTTGGGAAGAATAAGAGAGGATATCAAGAAAGAAGAGAATTGGGAGCGAGGTAGAGAGAGAAGAAATGGGAGGTAATGTCTACTCAGGACCAACATGAAAAGTAGGTGGATCAATTAAATATTTAAATGGCATGTACCCACACACAACTACACACACATGCATAGACTGGTTTCTCAATCTTTATTAAGTTTCTGTGAGCCCCAGATCAACCAATATGAAATTATTTGGTCTCATAATTTGGGAGTAATTCAGTCCTTCCAATTGGTTTCAAATGAATTCAATGCCATAGGAAGCCAACAGACTGACCTCACTCTCATAAGTCTATGAATGTGATGTCACTTCCTATCAAATGAACACTGACTCTGAGAGCTTCATCTTATGACAAAATTCTAAGGAATTAGGGGGAGTTTCCATTCAGATTCATGACTCCAAATAACATTTAGGCTCAAGACTTATAGAAGAATAATGCAATTCTCTATATGTTTTACATACTGGATTTCTAGAACTGCTTTTCACCACAAAGTTCAAGCTATCCTTCCCATAAGAGACATTACTGACATCATTTATTACTCTGCTAGAAAAGTGAATGACCAAAGAGAGATATTCAAAGAGGGAAGGCAGGGAGAGAGGAAAAAGAAGAAGGCAGATTAGGGAAGCAAAGTAACTATGTTGTCAGACAGTAGAAATTATCTAAATTGGACCTAATATCAGCTAGGTCCACACAAAGTGCACCTTGGTCATTGTACTAGGAAGATCACAGACTTAGAACTGGATGAATACTGAAAGAGTTTTTAATCCAATCTCACATTACAGATGAAGAAACTGAGGCAAATTGTAGGCAAGGTAGTAAGTGGTAGAATTAGGATATGACACAGGGTTCTCTAAACTGCTCTTCCCGTTGTGTCATGTTGTTTTCGAGTTGATTTAATTGTGCATCTAAAATCAACAAGAAACATCTTTCCATGGGATACTCAGTCATTTCATTTTGCAGGGTTTGTGGTTAGCATTTGCTAAATGACCAAATATGAAGATACTTACAGTTTATACATGAATATTTGTTGCAGAGAATGAGGAAATCAAGAAATACTATCCAGAACTCATTAAGATCCTCTAAATCAAGTGAACATATACCTTTGCAAGAGATATGGATCTCCTTTCCAAAGCTAAACACCTTCCATAGATGTTATGGTGGAAACTTGATGAGTCAGAAGTAGCTGTCTCACATAGAACAAAAGACAACCCATAGGACCAGAGAAGGGCAAATGTTACATTTTCAAATAAGAGAAGTGGGTGAAGTCTGCAAACTTTATGCCAGTGGGGTTGACTTGATCCCTGAAAAAAATTTCAAATGTATTACTAGAGGAATGCTGCATAAATATTTAGAAAGGGAAACAAAATCACTAAGAGCCCTCATGACTTCACCAAAAATTGATGTTCCTAGACTAACTTCATTGCCTATTCTAGTATTAGGCTGGTAGAACAGGGGAATGTTCTAGACATAGTAAACCTATCTTTTAGTAAAAGTGACTGGGCTTAAAAAAGAAAAACATCAATTCTACCAGCCTGTGAGACACACCAATATCTCAGATAATTTTTTTAAAGGAATCGTTTAATATTATACACTTAGATAGTTATTTAAAGGGAATGATTTAAAGTTATACTTTTAAATAGTTATTTAAAAGGAATGATTTAATATTATACATTTAAATTACTGATATTATTGGTTCAGTCCTCTTTTTACTACACCAAGAGATTTCAAACATTCCACTACACAGGCGGCTTATTCCTTAACGCTTCCAAGTGTGGCTGAACCAGATTAAAACGTACTTGTGAAATAGTTAACAAAATAAATCAAAGTAAATAAATAAAATCAAAATAAATCAAAACATAAATAATGTTAATACTATGTGAATTTCTAAGTCAATATGCCACCAGAAGGTTTCCTTACTCATGTTAGCCCCATCTCTATTTGAGTCAGAAGCAGAATAGGAGAGAAAGAGACTGAAACTGTTTGTCACAATAGGATGTTTGAGATTTTGAAAGAATTCAGAAATTCAGCTCTCCCTACTGGTCTTCTTTAGAAAAGATCTGCTGACCATGGTTTACCCTAGACCAAAGCTTCTTAAAATGTGGGGCAGAACCCCATGTGGGGTCACATAACTGAATGTGAGACCACAAAATATTTGGCAACAATGAAAGGTTTCTGAATGTACAACAACCAAAAATTAAATCAAAATCAAATGTGGAATAAACCTGAAGTATTTCTGGCATCACTTGCCTGTGCTGCATCATGCGAATTCACTGCAGCCTTGGTTCTTAACACACAACATGACCACCTTGCACTGTGCATGCCTTTACACCTTGCCACCAATGAGCTATACCAGAAACAACTTGACTCAGATTCAAGAGTATTCTGTATTATGAATTGCAGGTGGTGGGGGAGGGGGTTGGTACATACAAAGTTTTCTGTTGTTACAAAAATGTCATATTTTAATTACAGAAAATAAAGACTTTTAATCTTTTCCTACCATCATTCCTCAGTATGTAAGTATCAAATTACTATGTCTTTTTATTATATTGCATTAGAATGTTTGATTTTTAAAATCATTGTTATCTACTTCTTTCACAAAAACAGATTTAATTGAAGCAAGTAAAAACAAAAAGTCTTTAATAATATTTCTCCACTATTACCATAGTATATGTATAGAAATGTGAGCATCAATTTTTAAATTAAGCACAAACAAATGTAATTTCATAAACTAAAGCTAGTATTTATTTGAGAAATTATTAGCAATATTTCTTTGTATTTTAGGACAAAATATTTTTGACTATGGATAAGTGGTTAAATTTAGAAGAAGAGAAGTAAAAATACTGATGACAGTGTGGCAGAGTCTTCACTACCAGATTGTAGTACACCTAAATTGACAGGAAAAATAAAATATTTCTAATTATTTTTGCACTATGGCTTTAATTCTAATAATGATGATGGTATGGAAAAATCTCTTTGCTTAATTTGTAATGAAGTTTTGGCTGCAGAGAGCCAAACAAAAATGATATCTTAATACCAAGCATGTGGCATGCCACAATAAATCAAGGGAATATTTTGAATGACTTTTAAAATCTTCAAAGGAATAAAAATAATGTTTTGAGAAATTTGTTACTGACAAAGAAAATTATTTACTTGCATCTTATGAAACTTCTTATTTAATTGCAAAAAAGCCTACGCAAAAGAAGATCTCATGTTACCTACTGCTATTAAAATGTCAGAAATAGTTCATGGAGAAAAGTATGGGGATGAAATTCCTAAAATTCCTTTATTGAATGACACTGTTTCCAAAAGAATTTCTAAAATTAGTAATGACCAATTCCGACAGCTTATTACCAGGCTTAAAGGCAACCCATAGTTTGCCACTCAGGTAAATGAAACAACTGATATTTCTAACACAGGACCATTGTTACTTTATGTAAGATATGTTTATGAAGGAAGCACACATGAGGAGTTATTGTTTTGTTGTCCTCTGGAAGGGCACAGAAGAGGAGAAGATATACATGTGCATGTGTGTGTGCATACATAGATACATACATACATATATATATATATATATATATATCTTAAAGTCAATTAATTTTTCACAAACTAAGTTTTATAGTGGAAAAATTGCACTAGGGTCTGTACAGATGTTTCAGCAGCAATGATGGTTGAGAAGGTTGGATTTGTAGCAAAAGTTAAAGCTGGTGGCAATGAATATATCACATTTACTCAATGCAAGATCCATCAGGAGGCACTCGTAGCCAAAAAAAAATCACCAGTGTTAGATGTAGTGCTTCATGATACAATCAAAATCATTCACTTCATTAAAAGCTGTGCCTTTAGCAGTCATTTGTTTTCAAACCTTTGGAAAGACATGGACTCCAATTACAAAAGCTCATTACTACATACAGAGGTAAGGCAGCTCTCAAGAGAGTGAAGTTTAAACTGATTATTGAAAGTGAAAGATGAAATTGTTCTATTTTTGACTGAGCAGAAATATGATTTTGTTATTTTTTGGTAATGACTTACAGCTTTCAAAACTGTGTTATTTGTTGGTTATTTTTGGAAAACTCAATGACAACTCAAAATTCCACTTCATGGAAAATATTGTCATATATTTATGCTAAAAGACAAAATTGAAGGTTTTGCTAAAAAAAGTTAACATATGGAAGAGGGTGGAAATGGTTCTTTAGAAATGTTTAAAACTACAGATGATTTTATAACTGAAAATAACTTTCCTGAAGATTTAATTGTAAGAGTTAAAACAGATTATCAGAATTGCCTAGAGACAAGGTTTCAGAAATACTTCCCTTCAAATTTTGATTCTAAAAAACTAAGTCAAGTTCATAAACCATACTCAATTGAAATAAAAAATGTTGGTCATCTGCCATTAAAAGTCAAGAAAAATTTGTCAAGTTATAAAGCAACACAGGATTAAAACTTGAGTTTCCTAAAAAGAAATCACTAAATATTGACTTGGGATTACGACAGAATTTCCAACAATTTCTGAAATGGCCTGAAACACACTTCTGTGGTTTTATACTACATATTTTGTGCAAAGTAGCATCCTCAGCATTAATGATTATGAAATCAAAATACTGATCAAATCTGAAAAAATTGAAGATGTTCTACATCCTACAGTATCAGATATTCCACCAAGATTAAATTCATTATGTAAAAATAAATAACCACATCCATCTCATTAGTATGCAAACTTGCTTTTGTGTTTAGTAAATAATAAAATTATATGTATAGCAAAGAATTGTTTTGAAATAAATTTCTTTTTGATTTATTATCAGTCAGTGTTTGATTTGTAGACCTATTTTATATAACTACGTACCCAGGGTCACGTAAAAATTTTTCAGGCAAAAAGGGTCACAAGTAGAAAAAGTTTAAGAAGCCCTAATCTAGACCACTTTCTGGGACTGAGATACCATGATGTAAGCTAAGGGTAGAGATGGGTGAGGGCTGCACTTCCCTCCCTTTTTATCACAAGATTCTATACCAGATGTAACAATTCTGTAAGTAGATTTTCCCTTACAAGAATAAAGAAATATGATAACAGAAAGACAGTATGGACAGCCTTTAATAATTTTAACTGAAAAGAATATTTCATTGTTTTTCTTCTCTGACATAGCTAAAAAGTGACAAGTTTTAGTGCATAATTTTAACCAAGAACAGGCTATTTGGCCTTTCAATTCTTTTTTAAAAAAAGATAAAAGGATAACTCAGAGACTGCAGCCAATTATCTCCCTTTGGCCTATATTATAAGCCTACTGGACCAGTTTCTTTGAGATGAGAGTTTGATTGTGCAGTGGCTTGCTTTCCGGCTATCTGTTCTCCTGAGAGAGGCAATCGTGACAACAATGAAAGTTTTTGCCTATTCTGTGGTTAAGGGTATGGCTAGAGCAGAGGAGAGGGAGTAAAGGGGGTGCATAAGATGAAAGTTGCTGAGAAAATGCTCCTCTGAAAAGAATGTTTGGACAAGATCACAGCATCCATTAAGCAAGTTCAATTCCAGAGACTCTGAGGTTCAGTGGATGGCTTGGCATCAGCAGAGATGGGGAGGAGAAGTAGAGCACATTTCAAGTAGAGGGTGCAAGAAAAGAAGGGCAATGCCAGACTTCCGTGATCAGTCTGTACTGGTAATGAATTGGAGCAAACATAATACTACTACAACCACAGGCACCAAGTAACAAAATCCATCATGGCTAATGCCAGGAAAAGGTGGGTAAAGATTAGGCAGTGAATGCTGGACAGATTCCAAAAGACAAATAAGGAATCATGGTCATTTTAACAGCTCGTTTAGCCAACCAAGTAGATTCTACTCAAGGTCACAATTATTACCATCATGTTTAGTGGCAAGGATGGAGTGAGAAACAACATCTTTAGAGAAGTCAAGTTCCATGATTAAAGCTCACATCTGGAGGAGGCAGTGTGGTAAAATGGAAATGGTACAATCTGGGTTTGGAATCAAAGGATCTGGGTTCCAGTCCCAGTTCTGCTACTTAATCTCTGTGTTTGAATGGGCCAAAACACTTAACCACAGCAGACTTCAGGTTCTTAACTTGTCAAATGTGGGGTGAACTAGAAGGCTCTCAGGTCCCTTTCAGCTCTAACTCTGTGATCCTATGATCTAGCTATGGAAAAGGAATAAGCATATTAAGTTCCTACTATGTGAAAGGCATTGGGCTAAGCACCTCATAAATATCTAGGTGTTATCATCATCCTCCTTTTGCAGTTGAGGAAACTGACAGTCAAGATGTGTATGAGGTGGGATTTGAACTCAGCTCTTACTGATTCCAGGCCCATTGTTCTATACACTATAGTTATCCCTATAGTATCTGAGAGTTGGCATGGACCTTTAACTAAACTTAGTCCAAATGCTCACTGAAGAAAATAAACCAAGAAACCAAAAAACAATAAAATGAAACCAAAAGAACAAAAAAATAGAAGACAATGTCAACTATCTCATTGGAAAAACAATTATCCAAGAAAATAGATCCAAGAGAGATAAATTAAAAATTATTGGACTAATTGAAGGTCATGATAAAAAAAAAAGAAGCCTAGACATCATCTTTCAAGAAATCATCAAGGAAAATTGCCCTGATATTCTAAAACCAGAAGGTAAAATAGAAATTGAAAGAATCCACAGATCACCTGTTGTAAGAGATCCCAAAATGGAAATTGCCAGTAACATTGTAGACAAATTCCAGAGTACCCAGGTAAAGGAGAAAATATTTCAAGCATCCAGAAAGAAACAATTCAAGCAGCCTGGAGCCACAGTCAGGATAACACAAGATTTAGCAGCTTCTACTTAAAGGGTCAGAAGGTTTGGAATATGTATTCTGGAGGCAAAGGAGATAGGATTACAACCAAAAATCATCTACCCAACAAAACTGAGTATAATTCTTGTGCGGGGGGGAGAAATGGACATTCAATGAGATAAAGATCTTTCAACCATTCTTAATGAAAACACTAGAACTCTATAAAAAATTTGACTTTCAAATACAAGACTCAAGAGAAGTATAAAAAGGTAAAGAGGAAAGAGAAATCCTAAGGGACTTAGTAACATTCAGTTGTATACATTCCTACATGAGAAGATGGTATTTGTGACTGCTAAGACCTTTCTCATTATTAGGGTAGTTAGAAGGAGTATATATAGACAGACGGCTGAGTTGTGAGTTGATTATGAAGGGATGATGTCTAAAACATAAAATTAGGGGTGAGAGAGGAATATACTGGGGGAAAGAGAAAGACAGGTGGAATGGGGTAAATTATATCACATAACAGGGTCAAGAAAAAGCTTTCACAGTTGAGAGTCTGAGTGGGAAGATGATGAGGAATGAGTGAAACTTACTCTTATCAGAACTGGCTCAAAGATTGAATAACGTACACACACACACACACTCCACAATCAGGTCTAGAAATCTATCTTCCCCTACAGGAAAGTAAATGGGGAAAGAGATAAGAGAAGAGGTGTGGGATAGAAGGGAAGGCAGATTAGGGGAAGAGGTAGTCAGAAGCAAAACACTATTGAGGAGGGATAGGGTGAAAGGAGAGAGAGAATAGAATAAATGGGATGGAGGAAAATACAGTTAGCAATAGTAACTGAAAAAAAATTTGAAGCAAGTTTTTATGATAAAGGCTTCATTTCTCAAACATGCAGAGAACTGGGTCAAATTTATAAAAATAAGAGACATTCTAAAATTGATAAATGATCAAAAGATATGACCAGTTTCCAGATGAAGTAATCAACACCATCTATAGCCATATTAAAAAATATGCTCTACCTCACTATTGAGTGAAGAAATGCAAATTAAAACAATTCTGAGGTACTGCCTTATACCTATTAGGTTGGCTAATAGGATAGAAAAGGTAAATGACAAATGCTGGAGGGGATGTGGGAAAAATGAGACATTAATGCATTGTTAGTGGATATTAATGAGACACAATGAGATATTAATGCTCTGATTCAACCATTCTGTAGAGGAATTTGGAACTATGCCCAAAGAGCTATAACACCATGCATACCCTTTGACCTAGCAATACCACTACTTGGTTTTTATCCTAAAAGAAATAAAAACCAAAAATATGTACAAAAAAATTTACAGCAGCTCTTTTCTGGGGGCAAAGAATTAGAAATTGAGGGGATGTTCATCAATTGGGGAATGGCTGAACAAATTGTGCTATGTGATTATGATGGAGTACTGTTGTGCTATAAGAAATGATGAGCAGGATGCTCTAAGAAAAACCTGGAAAGACTTGCATGGACTGATGCAAAGTGAAATGTGCTGTATACAATGTAACAGCAATATTGTAAGATGATCAGTTGTATATGACTTGGTTATTTCCAGCAATATAATGATCCAATACAACTCTGAAAGACTTATGATGAAAAATGCTATCCATCCCCAGAGAAAGAACTGATGGTGTCAGAATATAGATTGAAGCATACTTTTTAAAAAAAATTTTTATCTATCTTGAGAGGTTTTTTTTTTAGACTGTGTTTT
Organism: Phalanger gymnotis; assembly: GCA_028646595.1. NCBI lineage: Eukaryota > Metazoa > Chordata > Mammalia > Diprotodontia > Phalangeridae > Phalanger > Phalanger gymnotis. The sequence goes on along the minus strand of CM053626.1, from coordinate 285,969,603 downwards.
CTTTTGCAACATAACTATTATGGATATGTTTTTCATGACTACATATGTATAACCTATAGAGAATTGCTTGCTTTCTCTATAAGGGAGAGAGATGGATAGGGAGGAAGGGAGAGAAGTTGGAACTCAATTTTTTTTTAAAAAAAAGAATGTTAAAATACTTTTTACCAGTTACCCAGGAAAAATGAAATGCTAAATAAATAAAATTTTAAAAAAGAAAACAATGAAGAAGTCTGACAAGAAACCAGTGAATTTAGAATAAAAGACAGGGACATGTTCCATAACAACATGTTCTCTTATAAAATGACAAATTCGGAATCAATTAATCAAATGGGACATTTAACAAGCCCTTTCTGTGTGCCAGATACTATGCTAAGCCTTGGGAATACAAAAAAAGGTAAAAGAACGTCTTCGAGGAGTTTACCTACTAATGGGAGAAATAACATTGATACATAGACATATTCAGAAACAAGAGATTTTAGGAGGGAAGGCTTAAATGGCTGAGAGAGCTGGGATGTCTCCCTACCAAAGGTAAGGTCTGGAAAGAAGGCAGGGACGTCCAGAGGCAAAGGTGAAGATGGAGAGAGATCATTCCAGACTCAGCAGACAGTCAGCATGAAAAAGAATCAGATTATGGGGGAAGGGGAGGAGAAATAGGGCACCTCATAAAAGAATGAGACCCCATCACCATAAGTCATTTAACAAAGGCTCAATGGACCCCTCAACAGGGATGTTATCTATAGGATTCTAGGTTAGCTATGAGTTGGATTAAATTACATTTCAGGTCCCAGCTAACTCTGAGATTATAAAAGGATATGCTTCATTGGTCCTATAATTCTTTGTCTCTGCGCCTGTTTGCTGTCTCTCTAAGTATCTGAACCTGGTTTCCCCAAGACCATTTCAGCTTTGCTTTTCCCTTTCATTCATTCCAAGTCAGTTGTCTCAGCATTCTTCAAGTTAAAAAGCCAACTCAACAAGCACTTATTAAATACCTGCATGTGCCAGGCACTGCACAATGCACTGGGGATACCCCAAAAAAGTCTCAAACGGTCCCTGATGTCAAGGAGCTCACAGTCTAATGGCAAGAAGACAAGAGTATCTCTGGATAGTTCTGCTGTCTTAATCCCAGTTTTACAGTTGGAGAAACTGAGGCAAGCAGAGAGTAAGTGATTTTCTCACTAACAGCTATTAAGTATCTGAAGTTGAATTTAAAATTGAGTCTTCCTGGCTTGAGGTACAGCCCTCTATCCACTGCTTTTTCTCTGGACGTCATCCAGTTTGTCAATAATCTAAACCATGGGGTTCAACATTGGACACGTTACTGTAGATCTGGACAGAGCCGAAAGGGGCCATTGTCTCTTGTTCTATACATTATGCTTCTCTTCATTCATCCGAAGTCCAAATTAGCTTTTTTTAGTTGTATTATCCCATTCTTGACTCATACTGCCCTTGCAGTTTACTAAAACAGTATGAAACATTTTCTATGCACCAATTTCTTTTTAATTTTTAAATTATTTTTTTCAATTAGCAAGAATTTCTTTTCTCTTCCTTCCATCGAGAAAGAAAAACAAAGCCTTTGAAACAAATCCACGGTCAAGCATAACAAATTCCGATATGAGCGATCTCCCCAAACACATAGGTCTCAGTCTGCATCTTAAGTTCATGATCTCTGTCAGGAGGTAAGTAGCATGATTCATCATTGGAGCTCTAGAATCATTGTTGCTTGATCACATTTCTTAAGTCTTTCAAAATTATGAGCTGTACAATCACAATATTTTAGACATGATCACCTTTGAAAGACCTACATCTTTTTCCAAATAAATCACTTCCTAGCTACATCTCTCTTATTTATTAGTTCTGTCTAATATTTGGGTCTAGGGCATTGCCTGCTGAAAGCAGCCTGAGCCACCAGGGATTCTAGCTGCTACATTTACCTAATCCAACTGAAATACACAGTTGGTTGGTGATAGCAGAGCCAAGCAGATAGGCAACATTGAAACTTCCTTCTTAGGCCAGGAGGTATTTAATCACTTGAAAATTATATCTTCCCCCTCTTCACTGCTCCACACCATCAAATCAAACAATTTTGTCAATGACATTTTCCGTTCCCCTTAGCATTAATATTTAGGAAATAAGCAGAAAATAGCATATGCTCAAAGATCAGGTTACTGAGGGCTGTACCATGGTTAAGGCAAAGTGTAAGGGGCCCAACAGTCAAGATTCTGACCCGACCTAGATTTGTATGATTTAATCCTAGTACAAAGTCCCGCCTACTTGTTCAGGACTGGAATTTCTCTTCTTACTAAATTTTTTTTAGCACCTAGTGCTTATATCAGGCATTTTAAGCAATCATTCTAATACATCTTGTTATGTGGCTCTTTAATTGCCTTGTTTGTGTAAATCTTATCTCCCTGACAAAATTATAAACTCTATTCAGGAAAGTACTGAGTAATGAGCATTTTTTTTGTCTATGTCACAGAACTTAACACCTGTACTGGGTATCCAGAATAAGAAATAGGTTTAAAAACACACGAGAAGCAGAAAGCAAGTAGAATGGAAGCCATGTAGCCAAGAAGAGCTGGCCCTGGACCCATCCTTGCCTCTCTAAGGAAACTTCTCTTAAATTTTAAATTGTAATTGCCTATAATCTTCAGTAAAGGGAAGTTAGCTACAACTGCCTGGAGTCTCCACTGCCACCAAGAGTGAGAGCCCTAAACAAATTACAAACATCGACAGACAGACCAAATACAGATTCACAGTTACCAACATCTAGGTTCAGCCTGGGAGCTCATAAGGAGGGCTGGCCCAGAGTCACTCGTGCCACCACTGCTGTGGGTAAGAGCTCTGAAAAAGAGAAAGCCAATCCCCGGTTTTTTTATCTTTTTCAGGGTCAAAGGTGAGTCACACATGCGACTCACGTGTCCTAGACACGTGACCTAGAATTGTCACAAAGAGGCGACTTGAACCCACGTGATCTAAAAGCCTCTGATGTCCCACACATGTCACTCAAACTCATGTGTAAACTAGTCCCTCCCCTGAGGCAAGGAGGCACCAAGAACACCCAAATCTAATCAAGGAAACAAAGGCCAAACTCTTCAAGGGGACTTGGTTGGACTAAGTGCTAAGAGCCCATTTTGCTTACCAACACACATTGTCATCAGAGATTATTCCTCTGAAATTTTACTCTTGGAATAAGTTAATCGAAAAGTTAATATTTAAGCTAACAACTTCTGAAGGCAATGTTTCTCCTGTTGAGTCTAAAATCTCACATGCTCTTCCTCACTGACTGAAACAAGGACCCTCAAATGATGAGATTTAGAAACCAAGGCCAATATTAATTCCACCCAGGCTGATGTCTCATTCTCTGTTGGCTCCATGTAAGTAACTTGGATCACAGTACCTGGAGAATCCACTTCACACATCTATAAGCAGGACATAAGGCCTGTCCACCTGAATGGGGCAATGCCATCTGGGGGCTAAGATCAGGAAGAGTAAAAGTAAGTATTCCCCTTGGAGCTCAGGAGCCTTCGGGGGGCCCATTGGCAGTAGGATGGAAGAGGAGTGGTCCCTGTTTAATACTTGAGCTTTGGACAGCAGAATTGTCTTGAAAGAACTCTCTCCCTTCCTGGTAACCCTGGGGAAAAATAATGATGCAAAACAAAATAAAAAACCATTCCATACTTTTATCTCAAGTTAGTATAAAGGATTTTGAAGGGCCTGTTTTGGAATGAGAGTCATTTTCTTCTGGCTACAGTTATAATGACCTAGCTGAAGAAATCATTAAATTATGAGATTAAAGAAGCACAACTTTGATTTGCTGTGCAGAGAAAGTAGAGAATATTTTGAAGAGGCTCGGGGTTTGATTTGTTCTGTTGTTTTTTTTTCTGTTTTAATTTTTTTGTTGGTCTGTTTTCCTGTAAGCCTTCAATCAGCACATCTATGGTCTGGGATAGTGGCTTGGGACTTCGTCCTCCACATTTTTGATATTTGGCTGAGCTACCAGGACACCCTTTGGTATCTAAAAAGTTTTACAAATTGACAGTACTATTTTCACTTTATGCTAGTGCTTTCGGTCCCAATCTTGTGCGTCTTGGTCAAGATTACTTACTTTTGTAGAAGTATCAGAAGTCTTCTCCTTCTCCTAAGCCCCCCCTGGGAGTCAGCCATTACATATCTCACTCTCAGCCCCCATTCCATTTGTCTTACATTTTCTCTCCAAAATAGAAATTAGGAGTTCAAATCCGGCCTACACACATACTAGCTGTGTGACCTTGGGCAAGTCATTTAATCCCAATTGTCCTGCCCCCCAAAAAAACAAATAAAAAACAAATAAAATAGAAAACAGTATTTTGCTACAGGCTAGGTCATGGCAGAAACTACATGTTACTCTTACTATCTAGTGACTAGAACAAAGACTGGATACTCCTCACTCCTTTCATTTTGCTAGGAAAAATGTGGCTTTGAATCTTGGCTCTGCCACTTAGAGTCTTACAAATTTATCTAAGTTTCAGTTTGCTCATCTGTGAAATGGGAAAAATGGTACTTGCAATGACAGACAACATGGTGTAGTGGATAGAAAGCTGAGTCTCGAAGTCAAGAAGACCTCAGTCCATGTGTGCGTTTAATATATACTGACCGTGTAACTCTGGGCAAATCACTTACCCTCTCAGTGACCTAGGCAACGTGCCACAAGTATAAATTGTGGAATAACTGATATCTGATCTGATAGAGGGAGCTTCTCAAAGGGTATTAACTATACCAAATAAATGATAGGTTTTAAAAAAACTGTTTTTTTTTTTAATTCTTGCAATGTCTACTTCAGAGACGCATTGCAACAAAAGGGTTTTGCAAACCATTAAAACACTATATAAATGTAAGTTATTATTGTGAGCTGGGAAGGATGTCTGTCTTAATATAGGCTGGAAAATCCCAACCATTACCATTTTCTTCAGACAGCCTACATGCCTTTTTCCTCAGGTTCTCATTGATGCAGACACACTTATGTGTCCTCATAAACATGTCATCAATGCTACTAATTACATCCTCATTGATTCTCCTGGAGATATCTCTTTCCCTATGAGGGAAACTGTCATCCCAGAATGGTGCCACTCCAGTGTAAGATAGCTCCCCCGGGCCTGAAATCACTCTGTGGAGCTCACCAATAGTACCAAGGACTGCATGACCTCTCCAATCAGGTCCACAAAAAGGGAGACCTGCTTCTGCCAGGAACTGGAATCCATTCTCCTCACACCCCTACAACATAAGACTCACTTGCTTACTCAGAAAACAAGATGAGCACCAGAATCCTACCCCCAATTCTATTCTGTCCTTTCAACAAGCATTTAGGAAATGCCTGGTATAAGCAGTTACTGTTCTAGGTCTTTATTTTCACTCTCATTTCACTCCCCAGGACTATTCTTCATGGACTCAATAACTGATCAATGATCCAATCAAAGATATAACAAGCATTTAATATCTACAATTTTGGTAGGAATGTAAAGACAGGAATGAAACAATCCCTTCTGTCAAAGAATTTACATTCTATTGGGAGAGACAATACATATGTGTACCAGCATATATGAAATGTGTTCACATTAATATATAAGTTAAATTTTTTTAGGAGAAGGAGCTAGCAGCAGGAGAAATCAGGAAAGTCTTTATAGAAAATGTACTGTGACTGAACTTTGAAGGAAATTAGGGATTCTGAGAGGCCAAATAAAAAAGGAGTGCATTCCAGGCCTGTGCAGAGGCCAGAAGATGAAAGATGGAATGTTCTGTGTGAGGAACAGCAAGAAGGCCAGCGTGGCTGGATCATAGGATATACACACTAAGAGAGTGATATATAATATATCTGGAAAGGTAAGTGAGGGTCGGGTAGAAAAGGTCTTTAAATGCCAAATAGAGGAATTTAAAATTTGCCCTACAGGCAAAAGGGAGCCACTACAAATTATTGAAGACAGAAATGAGGTGGTCAGACCCACATATCAGGAAAATCACTCAGACTCTATGTGGAAAATGGAGGGTGGTGGTTGTGTGAGTACATAAGAGTAAAAATGTGAGTGATATAGAAGAAAAATTAACAAACTTGGCAACTAATTTAAGCTGATAAATGAGAGTGAGCAAGGGAGATATGTAGGTTATGAATCTGGAAGGGTTGTAATTTCCTTGAAAGAATGAGTATAGGTTGGAGAGTGGTGAGTTAAAGGTAAAAGACAATAAGCTCTGTTTGAGACATGTTGAATTTCAGAGTGTAATGTGACATCCAGTTGGAAATGTTCTCTAGGTAGTTGTAGGTGCATGACTCTATTTCCAAAAGAGAAATTGAAAGTCTTCTGCATAGAAATGATCATTAAGTCCATGGAAACAAATGAGGTGACCAAGTAAAAGTGCAGAGAAAAAAGAGAAGGCCCAGGACAAGATCCACAGCTTTGAGCTACATTCAGAGTTAGAGGGTATGATATGGATCACCATTCAACAATAGATCCATAATCCAACTTCTCCTTTAGTGAAATCAAAATAATCTCTTAATACTCTTTAATAACTGAAGGGTGTTAAGGGACAATTAATGACCCTAACCTATAATATGATTGTTAATATCACTGGTTACATAAGCAATGTACTTTGGGTGATGTTGCAGGATGTTTTGATTGATGGGTAGATAATTTCTGAAGGTTGTTTTAGTGTATACTGGCAAGTCCACGGGTGGGTCACACTCTGAAAAAGATTAGGAGAAACTGTTTTAATGGATTAAAGAATGTGTTAGGAAATAATAGGCTTGGACTGTAAGGAGGCACTGTTGTACAGTGGATAAAACTGGACCTGGAGTAAGGAAGACCTGAGTTCAAATCTAGCTTTGGACATTTGTTGGCTGTGTGCCCTTGGGAAAGTCACGTGACTTCTGTCAGCCTCAATTTCCTCATTTATAAAATGTAGGAAATGATAGGTATAGAACTTAATCAAAAGAGTTATTCAACTAAGGAGGGAGGAAGAGGAAGAGGAGGAGTAAAAAGGAGAGGAGGAGGAGGAGGAAGTTGTTTGGGATTCTAAAGGTCAGAGATTGGATTTGGAGAGAAAAAATATGTGAGGACTTTAGAAGTTGAAGAAAGAAGAAAAGGCCTCATCTTGAAAGATGAGGAGATAGGTTGAAGGAGAAACAAAGAAGAAGGAGCTGGGCAGAAGGATATTGAAGGAAGAAGTTGGGGCAGAAGAACTCTAGATGGAAGAGGAAAAGGACTAGGAAAAAAGATGAGATGTGAAAGGAATAGAAGGAAGGTCTTAAGGAGAAGATACTAAGTAAGACAAGGTAAGTAAAATAATTTGGTAAAATAAGAGATTAATGGGAGAAAAGACAGATTGTCTGCAATTCTCAAGGTGCTAGGAAAATAACAAGAGCAATAATTTTGAAGTTCAAGACCCCCACAAGTAGTTTGGCCCAGACACTCTACAACAGTGCTGATAACAAGATACAAAAAGCAATGATGTCACTTCCATGAAGAATAGAGAGCAACAAAAATCTGCAGAATTTTTGTTACACTGACCAAATGACAGCTTCCTGGGCTCTAAGATCAAATTGGTCTCATTACTAGAAGAGAACTAAAGGTCTTGAGAATGCCTTTCTAATCTCCAGGTTATTAAGGAAGACAGAGTGTTCCTTTAAAAATAATGAAAGGCTTGTAATAGCAATTTAGATTTGAAGATCTTTCCCACCCACTAGTAGGCCATGTGACCTGCTTATATCACAAGAAGCCTAAGTTACATGTGGTGCGAGGAGCTTGCTGAGAGGGAAAGGATGTTGTGTCACAGGAAATTCTGAGAGAGAGAGAGCTGTTATGGCTGTTAATGGCCTTCAAGATAGTTAGAGCTGAGGTAAAGAAAGTCAACCTATGATAGCTGAGCAGACTGTGATAGCTGTACTGTGAATTAGTTTTTGGGAGGACCCCAGCAGGGGGTCAGAGAGGTTTTAGGATAGTGAGGCTCCATGTTGTGATATTGTCTTTTAAGTTCCTTGTTGTTATGATAAAGTGGGCTAACTTATCATGAGAGCTCAACATTTGTTTATGGGATATGGTTCTCTGTTGTCTGAATAAATGTTTTACTTCTACCTTCTATATGGAGAGTCTCTCATACTTTGCGATACAGAACTGCATAGGCTTATTCATGATTATCGTTGATGTTGTGTTTATTGCCTTACTTATACAAGGCTCTAACATGAAAATAAAATAAAAGGAGCATCTGAAGAAGTAAAAGGAAAATATGACCCACTTTAACATTTTGGAGAGTGAAAAAAATGTTGTACAAAAGATAAAGGAAGGCAGAAGGAACCCTGAAGCTAACAAGCAGGTTTTGGGTTCTTCTAAGAAAGAGCTGGGCATTTTGAAGAATGAGGTCCTCCACAGAATTATGATGTGGATGGATACATAGAAGCTATCAGCTGAGAGAGCATCTTTAAAGCCTCAGAGGTAGAAGAAATGACAGTTTATGACTGATGGGGAATCAACTAACTACATGCTAACCTAATGAAAATAGAGATATCTTCTATCTTCCTAGCACATGCATCTAAAGTGGGATAAGAGAACTTCTCAAGATTTCTCCAACTGAATTGTAGTATTCACTTCTCAAAATTCCATTGGTCATAAATGGTATTGGCAGAAGGAAACAAAAAGGTAGATTATCAAATCTTAGGCAAAAACTTTGCAGACATGGGTATGGTTTACATCACTACAACCCATCAAAGGGAAAGGATTTGGAAAAGAGAATACTTGGAAAGGAAGTAGATGGTTAAAATGATTGCATCCAAAAATGGAATTTGGATTTTTGGATCATAGCTTTTTAATCTAAAATTGATTAGCTCCAGTCCAGGAATGGAATACATCTAACAAAAGGCTGCTAGGAGTGCTGGAAATCTTGTAAATCTAATCCAAATAAAACTGAAAACTATGCATAAGCATAGTTCCCTCTCTCTCTCTCTCTCTCTCTCTCTCTCTCTCTCTCTCTCTCTCTCTCTCTCTTATGCACTAAACTAAATGCTGGAGAGAGTAGCTTCAATGTAGAATGAAAATTGGAAGTTAAGACTCACAAAAATTGGAATGACTAAAATATTAAGATTGGAATCTTACAAAAACCCATGGCCTCAGATATCTATCCCCCATATATTTTTCCCCAAACTCTCTCCTCTTGCAAATATTTCTAGAGTGCACCACCATCCTCCCAGTCTGCTAAACTGGAAACCTGGGTGTCATCCCTGACTCCTCACTCTCACCACCACCACCACCACCACCCCCATTTCCAATCTGTTGCCAAGTCCTCCTGATGCTACCCATCATAATAGCTTGCTGGTTGTTCTCAGCTCCTCAAATCTCTCCCTACTGCAGTCTTTCCTCTACTCAGCTGCCTAAGTGATCTTGCTAAATAAAGCACAGGTCTGGCCATGTTATCTTGCTCCACTCAATAAAATTCGATGGCTCCCCATTACTTCCCTGAGCAAATACAAATTTCTCTATTTGGTTTTTGGATCCCTTCATAACTTGGACCCTTCCTTACCTTACCAGTCTCCTACTTCACTCCCTTCCACCTATTCTTCAACCCAGCAACACTGACTTCCTTTCTCCCTTGCACAAGAGACTCCATCTCCCAAGTCTGTGTGGTCTTACTCTCTGTTCACTATGCCAATAATGTTCTCCCCCATAATCTCTGCCTTCACTGCCTTCCATCAAGTCTCAGCTAGAATCTCACATTCTAAAAGAAGCATTTCTCAGTTCTCTTAATGCTAATGCCAATAATCCAATCTAAGAAAGGGAAAGAGAACTAGTTGCAAAACAACTATCATTTGGAAGCGAGAAGTACTCCTGGTCCTAATGGACTCACAGGAGAATTCTACCAAACTTTTAAAGAACAGCTTGCTCCAATACCAGATAAATTATCCTCAAAAATTCAGAAAGAAAGCACTTTGCCAGATTGCTTTTATGACACAAACAAGTCCTAACTGGAGCACCTTTCCTTTAAGTTAATCTCCAATGTATCCTGTGTATACACACATACACATACACACACACACACACACACACACACACACACAAGCATTATCAGTTGTTTCCATGTTGTTCCCCTCCCCCACCCCTCTGACTAGCCTGTCAGCCACTTGAGGACAAGGACAATTTTAGCCTTTCTTTTTATAACAGCACTTACCATCATGCCTGGCCCTTAAAAAAGCACTTAATAAATGGTCTGGAAACAAAAGCACAAAGTACAGATGAGAAGCAATATAAAATAAAACTCCTAACACAAGGAGGAAAATTTAATCACATAGATGTCAATGTGCCTGGCTGGTATGAGGCCCATTAATAGAATACAGCCCAGAAAGCTTAGACCTTATTTGAAAGAAACAGGGAAGGCTGGGGGAGGGGAAGAGGAAGGGAAATACCCTTACATATATTTTTTAAATATATTTTTCTCATCTACACAATGAGGTACTCTCCCTCTTTACTGGATCTTGAAAGCCATAACTGCTTAAAGGCTGTAACCACCTAGAAGAACCTTTCCTGATTCATCTGTTAATCTCTTCCAAAAATATTTATCTATTTTTGTATCTTTTTATGTATTTATCGGTTTATTTATTGTCTATATGCCATTTTTGCTTCCCCCAATAGAATATAAGGTCCTTGAACATAAGGATAATTTCTTTTTTCTTGTATCCTTAGAATCTATTAGAGTGCCTAGCACATAGTAGGCATTTAATAAGTGCTTATTGAATTAAATTGAAAATTAAATTGAATGAATTGGTCTAAGGGACCTTCAAAATGATCTGGAACATGATCATATAAGGAAATACATGACCTAAAGGGGAGAAATGTGGCAGAGACCATTGAGGTAGAGACAATAGCAGCACAAAAAGAAGCAATAGCATAATCAATAGTCCATTGGACAAAAAGAAGAAAAAGTCAGAGCCACACATTGTATTGCACAGGCATACATCACCAGGCACAGGCATGCTTTAGCAAAAACTATATTAACAGGCAATGCCTAACATACATTTATTTTTTAAAGCGGGAAGGAAACTTTCTCTTTTGTGATTCTTCCCTTCTCAATTTTCCTCTCTCCCTCCTTCTATTATTCCACTGTTCCATTTTCTTCTTACATTAAAAAGGACAGTTTGAAAAATAAACCAAAATAAAAGTTCTTCCCCCACCCCAAGTAGTTTGAATAATCCTAGACACACTGCTGCAAAAGGAAGCTGATCCTATCAGATCTGTATTCTATAGCTCTGAGAAGTTGGGCCTTTTGTTTGTTTATCCTCAATTAAGAACTGGTTTGAGATACACTTTATTTCTTAGTTACATCTGCTGGGTGACTCATAGGGTCATGAATTTAGAAATAGGAGCGACCTTACAAAGGATCCAGATGTCAGCCTGACTCAGAACTGAATTTTCTGAACCCTAATGTAGCCTTCTTTTGACTGTACCACTCTGGTCACTGGCTCACCTATCCCAGTACCATCACACATCCCAGTACCATCCAACAATGACAGTCCTGGATCCCTAGGGATGTGCTCTTCTGATCAGCTTGTCTATGCATAAAGTCTCATCAGCCCCCTGGGCCCTCCCACCAATGAAAACAACACAGATCCCTGAAGCATTAAAGTAAGTGGAGAGGCACTGAGCTCTTGAAGTAGGATTCATATTTGAAGAGGGGTGCAAGGGCTCCATCAGAGCAGGCAGCAGCTTTGGGAATGGCAGTAGTCAGGTGAGAAAGGAAGCATGAAGGAGGAAGAACGATGTGATTTTTTGAAAGGGCTAGGTAATGATTCTGGAAGGAACAGGTGTTATCACTCTGGTTCTGCAAACAACCAGTCTTGTAACCTTGGACTTGTCTCTTTGGACTTCAGGTCTCACTGAGCAAGTAAGACATTGCACTAAGTGCTCTCCCAGGTCCGTTCCATTCTCTACTGATGAATCCAGGAAGGTGAGTGGGGAGTAGCATGATCCCAAGTTTCAAGATTACCCATACTTTCACATCCAGTTTGCACTTTCTCCAAAGCTATTATCTTCCAGAATGACCCTAACATTGGAACTGCTCCAGATAAGAAGCATAAAAGGGAAAAGCATGGAATTAAGCCAGTGTCTATGGCATGGTTTTCTCAGACCCATGCAAAGAGAGTAGTTGTAGATGATCCAAATAAATCTTTTTGTCTCCACAAGACTTTTTCCTGCTTTTCAGGAAAAGCAAAGGATGAGGTGGAACATTTCTATTTATGAAAAGGATTAATTCTAGGAGGAGAGGTCCCAGCAGAAGGAACAACTGAAGTAACTCTTTTTGATCCTTGCCTGACACAAGAGACCATGGTCAAGCGAGTTGCAATTATTGGAGCTGGTGTGAGTGGCCTCACCTCCATCGAAAGCTGCTTGGAAGAGCGGCTGGAACCCACCTGTTTCAAAAGGAGTGCTGACATTGAAGGGCTATGGCAATTCACAATAATGATATTTCCTTACCTCTTCTATATTGAATATGCTGACCAGCAAATATCTGGCAAGGGGACCTTGGTCACTTTACCTCTCTGGTCCTCAGTTTCCCAATCTATAACATGATAGGGTTCACTCAGATAATCTCCAAGGTCCTTTCCTTGTCTGTCTGGGAAATCATTCTGTAACATTTGAGATCAACCCAGTGGGAGATTTCTATTGGTGCTAGGGCAGAATAATCACAGCTGGCATTTATGTAGTGCTCTAAGGTTTAAAAGCACTTTACATGCCTTAATCTCATTTGATCCTCACAATAATCCTGTGGAGGTAGAAGCTATTATTATCCCCATTTGACAGAGAGGATGTGGAAGGAGATCAAGTGACTTACCCAGGAGTTCTACATTTCATCCTTTCACACTTGTCCTGTGATTTCATTAATTTGGGGAACTCCCAATGGGGAAGCCACCGCTGCCTCAGGTCACTTCTGTGATTTAGAGAGAAGTGCCTAAGGCACTGAGAAGTTAATTTACTTGCCCAAGATCACACAGACCAGTATATGTCAGATGTGGGACTGAAGCTCATATCTTCCTGACTCTGGGGCCCTTCCTCATGCTTCCTTTCTCTCTCATAGTTGCAGTTAGGTAAATTCCCCTGAAGATGGTAGTTCTCTTTTTGAATATTGACTTATTGAGAGTTTTAATTCCTGAAAGATAATAACAATTGCTTCTTTGTGATGTTTTTTATAGGATTATGTTGAAGAAGGCAGGGCTAGCCTTTATAAATCTGTTGTTACTAACAGCAGCAAAGAGATGTCCTGTTTCTCAGATTTTCCTTTCCCAGAGGATTTTCCAAACTTTGCACCACACTCCCAATTTTTGAAATATCTCAAGATGTATACAAACAAGTTCAACCTTCTGAAATGTATCCAATTCAAGGTATGTCCCTAGGAGTTGTTTGGTTGGCAGAAAGGTACTTTATACATAACTTCTTTTATTGCTTCCTATCTCAGACCCAAATTCTCTGCTTGAGTTTGAGAAACTGGCAAAGATCAGTGCTAATTGGCAGGATTCTTTCATCCCCTGGGGGCTTTTCAACTAATCTGTGGAGGGAAATAGGTATTCATGCCATATAACCCACATATAGAAATCTGTCTATGTATGGCCCTTATCTGAATGGCCACAGGGTCTAATCGAGATAGAGTTATGATTTCTAACACAGTCCTATACCCACAATTCCTCAGTCACTATTTTTGCTGCCTGGATATCATGAATCCTTGAAGGGGGTGGAAAAGGATGGTATTTGCATATGCTGGATTTATTTTTTTTCAGATCATTGTCTATAATGTGAAAGAATGTCCATACTTCTCTACCTCTGGGCAGTGGGAGGTACCCACTGAACATGAAGGAAAGAAAGAGTCAGCCATATTTGATGCTGTCATGGTCTGCTCTGGTTATCTCCCTGACCCGTTTTTGCCACTAGATTCTTTACCAGATATAGTATTGTCTTTGAAGTAAATTTATTTTTTTTTAATTATCTTCTTTTGATTTCTCTTGTTTTTGGATGTTTTGGAAAAAAATCACTGTGGTACACCATGTGGGTGTATCCCAAAGCACTGTGAGGAGCCCTCTTTTCTTCTTATTCTCTGTCTCTTGGTGACCTCATCAACTGCTCAGGCACTTAATTAGCATCTCTATTCAGATGATATATATATGTACATATACATACATATATGCATATATATACATATATATATTAGTAGTAGTAGTATTACATTCTCCTGAGTTCCAATCCCACATCACAAACTGCCTATTGGATATTTCTTTATTCTTCTTCATTTTTGTCTTTTTTTAGGAGGGCAGAAGGCAGGGCAATTGAGGTTAAGTGACATGCCCAAGGTCACACAGCTAGTAAGTGTGTCAAGTGTCTGAGGCCAGATTTGAACTCAGGTCCTCCTGCCTCCAGGGCCACTGCTCTACTCACTGTACCACCTAGCTGCCCTGCCTATTGGACATTTCAAAATGGATTAATGGAGACATCTCTAATTCAAAATGTCCAAAAGAGAACTCATTGTATCACCCACCTTTCTTCCATGCTTTAGTCACCCAAGTTCACAATCTATCTCATCCTCAATATCCCACCCTCCATCATTCTATGTAACCAATCATCTGCCAGATCTTTTCACTGCTCCTCAACATCTCTTGCATCTCTTCTCCACTCATCCAGCCATCACCCTGTTTCAGATCCTCATTATCTTTCCACGGCCTGCTACAATAGTCTCCTGATGCCTCTCCATCCTCCACATCACTACCATATTAATGTTGTGTTGAAAAAAGCAAGCAAGACCGGGATATAAATTTAGATGTGGATTTATTGAAGCCCGCGACTGTTTGGAGTAATTACTCAAATTGAACAGCCCTGAATAAAGGAAGAGAAAGAGTATTTAAAGGGAAAGAACACAATTAGATTTCCATGGAGATAGGGACATAAACAGTGGGACAAGCTGAGGCAGGATTATTTCCGTGGAGAAGGGAACACAGACAGTGGGGTCCATGGAGATGGGAGTACAAACAGTGTGGTTCATGGAGATGGGAGTAAAAACAGTGGGGTGAGCTGGGGCAAGATGGAGAAACTGGAGGGGGGGCAAGGCATAACATTCCTCACTTTTTTTCCATAGTGTGTCAATTCTTTGACACATTCTCAGGAGATCTGTCACAAGAATCAGGGGGACTGGGATTTGCAAATTGGTAATGGAAATCCCTAATCAATAGTAGTTTAACAGAGTTTATGAGAGACTTAACAAATTGCAGAAAACGATTAATGAGGCAGGGGCCCACAACCAGAGCTATAATGAAGAGGAGGAGGGCCCAGCCAGGGTCGTCACCAGGGTAGTGAGCCAAGGGGATCTATGGAACAGGGACTGATACCAGTTCTCAGAGTTTTCCAGCTCCCTTTGTCTGTTGGCAATATTTTGGCGTACCAACCTCAGACATTCCCGCACCACCCCAGAGTTCTTAGCATAGAAACAACAAGCCTCTCCCAGGGCCACACATAGGCCACCCTGCTTG
>CM053626.1:285938180-285953586 GCA_028646595.1 Phalanger gymnotis | reverse complement strand
ATCAAGCCAACCAAAACTCGAGTCGTACAAGAGCCTCCAGATGTTTTTTCCTACCCACTCAAAATCTTCAGCTTTTTGGCTCTCTTTGTGGCTGTATTTCTTATTTTCCAATAGCTGAAGTCTTTGGTTCCTTAGAACAAATGCACAGGGTAGTGGAGTAATCTCCTAGATCCTCCATCAGAACAGAGCTTTCACTCCTGTGCAGCTTTCTCAGGATAACTAACTTGCGACCTTACTCTTCCCACCTGGAATCCACATTCACTCTAGAAACTCTATGAAAGCCTTATTGGCCAATAGTCTCCAGGGGGTACTTTTCCCATTCTTGTCCCTCTCCGGTAGTATACTGACCTCTATATTCTATCTACCTATGGGAAGGAAACAATCTATAATTGGGACCTATGATTATGGTCATTGTTTTCATCTTTATTATCTGCACCTAATGCCAGTGGAATAAAATATTTTTTCCTGATTGTGATAGTTTCAGAGGACTTACCAATGTGAGTATCTGCACTTCCTTCCCCTTTGTGAAAACTTGTTATTTCAATTTGTGTACCATAGGCAGCCACAGCTTTACAAATCCTAGATCTCTGTAGAAGTTATATGCTATGCTTTTCACTGAAGAAAATTAAAAAAGCAATGAACATTTTCAAGTGTTCTTTTAATCTCTTTATTGTTGGGAGAGAAAGAGAGGATATTAAGAAAGAGGGGAATAAGCGGTGAGGTAGGGAGAGAAGAAAGGGAGGTAATGTCTAATCAGGACAAACATGAAGAGTAGGGGGATTAAGTAAATATCTAAATAGCACATACATACACACATACACACATACACACACACACAAACAAACACACAGACTGAAGTTTCTCAACCTGTATTAAGCTGCTGTGAGCCCCAGCTCAACCAATATGAAATTATTAGGCCTCATAATTTGGCAGTAATTCAATCCTTCCAAGTGGTTTCAAATGAATTCAATGCCCCAGGAAGCCAACAGACTTACCTCGCTCTCATAAGCCTGTGTATGTGATGTCACTTCCTATCAAATGAACACTGCCTCTGAGAGATTCATCTTGTGACAATATTCTGAGGAATTAGGAGGAGTTTCTGTTCAGATTCATGACTCCAAACAACATTTAGGCTCAGGATTTAGAGAAGAATAATGCAATTCTCCATATCATTTACATACTGGATTTCTAGAACTGCTTTTCACCACAACCTTCAAGCTATCCTTCCTATAAAAGACATTATGGACATCATTTATTACTGTGCTAGGGAGTGAGTGGCAAAGAGAGATACCGAAAGAGGAAAAGAAGGGAGAGAGAAAAAGAAGACAGATTAGGGAAGCAAAAGTAACTGTGGTGTCATAGAACAGAAATTATCTAAGTTGGCCCTAATATCAGCTAGGTCTGCACCTTGGTAGGTTTAGACCTGCAAGAGAACTGAGAAGATTTTTAGTCCAATCCTCCTCACTTTGCAGATGAAGAAACTGAGGCAAAGTAAGACATTCAAGTAGCAAATGGCAGAGATAGGATTTGAACCTAGGTTCTCTAAATCCCAAGCCTCTGATCTTCCCATTGTGTCATGTTGCATTGGCATTAGTTTAATTGTCCATCTAAAATCAACAAGAAAGATCTTTTCATGGACACTCGGTCATTTCATTTTGAAGGGTTTGTGATTAGCACTTGCTAAACGACCATTATGAAGATACTTAGAGTTTATAAAAAATATGTATTTCAGAGAATGAGGAAATCAAGAAATACTGTCCAGAATTCATTAAGATCCTCTAAATCAAGTGAAGATATGCAGGAGACACAGATCTTATTTCCATCCCTAACCACCTTCCATAGATGTTATGGTGGAAATTTGAGTCAGAAGTAGGAAAGAGCAAAAGACAACCCATAGGGCCAGAGAAGGGCAAATCTTATATTTTTCAAATAAGAGAAATGGGTGAAGTCTGCAAACTTTAGGCCAGTGAGGTTGACTTGATTGCTGAAAAAATTTCAGACCTATTAGTAGAGGAGTGCTGAATAAATATTTAGAAAGGCAAACAAAAATCTGTAAGAATCAGCATGACTTCACCAAAAATAGATGTTATTAGACTAACTTCATTTCCTATTCTAATATTAAACTGGTAGAACAAGGGAATGTTCTACACATAGTAAATCTATCATTTAGCAAAACTGACTGGGCTTCGAAAAGAAAAACACCAATTCTACCAGCCTGTGAGACACACTAATATCTCAATTAGATAGTTTTTTTAAAAAGGAATCATTTTATATTATACATTTAGTTATTTTAAAAGAATGATTTAATATTGTACTTTTAGATAGTTCTTTTAAATGAATGGTTCAATATGATGCATTTACATTTAAATGGTTATTTAAAAGGAATGATTTAACATTATACACTTAAATTACTGATATAATTTGTTCAATCCTCTTTCTACTACACCAGAGATGTCAAACACTCCACTACACAGGCAGCATTATTCCCTGACACTCCCAAGTGGGGCTGAAGTAGATTAAAATGTACTTGGGAAATAGTTAACAAAATAAATCAAAGTAAATAAGATCTAATAAGTCAAAACATAAATAATGTTAATACTATGTGGGTTTCTGGGTCAATATGCCACCAGAAGGTATCCTTACTCATGATTAGTGGTCCCATTTCTATTTCAGTCTGACAGCACTACACTCTACCTGCCTACTGTATTCTTGAGTAAAACAGGGGACCATCAAACCAATAAAAAGAAGATAACACAGCTCCAAATGGTTTGGGAATCATTTGTTTAAATGGTGGTCTGTATTTTACATTTCTTTGCAGAAGCAGAATAGGAGAGGACAGGAGACTGAAACTGTTTGTCACATTAGGAAGTTTGAGATTTTGAAAGAATTCAGAAATTCAGCTTCCCCTTGTGGTCTTCTTTAGAAATGACCTGCTGACCATGTTTTGCCCTAGACCAAATCTTCTTAAAACACAGGGCACAACCCCTTATGGGGTCACATAACTGAATGGGGGCCACGAAAAATTTGGCCACAGTAAAAGGTTTCTGAATGTGTAACAAAGAAAAATTAAATCAAAATCAAATGTGGAATAAATCTGAGGTGTTTCTGGCATTGCTTGCCCAAGCTGCATCATGCGAATTCACCGCAGCCTTGGTTCTGAGCACACAACATGTGCACTTTGCACTGTATGTGCCTTTACACCTTGCCACCAACTTACTCTCCCAGAAACACCTTGGCTCACATTCAAGACTATTGTGTATTAAGAATTGCAGTTTTTTACCTGTACACACAAAGTTTTCTGCTGTTATGGAAACGTAATATTTTAATTATGGAAAATAAAGACTGTTAACATTTTCCTACCATCATTACTCAGTATGTAAGTATCAAATTATTATATCTTTGGATTGTATTGGGTTAGAATGCTTGATTTTTAAAATTGCTATTATCTACTTCTTTTACAGAAATGCGTTTAATTGCAGCAAATAAAGACAAAAGGTCTTTAATAATATTTCTCTACCATCACCAAAGTATGTGTACATAAATGTGAATCTCAATTTTTAAATTAAGAACAAACGAATATAATTTTATAAACTAAAGCTTTTATTTATTTGAGAAATTATTAGCAATATTTCTTTGTATTTTATGACAAAATATTTTTGATTATGGATAAGTGGCTAAATTTAGACAGAAGAGGTAAGAATACTGATGACAGTTTGGCAGAGTCTTTGCTACCAGACTGTAGTACACATAAATTGACAAGAAAAAGAAAATATTTCTCATTACTTTTTGCAATATGGATTTAATTCTAATAATGATGGTGGTATGGGAAAATCTCTTTACTTAATTTGTAATGAAGTTTTGGCTGAGGAGAGCATGGAACCAGCCAAACAATAATGACATCTTAATGCCAGGCATGCAGCATGCCACAATAAACCAAAAGAATATTGTGAATGACTTTTAAAATTTTCAAGTGAAGAAAAGTAATGTTTTGAGAAATTTGTTACTGTCAAAGAAATTTATTTGCTTGCATCTTATGAAACTTCGTATTTAATTGCAAAAAGCCCTATGCAAAAGAAGTTTTCGTATTACCCGCTGCTAATAAAATGTCAGCAATAGATCACTGGGAAAAGTATGGGGGTGAAATTCATAAAATTCCTTCATCAGATGATACTATTATTTGAAAGAATTTCTGAAATTAGTAATGACCAATTCCAGAAGCCTATTACCAGACTTAAGGCAGCCCAAAGTTTGCCGTTCAGTTCAATAAAAGAGCTGACATTTCTGACATAGGACCATTGTTACTTTATGTAAGATATGTTCATGAAGGAAAGACGCATGAGGACTTATTGCTTTTTCATCCCTTGGAAAGACAGAAAAGAGGAGAAAATATATGTGTGCATGCATGTGTGCATACATACATATATATCTTAGTCAATGAATTTTTCACAGACTAAGTTTTACAGTGGAAAAACTGCACTGGAGTCTGTACAGATGGAGCTGGAGCAATGATGGTTGAGAATGTTGGATTTGCAGCAAAAGTTAAAGCTGGTGGCAATGAGCATATCACTTTTACTCAATGCAGGATCCATCAGGAGGCACTCATAGCCAAAAAGAATATCGCCAGAGTTAGATGCTGTGCTTTACAATACAATCAAAATCATTCACTTCATTAAAAGCTGCTCCCTTGAGGGAGAAGCCAAGATGGCAGCTGGAAAGCAGGGACTTGCTTAACCTCTCCCCCAAATCCCTCCAAACACCTGTAAAAAATGGCTCCGAACAAATTGTAGACCTGTGGAACCGATGAAATGGCAGACGGAAACAGGTCTCCAGCCCAGGACAGCCTGGATGGTCACTGGGAAGGGTCTATCTCAAGGTGCTGGGAGCAAAACACAGCCCAGCGGTGGGCCATGCCAGGACAGACCAGACTGGGAGTCAGCCAGCCAGAACAGACCTTAGGGCCATGCATCATTGAGCTGTGGCAGTTACCAGACTTCTCAACTCACAAGCACCAAAGAGCATGGTTAGTGGAAAACTGAGGGATCGAGGGGAGAGCGGTCTGGCCCCAGTCCTGCAGGTGGGAAAGGAAGAAGGGAGAGAATTTGGAACTCAAAGTTTTAAAAGCAGATGCTCAAAAACAAAGTTATTTTGCATGTAGCTAGGAAACAAGATATAACTAAAATGTTAAACAAAAATGAGAAAATTTTTAAAAAAAGCTGTGCCCTTAAGAGTTATTTGTTTTCAAACCCCTGGAAAGACATGGACTCCAAATACAAAAGCTTATTACTACATGCAGAGGTAAGGCAGCTCTCAAGAGGATGAAGTTTAAACAGATTACTGAAATTGAAAGATGAAGTTCTTCTATCTTTGAGAAGAAATCTGATTTCGTTATTTTTTTCATAATAACTTAGGACTTTCAAAACTGTGTTATTTGTTGAATGTTATCAAAAAAACTCAATGAAAACTCAACATGTCTCTTCAAGGAAAATATTGTAATATATTTATGTTAAAAGACAAAATTGAAAGTTCTCCTTAAAAAGTTAACATATGGAAAAAGAGGGTGGAGATGGTTCTTTAGAAATGTTTAAAGCTACAGATGATTTTATAACCGAAAATAACATTCCCAAAGATTTAATTGTAAGTGCTAAAATAGATTATCTGAAGGGCCCAGAGACATGGTTTCAGAAATACTTCCTTTCAAATTTTGATTCTAAAAAACTAAAGTTCATAAACCATACTCAATTGAAATAAAAAATGTCAGTCATCTGCCATTAAGTCAAGAACAATTTGCCAAGGTATAAAGCAACACAGAATTAAAACTCGAGTATCCTTTAAAAAAAATCATTAAATAAATATTGACTTGGGATTAAGACAGAATTTCCAACAATTTCTGAAATGGCCTGAAACATACTTCTGCCATTTTGTACTATGTATTTTGGGCAAAACAGTATTCTTCACATTGGCGATTATGAAATCAAAAACACTGAAGATGCTCTATGTCCTACACTATCAAATATTCTACCAAGATTAAATTCATTATATAAAAATAAACAAGCACATCCATCTCATTAGTATGTAAATTTTCTTTTGTCTTTGTTATATAACGAAATTATATGTATACCAAAACATTGTTTTAAAATAAATTTCTTTTTGATTTATTATCAGTAAATGTTTGCTTTGTATACCTATTTTATATAACTACATACCCAGGGTCACGTAAAAATTTCTCAGGCAAGAAAGGGTCACGAGTAGAAAAAGCTTAAGAACCCCTGCCATAGACCATTTTCTGGGACTTAAACATCATTATGTAAGCTGAGAATAGAGATGGGTGAGGGCTGGACTATCTTCACTTTCTTTCACAAGACTGTAAACCAGATTTTAAAATTCTGGAAGGAGATTGTCTGTCCTTTACACAACTAAATAAATATAACTGAAAGACAATGTGGACAGCCTGTAAATATTTTAACTGAAAACAATGTTTCATTGTTTTTCTTCTCTGACATAGCTAAAAAGTGACAAGTTTTATTGTAGAATTTTAACTAAGAACAGGTTATTTTTCCTTTCAATTCTTTTAAAAAAAAAGATAAAAAGATAACTCAGAGACTGCAGTCAATTGTCTCCCTTTGGCCAATATAATAAGCCTACTGGACCAGTTTCTTTGGGATGAGAGTTTGATTGTGCAATGGCTTACTTTCCTGCTATCTGTTCTCCTGAGAGAGGCAATTGCAATAACAATGAAAGTTTATGCCTCTTCGGCAGTTAAGGTGATGGCTAGAGCAGAGGACAGGGAGTAAAGGGTTTAAATATGATGAAAGCTTCTGAGAAAATGCTCCTCTGAAAGGAATATCTGGACAACATCACAGCATCCATTAAATGACTTCAATTCCAGTCATTTTGGACTGGAGGTTCAGTGGATGGCTTGGCACCAGCAGAGATGGGGAAGAGAGTAGAGCACAGTTCAAGTAGAGGGTGGAGGCAAAGAAGGACAATGCCACTCTTCAGTGATCAGTCTGTACTAGTATTGAATTGGAGCAAACACAATACTACTACAACCACAGGCACCAAGTAACAAACTCCATCATGGCTAATGCTAGGAAAAGCTGTGCAAAGATTAGGCAATGAATGCTGGACAGATTCCAAAGGACAAATAAGAAATCATCATCATTTAAACAGCTCATTTCGCCAACCAAGTAGATTCTACTCAAGGTCACAATTATTACCATCATGTTTCGTGGCAAGGATGGAGTGAACAACATCTTTAAAGAAGTCGAGTTCAATGATTAAAGCTCACATCTGGAGGAGGCAGTGTGGTACAATGGAAATGGTACAATCTGGGTTTGGAATCAAAGGATCTGAGTTCCAATCCCAGTTCTTCCACTTAATCTCTGTGCTTAAATGGGCAAAAACACTTAACCACAGCACACTTCAGTTTCTTAACTTGTCCAATGTGGGGTGAACTAAAGGCTCTCAGGTCCCTTTCAGCTCTAACTCTGTGATCCTATGATCTAGCTATGGAAAAGGAATAAGAATATTAAGTTCCTACTGTGTGAAAGGTACTGGGGTAAGTACCTCTTAAATATCTAAGTGCTATTATCATCCTCCTTTTGCATTTGAGGAAACTGACAGTTAAGATGTGTCTAAGGCGGGATTTGAACTCAGCTCTTACTGATTCCAGGACCATCGTTCTATACACTATAGCTATCCCTATAGTATTTGACAGTTGGCCTGGATCTTTAACAAAACCTAGTACAAACTCTACAACTCTGGAAACTGGCCCAAAGAAATGAAGTCATTTTCCCAAGATAACCACATTTCCATGGTTTCCCTTCTCCACTGACCCACTTTCACACATGACCACAACTCTCTTCCTCTTTCCTGGGGTCAGGAAGGGGACAATCAGCCACATTGGGGGAATGTGAACCAAATTCTCTGGGCAACAAGTTGCTCCCTCTCCCAACGTGAATAATTACACCCAACAAAGATTTTAAAGAAATTAGAAGTGATTAGTCATATGCTATGAAGCTGTAGTCCATACTCCATAGAAGGGTTCCATCTCCCAGCACAAGCGCATCCAGGGTAGACTGTCCACTGCATTACCCACGGCTCACTTCTATGAAATTGACCCAGGCAAAACAACTCCTAATTATAGCTCTGCATGTGCTAGTCTCTGCTCAAGAAAAGACATATTTTTAAAGGGCTATTCCTGTTCAGAACATCACAGCCTGTGTCTTGAATATGATACCTTGTTCATTCATACTACTTGTCTATTGGTGTTTGTCTCTCATTGTCAAAGAGGACAATGACATCAGGAAGGAGATTCCATGACTTGCAAGTGAACTTGATGTCAGAAAGGCAGGGCTATGGAAATTCACCAGCCTCACTGTCTCCTCCAGAGCTGACCGGGTCTAGGGACAAGATATAAATCAGGATGACTAGAGATCGCCCCAGATGCAGAATACTTGTGTAATGGAGAACAGAAAGGCGAGATTTTATTTGCATAATATAAGCCACATATGAAAAGCACTCAAACACTTTTTAGTCCAATCTAGACTCAGAAAATGAACCCCTCTACAACATCCCAGAAGCTGGTAGTTGATGTGGCTCTGTTTGTTTTAGGTATGAGTTCCCATTTGAGGAAGAGAGGAGAAGAGAGATGGTACAGAGGAAGTCAACATGTCTGAAGTGCTTTTACAATTAATGTTTAATTAGTCAACAAACATTTATTAAGCACTTGCTATATGCCAGACACTGTGCTAAGTGCTAGGAATACAAGTACAAACAAAAACATACTCCCTGCCTTAAAGGAGTTTACAGGCTTTTTTTAAAAAAAAAAAATTATTTTTGGTTTTCAACATTCACTTCTATAAGATTTTGAGTTCTAAATTTTCTCCCCCTCCCTAAAATGGTATCCAATTTGATATAGGCTATACATGTACAATCATATTAAACACATTTCCACATTAGTTATGTTGTAAAGAAGAATTAGAACCCAAGGGAAAACACACAAGAAAGAAGAAACAAAAATAAAAGAAAAAGTAGTATATTTCATTCTGCATTCAGATCCCGTACTTCTTTCTCTGGGTGTGAATAACATTTTCCATCATGAGCCTTTTGGAATTCTCTTAGATCCTTGCATTCATTACTGAGAAGAGCTCAGCCTATCAAACTTGGTCACTGAACAATGTTACTATTGCTGTGAACAACAGGCCCCAGGTTCTGCTCACTTCACTCAGCATCAGTTCGTGTAAGTCTTTCTAGGTTTTTCTGAAGTCAGCCTGCTCATCATTTCTTATGGAACATTAGCATTCCATTACATTCATTTACCACAACTTGTTTAGCCATTCCCCACTTGCATGGTATCCTCTCAATTGCCAACTCTTGGCCAAAAAGAGCTGCTATCAATATTTTTGCCCAATAAGTCCTCCCCATTTCTTTTTGATCTCTTTGGCTTACAGATCTACTAGCAGTAGTGCTTGGTTAAAGGATATGCACAGTTTTATAGCCCTTTGGGCATGGTTCCAAATTGCTGTCCAGAATGGCTGGATCAGTCCACAAGGAGTGTACATTCCAATAGAAGGAAATGATACATAGAAGGAAGCTGAAAAGTAAAGGGTTAGGAGGGAACGTACCTGTGTGGAGACATGGTGGTGGAGGTATCTCCAGGATGAGAAGGATACTAGAGCATGATGGAAAAAGGAATCTAAGGAGTCAAGAGTAAATTTTTAAGGGACAAGCTTAAGTAGCAGGGCAACTGAGAATAGGCTGAGTTTCAGCTTCAGAGCAAGGGTTTGATTTTGCCTCTGATTGAGAATGTTTGTTTATTCCTAGTAAAAAATGTCAACCTCAGTCCTTGAGCTCTGACCCTGTGTTTCCCAGGACAGATGTTAAAGTCCTGAGATTCAAAAGGTTCTGTGGCTAATTAACTCTTTGAATTTTCCAGGTGGTATTATTGAAGCTTTAACTCAAAGAACAGAAAGGAGAGGAGAATGGTAACTGAATCTAGAAGGCATAAACAGAAATGGATATTAGTTTATAAGAAAATGATGGCATCACATTGACATAATGGACTTACCAAGAAATTCATATCCTTTCTCTTCCTTCCTTTACAGGTACTGAGAGAGGTAAAGGTCAGTATTCCTATAGCTGCCACTACAAGAATCCAGAAGGGTTCGAGGGAAAGAGAGTTCTGGTGATTGGGTCTGGAAATTAAGGCTCAAGTATTATAGCTGAGCTGTGTAAAAAGGCTGATCATGAATGATGTTTTATATAATCCTATTTTTCACAGTAAAAATCTGGAGGCATGTAATACTAATTAAGGTGGGACTTTTTGCTGTTGACCTTTAATGGTTCTGGCCTTTGTTTGAATGGGGCAGATAAAGTGGGATGTTTTTGTTTTTCTCAGCACTGAGACAATTGAGATTTGTCTCTGATGTGATATTGGGGGTGGGGAACTTTTCCACATCCTTGGTCAGGTGGGTGAGGTCAGGGCCTTCTGGGCCCTGAATAGGACATATAAGCACAGAGGTTAGCATTCTTGCTCAGAGCACTGAGCCACAGCAGGAGTGGAGTGTGACTCTGGGCCAGCCATTCCAGTGAACTCCCCATCAACACCCAGATGTTCATAACTACAAATTTGTATTTAGTCTGTAATTCAGGGTGCTGGCTTTTTCCTATGAACTAGGTGGGTGTTATTTGTATGCTAGATTAAAGTAAGATTGTTAACCCCCTAACGTTGCTTTCCTTAATAAAGCAAATGAAAAAGACCTAGGCTTGCAGTGTTCTGTGAGCTGGTTGTCGTTGGCTTTATACCCTCACAGCAGCTGCTAGCCAGATTGTTGAAACAAGGCAGAACCTGATTTGAGATTTGTCACCTGAGTGGTAAAGACCAAACTAGCCTATATTCAGCCCCATTTCATATTGCTTTTCAAGTATTTCTGAGCACAAGTCATGGTTCATGATCATGAGCCAAAATTCTGACCGTGACTATCCTTGGGACATCATGTTCCACCACAGATTCAGTACCGTGCTCAAAAATACCTCCACAACAAGATTGTGAAAAGGATGATGGAGACACAGATTAATCAGTGGTTTGACCATGAAAACTATGGCCTGGAACCTGAAGACAAGTAGAGTGATTTTGCTTTTCTTTTATAAGTTCCCTGACAAGCAAAGGCACTAATATCTGTAGGATATGTCAAAAAAGCCAGTGAGGAGAAGAATGCCTTAAAAAGCAGAATTGGCCAAATGGAAAAGGAGGTCCAAATGCTCACTGAAGAAAATAAACCAAGAAATCAAGGAAGAATAAAATGAAACCAAAAGAATAAAAAAAAAATAGAGGACTTTGTCAACTATCGCATTGGAAAATCAATTGACCCAGAAAATAGATCCAGGAGAGATAAATTAAAAATTATCAAACTAACTGAAAGTCATGATCAAAAAAGAGCCTAGACATCATCTTTCAAGAAATCATCAAGGAAAACTGCCCTTATATTCTAAAACCAGAAGGTAAAACAGAAATTGAAAGAATCCACAGATCACCTGCTGTAAGAGATCCCAAAATGGAAACTGCCAGGAAAAATCTTAGATAAATTCCAGAGCTCCCAGGTCAAGGAGAAAACGTTTCAAGCATCCAGAAAGAAACGATTCAAGTAGGCTGAGAACACAGTCAGGATTCAAGAACAAGATTTAGCAGTTTCTACTTAAAGGGTCAGAAGGTTGGGAATATGTATTCTGGAGGCAAAGGAGATAGGATTACAACCAGAAATCATCTACCCAATAAAACTGAGTATAATTCTTGGGTGGGGGGAAAAATGAATATTCAATGAGATAGAGATCTTTCAAGCATTCTGAATGAAAAAAACAGAACTATATAGAAAATTTGACTTTCAAATACAAGACTCAAGAGAAGTATATAAAGGAAAACAGGAAAGAGAAATCATTAGGGCCTTAGTAACATTCAACTGTATACATTCCTACATGGGAAGATGATATTTGTGACTGCTAAGACCTTTCACATTATTAGGGTAGTTAGAAGGAGTATATATAGACAGAGGGCACAGATGTGAGTTGACTATGAAGGGATGATGTCTAAAACCAAAAATTATGGATGAGAGAGTGGTACACTGGGAGAAAGAGAAAGAGACATGTAGAATGGGGTAAATTATATCACACAAAAGGGTCAAAAAAAAAAAGCTTTCACAGCTGAGAGAATGAAGGGGAAGATGAGGAGAAATGAGTAAAAATTACTCTCATCAGAACTGGCTCAAAGACTGAATAACATACACACACACACACACACACACACACACACACACACACAATCAGGTCTAAAAATCTATCTCCATTTCCACTATAGGAAAGTAAACGGAGAAAGAGATAAGAGAAGAGGTGTGGGATAGAAGGCAAGGCACATTAGGGGAGGAGATAGTGAGAAGCAAAACACTAGTGAGGAGGGATAGAGTGAAAGGAGAGAGAGAATAGAATAAATTGGGGTGGGGAATAGGATGGAGGAAAATACAGCTAGCTATAGTAACTGTGAAAAAAATTTGAAGCAAGTTTTTCTCATAAAGGCCTCCTTTCTCAAACATGCAGAGAACTGTGTCAAATTTATAAAAATAAGAGTCATTCCCCAATTGATAAATGATCAAAAGATATGACCAGTTTCCAGATAAAGTAATCAACGCTATCTATAGCCATATTAAAAAATGCTCTACCTCATTATTGAGTGAAGAAATGAAAATTAAAACAATTCTGAGGTACTACATTATACCTATTAGGTTGGCTAATAGGATAGAAAAGGCAAATGACAAATATTGGAGGGGATGTGGGAAAAAATGAGACATTAATGCATTGTTAGTGGATATTAATGAGACACTATGAGACATTAATGCATTGGTTCAATCATTCTGTAGAGAAATTTGGAACTATGCCCAAAGAGCTATAAAACCATGCATACCCCTTGACCTAGCAATACCACTACTAGGTCATTATATTAAAAGAAATAAAAACAAAAATATGTACAAAAATATTTATAGCAACTCTTTTCTGGGGGCAAATAATTAGAAATTGAGGAGATGTTCATTAGTTGGGGAATGGCTGAACAAATTGTGCTATGTGATTATGATGGAGTACTGTTGTGCTATAAGAAATGATGAGCAGGATGCTCTAAGAAAAACCTGGAAAGACTTGCAATGACTGATGCAAAGTGAAATGTGCTGTATATAATGTAATAGCAATATTGTAAGATTGTATATATGACTTTGTTATTTCCAGCAATATAATGATCCAATACAACTCTGAAAGACTTATGATGAAAAATGCTATCCATCCCCAGAGAAAGAACTGATGGTGTCTGAATACAGATTGAAGCATACTTTTTTTACTTTTTTATCATTCTTGAGAGGTTTTTTTTGGTCTATTTTCTTTTGCAACATGACTACTATGGATATGTTTTGCATGACTACATATGCATAACCTATATCGAATTGCTTGTCTTCTCAATAAGGGGATGGGGTGGACAGGGAGGAAGGGAGAGAAGTTGGAACTCAATTTTGAAAAATTATGTTAAAATTGTTTTTACATGTAACTGGGGAAAAATGAAATGCTAAATAAATAAAATTTTAAAAAAGAAAACAATGAAGAAGTCTGACAAGAAACCAGTGAATTTAGAATAAAAGAAAGGGAAATGTTCTATAACAACATGTTCTCCTTAAAAATGACAGATTTGGAATCAAATAACCAAATGGGCCATTTAATAGGCCCTCTCTATGTGCCAGGTACTATGCTAAGCATTGGGAATACAAAGAAAGGTAAAAGACCATCTTCGAGGAGTTTACCTACTAATGGGATAAATAACATTAATACATAGGAATATTCAAAAACAAGGAATTTTAGGAGGGAAGGCTTAAATGGCTGAGACAGCTGGGATGTCTCCCTACCAAAGGTAAGGTCTGGAAAGAAGCCAGGGATGTCCAGAGGCAAAGGTAAAGATGGAGAGAGAGCATTCCAGACTCAGAAGACAGTCAGTATAAAAAAGAATCAGATTATGAGGGAAAGGAGGAGAAACAGGGCACCTCATAAAAGAATGAGACCCCATTACCATCACCTTAAGTCATTTAACAAAGGCTGACTGGCCCCCTCAACAAGGATGTTATCTATAGGATTCTAGGTTAGCTATGAGTTGGATTAAATTACATTTCAGGTCCCAGCTAACTCTGAGATTATAAAAGGATGTGCTTCATTGGTCCTATAATTCTTTGTCCCTGTGCCTGTTTGCTATCACTCTAAGTATTGAAATCTGGTTTCCCCAAGACCATTTCAGCTTTGCTTTTCCCTTTCATTCATTCCAAGTCAGCTGTCTCAGCATTCTTCAAGTCAAAAAGCCAACTCAACAAGCATTTATTCAATACCTGCATGTGCCAGGCACTGCACGATGCACTGGGGATACCCAAAAAAAGTCCCAAACAGTCCCTGATGTCAAGGAGCTCACAGTAATGGCAAGAAGACAAGAGTGCCTCTGGATAGTTCTGCTGTCTTTATCTCAGTTTTACAATTGGAGAAACTGAGGCAAGCAGAGAGTTAGTGATTTTCTCACTAACAGCTATTAAGTAGCTGAAGTTGAATTTAAAATTGAGTCTTCCTAGCTTGAGGTACAGCCCTCTATCCACTACTTTTTTTCTGGATGTCATCCAGCATGTCAATATCCTAAAGCACAGGGTTCATAATTCGACACTTTACTGTAGATCTGGACAGAGTCGAAAGGGGCCATTGTCTCTTGTTCTATACATTATGCTTCTCTTCATTCATCTGAAGTCCATATTAGCTTTTTTAGTTGCAAAACAAGTATCATTTAAGGAGAGAAGTAGTCCTGGTCCTAATGGACTCACAGGAGAATTCTACCAAACTTTTTAAAGAACAACTTGTTCCAATACCAGATAAATTATCCTCAAAAATTCAGAAAGAAAGAACTTTGCCAGATTCCTTTTATGAGACAAACAAGTCCTAATGCTAGAGCCTTTCCTTTGAGTTAATCTCCAACACATCCTGTGTATACACACATACACACACACACACACACACACACACACACACACACACATTGTCTGTACATAGTTGTTTGCATGCTGTTCTCCTCCCTCCCTCACCCCTCTGACTAGACTGTCAGCCACTTGAGGGCAGGGACTATTTTAGCCTTTCTTTGTATCCCAGCACTTAGCATCATGCCTGGCCCTTCAAAAGCACTTAATAAATAGTCTGAAAACAAAAGCACAAAGTATGGATGAGAAGCAATAGGAAATAAAGCTCCTAATGCAAGGAGGAAAATTTAATCCCATTGATGTCAATGTGCCTGCCTGGTATGAGGCCCACTAATGGAATACAGGCCAGAAAGGTTAGACCTTATTTGAAAGAA
>CM053626.1:285916176-285937680 GCA_028646595.1 Phalanger gymnotis | reverse complement strand
TCCAGATAAGAAGCATAAAAGGGAAAAGCATAGGATTAAGCCAGTGTCTATGGCATA
Source organism: Phalanger gymnotis (assembly GCA_028646595.1). Classification (NCBI taxonomy): domain Eukaryota; kingdom Metazoa; phylum Chordata; class Mammalia; order Diprotodontia; family Phalangeridae; genus Phalanger; species Phalanger gymnotis. Next base: position 285,937,623 of record CM053626.1, on the reverse strand, counting down.
TTTTTCTTAGACCCATACAAAAAGAGCAGTTGTAGATGATCCAAATGGGTTAAATCTTTTAATCTCCAGAAGGTTTTTCATGTTTTGCTGGAGAAGCCAAGGATGAGGTGGAGCATTTCTATTTATAAAAAGGATTGATTCCAGGAGGAGAAGTCCCTGCAGAAGGAAGAACTGAAGAAACTCTCCTTGATCCTTCTCTGACACAAGAGACCATGGTCAAGCGAGTTGCAATTATCGGAGCTGGTGTGAGTGGCCTCACCTCCATCAAATGCTGCTTGGAAGAGGGGCTGGAGCCCACCTGCTTTGAAAGAAGTGCTGACATTGGGGGGCTATGGCAATTCACAGTAAGTCATATTTCCTTAACTCTTCTATATAGAGTATGCTGATCAGCAATGACCTGGCAAGGTGACCTTGATCACTTTCCCTCTCTGGTCTTCAGTTTCCCAATCTATAACATGAGAGGGTTCACTTAGATAATCTCCAAGGTCCTTTCCTGTCTGTCTGGGGAATTGTTCTGTAACATTTGAGATCGACCCAGTAGGAGATTTCTCTTGGTGCTAGGACAGAATAATCATAGCTAGCATTTATGTAGTACTCTAAGATTTACAAAGCACTTATGCTGTTATTATCCCCATTTTACAGAATGAAGGTGGAAGGAGATCAAGTGACTTACTCAGGAGTTCTACATTTCATCCTCTCACACTTGGTCTTTGATTTCATTAATATAGGGAACTCTCAGTGCGGAAGCCCCCTCTGCCTTAGGTCAGTTCTGTGATTTAGAGAGAGTTGCCTAAGGCACTGAGAAGTTAAGTTACTTGCTCAAAATCACACAGACAAGTATATGTCAGATGTGGGACTAAAGTCCATACCTTAATGACTCTGGGGCCCTTCCCCATGCTTGCTTTATCTCTCATAGTTGGAGGTAGGTAAATTCCACTGAAGATGAGAGTTCTCTTTGTGAATATAGACTTGTTGAGAGTTTTAATTCCTGAAAGATAATAACAATTTCCTCTTTGTGATGTTTTCATAGGAATATGTTGAAGAAGGCAGGGCTAGCATTTATAAATCTGTTGTTACTAACAGCAGCAAAGAGATGTCCTGTTTCTCAGACTTTCCTTTCCCAGAGGATTTTCCAAACTTTGTGCCACACTCCCAATTTTTGGAATATCTCAAGATGTATGCAAACAAGTTCAACCTTCTGAAATGTATCCAATTCAAGGTATGTCACTAGGAGTTGTTCAATTGGCAGAAATATACTTTATACACATCTTCTTTTATTGCTTCCAATTGAGAAACTGGCAAAGATCAGTGCTACTTGGCAGGATTCTTTCATCCCCTGGGGGCTTTTCAATTAACCTGGGAAGAAAAGGAGAGAAGGGAGGGAAATATGTATTCATGCCATATAATCCATATGTAGAAACTTGTCTATGTATGGCCCTTATCTGAACAGCCAAAGGGTATAATTCAGATAGAGTAATGGTATCTAACACAGTCCTATACTCACAATTCCTGGGTCTCTGTTTTTGTTGCCTGGATATCATGACTCCTTGAAGAGGGTGGAGAGGAAGGATATTTGCATACTCGGGATTCTTTTTTCTAGACTGTTGTCTGCAATGTGAAAAAATGTCCAGATTTCTCTACCTCTGGTCAGTGGGAGGTAACCACTGAACGTGAAGGGAAGAAAGAGTCAGCCATATTTGATGCTGTCATGGTCTGCACTGGTTATCTCACTGACCCGTTTTTGCCACTAGATACTTTGCCAGGTATAGTATTGTCTTCTAAGTCCCTTTATTTTTTTAATTATATTCTTATTGATGTCTCTTGGTTTTGGATTTTGGGGAAAAAATCACTCTGGTATACCATGTGGGTATATCCCAAAACACTGTGACAAGACCACTTTTCTTCTTATTCTCTGTCTCTTGGTCACCTCATCAACTGGTCAGGTGTTTAATTAGCATCTCTATTCAGATTACACACACACACATATATATATATGTATATATACATATAGTTATTATTTCTTTCTCCTGAGTTCCAGTCCCACATCACAAATTGCCTATTGGGCATTTCTTTTTCTTTTTTTTAGGGGGGCGGCGGGAAGGCAAGGCAATTTAGGCTAAGTGTATTACCCAAGATCATACAGCTAGTAAGTGTCAAGTGTCTGAGATCGTATTTGAATTCAGGTCCTCCTGCCTCCAGGTTGACTGACGTACTCACTGTGCCACCTAGCTGCCCCGCCTATTAGACATTTCAAAATGGATTACTGGGGACATTTCTAATTCAAAATGTCCAGAATAGAACTCATTTTATCACCCACCTTTCTTCCATACTTTAGTCACCCAAACTCGCAATCTATCTCATCCTCCATATCCCACTCTCCATCATTCTATATAACCAATCATCTGCCAGATCTTTTCATTCCTCCTCAACATCTTTTTCATCTATGCCCTCTTCTGCACTCATCTAGGCATCACCCTATTTCAGATCCTCATCACCTTTCCCCAGCCTATGACAATAGCCTCCTGATGCATCTCCATACTCCACATCACTACTGTAGTGATATTCCCAAAGTATAGGTCTGGCCATATGATTTCTCTATTCGATAAATTCCAGTGGCTTCCTGTTCCCTCTGTGATAAATCTTTAGTCACTTAAAGTCCTTCACCACATGATTCCAATCAGCTTTTCCAGCCTTATTCTACATCACTCCCTTTCACACATTATATGGTCCAGCCAAACTGGTTCTCCTACTGTCTCACATAAGACTGATTTCACAGACATGTTGCTGAAACTTTCCATATATATTGTCTCTTTCCATTAGAACACGAGCTCCTTGAGAGGAAGGACCATCTTACTTTCAGATTTTTATCCCCAGTGCTTGCTTTTCACACAGGAAGCATTTAAAAAGTGATTTATGCATTCATTCAAGACACTCCATCTCTCATCTCTGCATCTTTGCACAGGCTGTGTCCCATCCCTAAAAAGAGCTCCACCTTCAGTTCTGCCTCTTAAAATCTCCAGTTTCCTTCAAAGTTTGGCTCACGTGCCTATTCTATAGGAGCTCTTTCCTAATTTCTTCCAGCTACTGGTGTCATCTCCCTCCAATTACCTTGTATTTATTTTTTAGAAATATTGTATATCCTTATATATGCACATGTTATTTCCCTTGAAAAAACATAAGATACTTGAAAGGAGGGACTGTTTCATTTTTTTCTCTTATCCTCAGAACCTATCACAATGCCCAGCATATAGTAGGTGATGAATATATGTACTGACTGATCACTATTACTATAATAATCCTACCTCTCCAAAAGTCTTCCTTTTTCAATCAGTCAATATATATTTACTCAGTGCCTATTATGTGCCAGATACTGTACTAAGTGCCAGGGATACGTTGCGATCACATACCATAGCTTGTTCTGAAAAAAGTCAGTTGCTGCCCTCAGGGAGCTTATAAAATAAAGGGGGATGACAACACACAAAAGGGAGCTTAAAAGGTGGGGTGGTGAAGGGCAAAGAAGGTACCTTATGTATGGGCATGGTGGAAAAGTCAAAGAAGTCTCAGAGTTTCCTATGGCATGGTAGAAAAGTCAGAGAAATGTTAAAAAGAGAAACAAGTTATGTGAAACATCATGTCATGGCAGGAAATACATTTCACCATCAGTCCTCTGGGATCAATATCGGTCATTACATTCATCTGAATTCTGATGTCTTTTAATGCTATTTTCCTTGCTATTATTGTGGCTATTCTGTATATTCACCCCTTACATCTGCTTTCTTTGCTCTGAATAAGTTCATTATTCAGAAGGCATTTCCTAGGTGCCTACTATGAGCCAGGGAGCAGGGGAGGATACAGTCTTCTTTAATATCTCTGAATTCCTTACAATCATGTTGTGATGCAATTCCACTACATTCGAATAGCACCTCAGCCCTCCCTCCCATGTTGGGTACCTCAGTTTTACTTTTTAATATCGTAAAAATATTGTTATAAATTTTTCCCTAGTTCAAGAAAATGTTATAAATATTTCTATGAATATGTGTATTTCTATAGCAGTATCTGGAACATAATACGTGTTTGTCTCATTTTTTAATCTCAGGAAAATTAATCAAATCACAAAAGGGACAAGTTTGAAGGTATAAGCACCTACTTAGGTGACTGTCTTTTAATGGGATAATGTGTGTATGTATGCTTTTAAAAGTCACTTTTATCAAAGCACGTTGCAAACTTTAAATCAATATATAAATGTTTAATTTTGTATCTTTATTACTGCCATTCTTTCTAGCCACCCCTTCATTCATTAATTCACATTATTCCCATGCAAGATAGATAGGCCAGATATCATCATCCTAATTATACAGAGAAATGAAATCCAAATTCAAATGTGGGTCACTTTGGTAAACTGGAATTTGGACTCAGTTGAGGTAAGAGCATTGGGTAGGAGAAAGCACTGAATGTGGAGTAGGAGGACTTGGCTTTGAATTCAGATCCTCTAGTTACTATCTATTTGACCTTGGACAAGTCATTTCATCTCTATGTGTCTTGCTTGTCTCACCTTGTAAAACGTGGTTAAACTAATTATCAATTAAGGAACAATCCACATTCTAGGACCTAATTCTACATTGTAAAGGCTTGATATATGGGCTTTATTTCAAATCCCCTATGACTGTGAGTTTGCTAAATAACAATAGGACCTTGATAGAGCCACAAGGCATGTTACCCAAACTTTCTTTTTAGCATTTGGGTTTTTTTTAAGTTTTGAATTCCAAATTCTATCCCTCCTCTCCCCCCTCCCTGAGATGGTAAGCAAGGAGTTGTAGGTTATACATATGCAATCATGTAAAACATTTCCATATTAGTCATTTTGTACAAGAAGACTCAAATAAAAGGAAAAGAATGAAAGAAAGTGAAAACTAGCATGCTTCAGTCTGTATTCAAACAATATCAGTTCTTTCTCTAGAGGCAGAAATTATGCTTCATCATTAGGACTTTGGAATTGTCTTAGATCGTTGTATTGCTGAAAAGAGCTAAGTCATTGACAATTCTTCATCAAACAATATTGCCGTTACTGTGTACAGCATTCTCCTGGTTCTGTTCACTTCACTCTTCATCAGTTCATGTAAGTCTTTCCAGGTTTTTCTGAAATCATCCTGCTTGTCATTTCTTATAGCATGATAACATTCCATTATAATCATATACCACAGCTCGTTTAGCCATTCCCCAATTCATGGGCATTCCTTTGATTCTTAGCCACCACCAAAAGAGCAGACAAGCCCTTTCCAGAACTTCTCTCAGCATCTGGCTGGCTGGTCACACTTTTTCTCAAAAGGGTTGGTTTCCTACAAAGCAGAAATATATCTGATTGTGTAATGACGGCTCCAGAAATTATTTTCCAGCAACTATTCCTTTTTTTTTTTGGTGTTTCACAATCCAGTGATCTTTGGTATCAAATAAACCAAGCTAAGCCATCCATATTACCAGCTGATTTCAGCCAAAAGGCAAAATAACCACCCCACATCACTGATCCAACTGAAACTAAATAGTAATCTCTTATTATCCTAAAGGTGATACGGGTTTAGATTGAGTTTCAGGCAGTCTCCAAATCAACCCTGACTGGAATTTATGTCTCCATCTCCATTGGTAAATACTATACCAATAAATTTGCTATCTATTATCCATTTTCTTGCGAGTTACAAACAGTAACCACTGATACCTTTTTATACTTAAAAATTACTGTCATAATCTGCATCTAAGGGGCTGGATATTTTCTCTTTCTCCATTAAAGAGACTCTCACTCTGGAGCCAAGTGGACACGGTCCAGATTGAGTTCTAAGGAAGCATGAATACCACAAAAGAAGGACGAATTCTTTTTCTATCACTCTTTAACTCTTTGTATCCTTATCCTGGGGCTTTACAGAGGGGAAATTACTTGAAGTTTAAGTTTGGCTCATATCTAGGTTTTGCTCAAAGTGGGAGGAAGAAAGTACTAGAGTCTTCTCACTACATTCCAGATCAGGTATAAGACAGCTATTTATTTCCTTCACACAAAAGAAATGCTAAATACAAAGATACTTAAGCAAGAATTGGCAGAAACTTTAAAAAAGGATTCAGTAACTGATAACTATCATTATGTAAATGGCAAAATATGAAGCATCTTATAGAACTTTGGGATAGGTATTTTCCATTTCTTCTCAGCTCTGTAGTCTCTCCCCAATCTCCTCTGTCAATCCAGACCATGTCTTGGGCTCATTCTCCTGTCTGTGGTTGTATTCTCCTCCAAGAAGCACTGCAGTGGATATTGTGCCTAACTGGAACCCTATGGTATCATATCATAAAATGCAGCCAGCACTGCCTGAAAGTCCCAAGAGATATGGCCTCTGGAAGTCAAAGAGCTGTCTCTAATGCTAAAGATGTCTATCTCAAGACCACTGCTCAATCACTTATGCTCACTGAAAGAACACAAAGCAGGAGAGGCATTCAGAGCTCAGTGATCCCATCTTAGACTAACTCAACCAACATGTGCTTTAGCTATCATGTGCTCATAGTGCCCTTTTTTCTGCTAGGGTGGGGAAAAGAGCGAGTTACTCCTCTCCAACCCTTCCTATGAAGCCCAGGGAGAGAGAGGTATTCATTCCAATGACAGTAAGGAAAAGAGCAAGCTAAAATGTGTCTCTCCTTATTAAATTAATGTAGCCCCCTGCCCTGCCATCATCATGCAGCTAAGGAACCAATGGGAGGATAGCTCCATTATCCCAAAGCACTCAAGTCCTGCAGTGCTGAGTCAGCACATGTAGTCATCCAGAAACAGGCAGGGCATCACCAGGAGGTAGCTGCCCACCCCCATGTCTATGCCATATGGCAACACTCATAACACTTTGAGGTTTGCAAGTGGTCAAAGTTATTATCTCATTCAATCCTCAGATCCTCCCTTTCCAGTAGGCACAATGCCATTATTATATTGATTTATAGATGAAGAAACAAACATTAATAGAGATTGAGTCACTCGTCTGTATTCATACAACTTGAGGGGATCATGAGTAAAATTTGAACCTAAGTCAGTCCTGACAGTAAATCCACTGTGTTTTCCATACTACCATGATGTCTTTCACAAGCAGGGCAAGTACAGGACCATTTCGACTGAGACCTTTGAAGTGTTTCATCTCTCCTATTAAATTAGACATCCCTTCCAGGAGGTAAAATGTCTTTTAAATCTTAGTGTCTTCCAAATCTTTCTGTACCCCCAGTGCTTAGAATTATGCAATAGAAGATACTAATTCATGTGTTCAATGAAGAAAATAATTTATATTTCAATTTCATTTTGCTGTGATAAATACATTCAGCATCAAGTTGGCTTTACTATACAGGTTGAGGCATTGAAGGAGGAGGCATGATTACAATTGGACTTCACTGAACTTGGTGAATGTGCTTCTGAAAAGTTGCATGTGAATCAAATTTTTATAAAATTATTCTTTTTTTCTATAACATCACAAAACCCTTCATACTTCAATGCTTCAGATGATCTCTGACCTCATCCATAAACCTACTACTTCAAATCCCATTTCTGACAGCTAAAAGAACCAAAAATTACTCTAAAAGTAACTTAGGGAGGCAATGTAATAGGGGGAAATGTACTGATAAATAGAAGAAAGAAGAAGGAAATTCAAAAGGAGACATGGAGTAGTAGGGCAATGTGGGAACTACCATGTTAAATTTGAGATAAACAAAACCAGTAACAACAATAGTTAACATTATCATAGGATTCATTACATGTGAGGTGATGTGCTAAGCACTTTATAATTTCATTTCATACAAACCATGGAGGTAATAGGCATTATTGTATCCTCATTTTACAATTGAAGAAACTGAAGTTAAGTGATTTGCCCAAAGTCACAAAGCTAGAAAATATTTGAGGCCAGATTTGACCTGAGGTCTTCCTGACTCCAGGCTTAGCACTCTATCCACTGAACCATCTAGCCATATGTAGTAAAGATTTATGGTCTCATAAACAATCCTTTTTTCTACACTTATTTGGATAAGGAAATGTTTGTGTATGTGAGTGTGTTGGTTTTTTATCAATTTTATGATAAAAATATTTTCCCTAATTGGAAGGAAATCTCCTAAAGAAGAGAGACTGTCTTTTTGTTGTTGTTGTTTGTACTTATACTAAAAGTATTAGCACAGTCACTGGGACATAGTAAGCATTTGTTAAGTGCTTTATGTATTATATCTGTCTATTTATCTATCCATCTGCCCATCTATCTAACTATTGATCCATCCATTTGCCCATCTATCTATCCCTCCATCTATGTATCCATCTATGCATCCATCTATCCATTCATCTACCTATCTAATCTAAAAAAGGAAGTACACTAGCTCTGGGGTCAGAGGTCCTAAGCTCAATGCCCATATCTGACACTTACTGTTGTATGTCCTGAGGTATCACTTGGCTTCCCTGGACCTCAGTTTCCTCCTTAAAATGAAGACTGGACTAGATGCCTTCTTATATCTTCTAGCTCTAAGCCTGCTTCTTAGCAAGTATCCTATGATATGATAGTGCAAAGAGAAGAGATTGCAACTCCTTTGTAGCCTTGATAGTTTCAGGAGTTACTGATGCAAAACGTGTGTGTGTGTTTATAATTTACTTTTTTAAGTCCCTCCCTTCCAAGTAGACATTTCTAGGTACAATCAATACTCTCTCCTTCCCAGTCACTAGTTATCAGTATCTTTAAGCAGTGAACAATGGAATACTAGGCTGCATGAATCCCATTAATTAAACTGGGACAATTCACTCAGGGAAAGAGGGAAAGAGATCACCATTTAATGAAGATTTACAAGCACAAGGGACTTTGAGGGTGATTTTAGCTCAATGTAAACATTTGAATCTATCAGAAATGGGTTCTATACATTGAATATAATACCCAATGGTGGGTCCCCAGAGAGTTACAGCAGGTTTGAAAGATGTTGTGGCTCTGTACTTTATCAAAACCATAGTTCATAAGCTCCAACTTTTGTTTACATTGTCAAACAGAGAAGATATATTGGCTCAGATGAAAATATATTTAAACAAATTAAGAGATGACAAAATGTCCCAATAACCCTCCCACCCAGAAAGATACCAGCAATGAATAGAGAGAGAGCACATATAAAAAGAACATGTATGATTAGGGAATATGTGGAGACACACATGTAAAGAAACCTGTGTGGTCAAAGAGTTTACATGAATACAGATACTTGGAAAATAAATAGGACCTGGGCACATGGATGTAGGGTACTCACATAGGGCAATTTTGGTCAGGGTCTCCATGAGATTGGGGAAATTCAGCACTTCAATACTGTTGTCATTCAGTCATTTTTCAGTTGTGTCCAACTTGCCATAACCCCATTTGGGGTTTTCTTGGCAGAAATATGGAAATGCTTTGCCATTTCCTTCTCTGGCTTATTTTATAGATGAAGAAATTGAGGCAAACAGGGTTAAGAAACTTGCCCAGGGTCGCACAGCTAGGAAGTATCCTCTACTACTATAGAGTTGTTACCATCTTCTGGTGATGTTATTTTGCCTCACTGCTGCTTTTTGTGGGGCACCGTTGCATTGCAGCTCCACTCACTTCTGGGCACTGAATCCCATCATCTCTACTGGGCATTGAGTCTCTCTGTTCACTGTAAGTCCATGCTCTCCACTTAACATGGTGTAGTCTCTTTCTATCTGACTACTGGGGCTGCCATCTTCTGGTCTTCAGCTCTTCCACCTCCAGATTACCTATACTACTCTCTCAACCAGGGTGCTTCAGAGGCTAAAATCATTTTAACCCTCATAGCTTAATGGCGTGATAATGTCACCTAGCCCAAATGGCAGTAAAGAAAAAACAGTAAAGTAAAAGTAAAGAAACCTTCAACCTGGGAATAAGGTTTTTTGGTTTTGATTTTCTCTGATATCTCCAGCTGCCACCCAAAATCCTTGACCCCAACAAACCATTTGATTTGGTCCTCAAAAATTCTTTTTAATTCCAGTCACATTCCTGGTCAGCATAGCCTCAACCCATTTTCACACAACACCTCCACAGAGGATGTATGTGGGGATGGAGCAATGCATTTCCATGAGTCTCCCTTCCCCTAAAAGTTCTTGATTGCCCTGCAAAAAAAACCCAGGTTCAAAAACAAAAGTAGGACTAATAGCTTCTATCTTCATTCCTTTATTATAAATTCCTGCCTTTATTGTACCTTCCTACCAACAGCAAAATTTCTGGTCTTTGTTTAGCCTTGCTGCCAACAACAAACCTCACCAATGTCCTTTCATGAGTCTATAATACAGTAAGTTTAAAGACACAGACAACATTCCTGCAAATATGATGGAATTCAATTATCTCTCTTTGGCTCAGTTGGCCTACCTTGACATGAAATCAAATACAACTCCCAGATCTAGGTTAAGAAAGGAGAGAATAAGAAAGAATGCAAAAGAGAGAGACTGAAGGGGCAGCTAGTTAACTCAGTGGATACAGTGCAGGGACTACAGTCAGGGGGATCTTCAAATCTAGCCTCAGATACTTACTAGCTGTGTGACTCTGAGCAAGTCACTTAATCCTTGTCTGCCTCAGTTTCCTCATCTGTAAAATGAGGGTAATAATAGCATCTTACCTCCAGGATTTTTGTGAGGATCAAATGAGATGATATTTGTAAAGTGCTTAGCATGGCAACTGAGCAGCTAGGTGGCACAGTGGAAGAGTACCAGGCCTGGAGTCAGGAAGACCTAAATTCTAATCTAGCCTTAGACACCTACTAGCTGTGTGACCCTAGGCAAGGCACTTATCCCGCTTTGCCCCAGTTTTCTCATCTGTAAAATTAACTGGAGGAGAAAGTGGCTTTGCCAAGAAAACTCTAAATAAGATCAGGAAGAGTCCAAAATGACTGAACAACAAGAAACAATGTTTTATTAATCCCACATAAGAAAGAATAATGGATTTGGGGAGAGAAGATCCGGTTTTCATTCCTCCTCTGCTTATTACCTTTATGACCTTGGACAAGACCTTTGGAATATGGTTTTCTCCTCTGAAAAATGGACTAGATGGTGGATATGGACAAGATGAACTAAGGCCCCTTCTAGCTCTTAATCCTATGTAGTGCTTTAAGGCCAGAAAGCATTTTTTATACTACACATCTATGAGTATGACAATGGTGCAAATATTATTATTAACATTTCACAGATGATGAGACCAATACCCAAAAATAATGAAGTGGCTTGACCAGGGACATACAGATAGTATCAGAGCCAGGATTCAAACCTAAGTCTGACTGCAAACACCATATTTTATTCCTGCACTCTATGGCCTTAATTAACTAGTAGGCTCATGAGTGATTAATTTTATGTTGCTAATTATTTCATATTTTCATATAATTTCCAAATTGGGAGAGATCTAGTCCAGTGCATTCCCAAATGAGAATCTCTACCATCTCCAGAGGCAGCTGACATGCCTTTTGGATAACTCTGTTAGGAAGTTTTACAAGATAAAGTTTCCTCTTTACAATTTGTATTAAGTAGCCCTCATCCTTACCCAGACCAAAGAGAACAAATCTAATCCCTCTTCTGCATGGTGGCCTTTCAAATACTAGTATCTTTTAAGTGAGTCATAATATCACCACAAACTGATGTTCTTGCCTGAAGGATAGGTTTTATTCACAGAGCTTGTCAAGTCTCTTGTTTCCTCTCTTTTGTTTTCCTTTGTAGGTATCAACACCTTTAAAGGCAAGTACTTTCACAGTCGAGAGTACAAGAATCCAGATCTGTTCAAGGATAAGAAAGTCCTTGTGATTGGCGCAGGAAACTCTGGCACAGACATTGCTGTGGAGGCCAGTCATGTGGCTAAAAAGGTATGGACCTTGAGGTTATTAATTATCATTAAAATGTTATATATAATGTGCTGATACGCTGAATGGACTTTTAAAAATGTAGCTCCCCTTCATTATTGGTCAATTTCACTGTAAATTCTGAATTTATTATTTCTCTAGAGAGGAAGGAAGAAAAGAAAGAAGGAAGGAAGGAAGGAAAGAAGGGTAAGAGACGAGGGAGTGGTTTTGTTTCCAAAGTTGGGAGCACCCATCTTCCTCTCTCTGCCCCCAGCTTTGGCAGAGTGTGGCTCGAGTGACTGATTGTAGCGCTTCTGATCAGAGCTCTGATCTGGCAGAGACCAGGTCTCAGGTTGGTCAGGTGAAAGGTCAGAGGCTTCTACGCATGCTTAGAGGAGGGCATGATGTAAGCAGTCAGGGGGCTATGTCTGGCCAATGAAGAGCCTGGCAGGAGATTAGAAGGGAGGGTCTATAAAAGGATTGGCATCCATCTGAGTTCTTTGTACTTCCCTTGCTCTGTTCAGGGGATGTACCCATTTATTCAGACCAAATAAATGTAAAATACATAATTAAAGCACCCCCAACCTCTACCTTTTGGGTGGTGTCCTTTCTCATGAGAACGAATAATAAATGCCTTTTCTGATTTCGAGCTCGTACTCTGAATTCTTTATTGTGCTGTTGCACATGGAAGGAAGGAAGGAAGGAAGGAAGGAAGGAAGGAAGGAAGGAAGGAAGGAAGGAAGGAAGGAAGGAAGGAAGGAAGGAAGGAGAGGAAAAGAGAGAAAGAAAAGTTCTTCATCATGATATCCCTATTTTTCTCCATGACACCCAAAATTTTTCAATCACCAAGAATGTGGAGTCACAATGAACAAGGTTCAAAGCCTGCCTCTGAAAATTATTAGCTGTGTGAGCCCCAAGCAAGACCTTTAACCTCTTTCAGTCCTGAATTTTCTCATTTGTAAAATAGGAACAATAATAGCACCCAATCACCGAGTTGTTGTGAGGATCAAATGAGATCACATTTGTCAAGTCTTTGCAAAAAGTTAAAGTGCTATATCACTATCAGTTATTTTGCCCCTGTAACACTCAATTTGCTCATTTGTGAAATGGACATGATACCTACGTAAATGCTGTGAAGATCAAACAAAATAATGACTGTAAAGCCCTCTGGAAACCTTAAAGCATGATACAAACCATAAAGTTATTAAATGGGGAGGGGGGAGGAAAGAAGATTTGGGAACTGGCAGAGCATTTAGTGCCTCTAACTCCATAATTGCAGCTGATGTTTATATGGCACTTTAAAGTTTACAAAGTGCTTTGAGTAACAATAATGGTGACTGGTATTGAAATAATGCTTTAAGGTTTGCAAAGAACTTTACAAATATTAACTCTTGCGATCTTCACAGCAACCATATGAAGTAAATACTAAACAATTTGTCTGTTTGCTTCTAGGTCTTGCTCAGCACCACTGGAGGTTCATGGGTGATAAATCGGGTTTTTGACCATGGATATCCTTGGGACATGGTGTTCACTTCTCGATTTCAAAGTGCATTAAGAAGTTCCCTCCCAACTTCAGTTGTAAACTGGTTAATTGGCAAAAAAGCAAATAGCTGGTTTGATCATACAAACTATGGTTTGGTTCCAGAAAACAGGTAATTTCTTGATTTATGTTTCGTGCTCTCAGAGAGGTGAGACTCCAGATTTCTCAGTAACTTTTCCAAAGTTAGACTGCTGCTGCTGTTGCAAGATATGTGTTTGTTTTGTTGAAATATATGGAAAGACAGAGTACAGAACCACGTCCAAGATTCAATTTGATCAAGGGACAGATGTGTGGGCGTTTGTTCCATTGATTAGGAGAAATTGCATCCCATAGTTTCCATTTGCAGTCTTCTCAATGACCACAACATACACCCTCAACAAGATGAACTCTACTTAATTCAGCAAATATATAATAAGGACCTAATGTGTAAAAGGTACTTTGGAAAGAAAAAGACCTGTGACAGCCTCTCAAGATGCTTAGTCTTATAGAGGGCATGTACACAACTACATATAAGGGCCAGAATAAGATAAAGAAGTGGGAGAGGCTAAGCAAAACTGCATGACCAGTTCGAGGAGAGAAAACTTTCACCTACTAGGGCTCATCTGCTGGGGTGGCAAGATGGAGGAGAAGGGGGTGGGTACAGTTGGCAAAGGAAGGGAGGGAGAGACACAAATCAACTGATGTTTATTAAACACTATATGCCAGGCATTGGTGATACAAAGTTTCTGAGGATATGAAAACAAAAATGAAAAAGTCCCAACATCAAGGGACTTACATTATAACTGTGCAGAAAACATGCACACAAATAAGCACAGAAAGATATATATATATGTATATATGTGGGGGTATATATAATAAGTTATACATACATATATGTATTATATGCAAATATAATTATAAATATAGATATGTGAATGAGTGTGTATATATGTGTATATACCTATGTGTATAAATACAAATATGAGAGATTACATATGCATATGCATATGTATTATGTATGTATATATATATATATATATATATACACAAATATATGAGAGATCTGTGTGCAACCTCAGAAGAGTGCTATGGGAATATTTCCTGTTATTTTTAGAAGATATGGTATCAGAAGATGGATAGAACTAATGAAGAATCACTGAAATTTGGGAAAAAAATACAGGGGTGCTGAAGGGCAGGCAGAAAGCTGAAGGTCCACCTCCTAGGGGTCCTCACTCTGTTTGAATGTTGGTCAGGCAAAAGACAGGAAGTCATCAGAAATTATAAATCCTTCCCTACAAAACTTCCTTCTCTCAAGCCCGACACCTCATATTGATTGAAAGGGGAGAATTCCAGAATCAAAGGCAGGATGAGAGGGTCAGATCACATGGTCAGAGGATAAATGAGCCAAATTATTCATTGGCGAACATCTTCCTTCTCTGTTTTTATTTAGGACTTTCCTAAGGGAACCAATATTGAATGATGAGCTCCCAGCATGTATACTTACCGGGAAGGTATTGATCAAACCCAGTGTGGAGACAGTAAAGGAAAACTCTGTCGTGTTTAAGAATACTCCAGAAGAAGAGCCTATTGATATAATTGTCTTAGCCACAGGATATACTTTTGCTTTTCCTTTCCTTGATGAATCTATAGTGAAAGTTGAAAACAATCAGGCCTCTTTGTATAAGTACGTATTCCCTGCACAGCTGGAAAAACCAACACTGGCTGTCATTGGCCTCATCAAGCC
This sequence comes from Phalanger gymnotis, assembly GCA_028646595.1. Lineage (NCBI taxonomy): Eukaryota > Metazoa > Chordata > Mammalia > Diprotodontia > Phalangeridae > Phalanger > Phalanger gymnotis. The sequence goes on along the minus strand of CM053626.1, from coordinate 285,922,525 downwards.
TTTGGGAGCCTTGACGTGCACTTCAGAAGTACAAGCCCGATGGGTTACAAGAGTCCTAAAGGGTATGTAGGTGGAAAACATGAGTGGGCAAAGGGGCAAAGGGGGCAAAAAGGGAAGACAGTTGGAAGGCAGGGTGGGGAGGTTCTCAAACTTCATCTAAGTTGAAATGATGGCTGATTGATTTTAAAAACTAGAAATCTTCATAGCTCACCAGTTCCCATTTAAAACAGACAGATACTCTAAAAGCTGGATGTATATTTGTATTGACTGAGTCCCAAGGTAACGATGACTTACTGAATGTCAAGAAAGTAGAGACTACAAAATACAGGCTGTGTCTACATAAAAGCTCATCAGCCATTTTAGTGAAATTAATTGGCCTAAATAAGAAAGCAAAATGGTGATTTTAGTGAAAATATTTTAAACGGACTGGTTGCATGGTATAGTGACATGACAGTGAGGTCGATTCATAACTATTGATTAAGATACTGATGTCAGAGTGGAAGACATTGCTAAGGTAGTACCCTCAGAGATCTCTCTCTCCTTGATACACATTATCATTTTTCTCAGTGACTTGGATGAAGGCATGGATAGCATACTCAAATATGCCAATGAGACAAAAGTGAGAAGACAATGTCAGAACACTGGGTTGTGAATCAAACCTAAAACATCTTGACAGGCTAGAATGTTGGGACACATCTGACAAGTTAACATATAATCAAGTGAAATTTAAAGTCCTACAGCTGGGTTGAAAAAACAACTTCACAAGTGCAAGATGGAGAAAATGTAACTTGAAGCAATTTAGGTAGAAAGACAAGGATTTGGCAGACGTCATGCTACAAACATAATATGAGTCAACAGTGTGAAAAGGCAGCCAAAGAAAAAGTTCCTGCGATTCCAGCTTGCATTTAGGAAGCATGACTCCCAGAACAATGGTGTGATTGTCTAACTGTACTCTGCCATAGTCAGACCATATCTAAAGTGTTCTCATTATTTTGGGCATGATATTTTACTAAGAACATTGATAAACTAGAGAGGATCAAGCAGGATGATGAGAATGGTGTAGGACATTGAGACCCTGCCATGTAAGAGTCTCTTAAAGGCACTGAGGAAGTGTAGCCTAGCAAAAAGAGGTGTGGAATCTACATGGCAACAATATTTTCACTTACAAGAATATATGTATTTTACTTGGCCTCAGAAGACTTTAATAAGAACAATGAGTGAAAATTGCAAGGAGACACATTTATGCCTGATTTCAAGGGGAAAAAATTCTAACAATTAAGACTATCCACAAATGGAATGAGCTGCCTTGGAAAGTAACGATTTCCCTGTCATTAGAGAATGATGATTATTCCAGTATACTGCAGAAATTTTTATTCAAGTATAGTTTGGATTGACTGCCTTACGAGGTGTTTCCTAACTCTGAGATTTGATGATAAAGGAAAACAAATGTTTTCTTAACTGAAATTTGACTTTTCTGCTTGTTACTTTGACACCATACAGACAAAAACATAGTCAGCCTAAGTCATAAGTATTGCCTTGTGACTTATTAACCGCAGCTTGCCTTTGTGGAAGGTCCCAATGGCCAGGAACCTAAACCGCTGGTTTTGTCACTCTCATGGGTGCGAGTAATACAGCAGCCAACTTCACCGACTATAACTTGTGATACTTTACTCTGGTTGCCCAGAGTACCAATAGACACCTAAAAGAAGTCTTTAATTTTGTTTTGTAGGCTTGAATAAACTACCACCACCAGAAGTCATGAAAGAAGACATTATCACAAGGAAAACAAATAAAGCCACTGGGTAGGCTATGTCCCTTAATTATTTGCATACATTACTTTAATTTACTACTAGAGTTTTCAAAACTTTTTAGTATTCACAGTAAAGTATTTCTATAAAGGGTGAATGATTGGTGTCTTAACCAGAGACTGCAAAAACCAGTGAATTTCAAACAGAAGGGAGAATCAAGAACTCTGGAAGAGTTCCAGGGCAACCTTTATCAGGAGTTGAAGGTGAAAAAGGAAATGAGGGGATCCAGCATGTCATGTCAAAGGGGACACTAGATCATCACTATCTACCATGTCAAATAACTAAAGACTTCAGAATAGGGATAGAGACTTTACCTATGACTTAATTGACATAACTCCAAGGTCAGGAAATTCCTTTAACCAAAGCAGATTAGCACCGTCTCTGAAACTTATGGTTTTAGTGAGTTGTGTAAAGAAGTGAAAGCTTAAGTGACTTTCCTAGGACCAGTCAGAGGCAGAACTTTTAACGAAGGCCATCCTGGATTTAGAGACATTACTTTATCCACTATACCATATTGATTCCCATGGACTTTTAATTTTAGAATACATGACAGTAGGAGGGATGTCAAGAAAATTAACATCATGGTTTAGTCTAGGACCAGCTAGATATAGTGCATTCTCACCATTCTGGACAGCATGCTGTTTCGTAGCTGAGAGGTCAGTCTCTACCAGGGCATGATTTCTGGATCTTTAGTTGAAAGATTACAGAAGTAACAAGAAGGATATTGAGAAGAAAGCTAAGATGAGGCACGGTTGGCTCTGGGGCTGACTAGACAGAGTTTGACTCTTACCAATTAAAACAGCCCAGCCCTAGGGTGGTAGTTCCAAAGTGGGGTTTTTAAAAGTACTGAACTTTATAGTTAGGAATAGGAGAAGAATTTTGAGACATAAAGACATATTAGTACATGTTAGAATGAAAGAGAAGTCATAGATATGATTCTGAATTTTAGGAAGAGAATTTCAGTTTTACTCATAATAATATGCCTTTTTTCTCCTCTTCTTCACAAAGGTTTGGTTTATACTTCAACCTGGTTTTGCAAACTGATTGTGTCATATACCTAGATGAGCTCTTATCCTTCATCAATGCAAAACCCAATTTGTTATCTATGCTCCTGATGGACCCACTATTGGCTTTTAAGGTTTTCTTCGGGCCACTTACCTCATACCAGTACCGTCTGACTGGCCCAGGGAAGTGGGATGGAGCCAGGAATGCCATTCTGACCCAGTGGGACCGGACAATCAAGCCAACAAAAACTCGCATTGTACAAGAGCCTCCAGATGCTTTTTCCTACCTATTCAAAGTCTTCAGCTTTTTGGCTCTACTTGTGGCTGTATTTCTTATTTTCAAATAGCGAAAGCCTTTGGTTCCTTAGAACAAATGCATAGGGTGGTATTCTAGATCCTCTAGCACAGCAGATCCTTCACTCCTATGGGTCTTTCCCAGTATAAATAATTTGAGGCCTTATTCTCCCCACCTGGAAACTCTATGGAAGCCCTTTTGGCCAATAGTCTTGAGGGTGTACTTCTTCCATCCTTGTTAATCTCTAGCTGTATACCGACCTCCACATTCTACTAACCTATTGGGAGGAAAGTTTTCTGCAAACCTTCAAACACTATATAAATGTAAGCTATGATTATGGTAATTGTCTTCATCTTTATTATCTGCATTTAATGTCATTGGAATAAAATAGTTTTAACTGATTTTGGTAGTTTCAGAGGAGATAACCAATTTGAGTACCTATACTTCCTTCTCCTTTGTGAAGCTTTGCTAATTCAATTTGTGTACCCTAGGCAGCCAAAACTTTACAAATACTAGGTCTGTGGAGAGGTTATATGCTATGCTTTTCATTGAAGAACAATAAAAGAAGCAGTGAACATTTTCAGATTTCCTTCTAATTTCTTTATTGTTGGGAAGAGGAAGAGGGAGTATTAAGAAAGATGGTAACTGGGGGTGAGGTAGCGAGAGAAGAAAGGAAAGTCATGTCTACTCAGGACCAACATGAAGAGGAGGTGGATTAAGTAAATATTTAAGTGGCACACACACACACACACACACACACACACACACACACACACAGACTGAGGTTTCTCAACCTGTATTAAGCTGCTGTGAGCCTTAGCTCAACCAATGTGAAATCATTTGGCCTCGTAATTTGGGAGTAATTCTGTCATTCCAAGTGGTTTCAAATGAATTCAATGTGCCAGGAATCCAACAGCCCTACCTCACTCTCAAGAGCCCGCGTACATGATGTCACTTTCTATCATATGAACACTGCCTCTGAGAGCTTCATCTTGTGACAATACTGTGAGGAACTAGGGGAAATTTCTGTTCAGATTCATGACTCCAAATAACATTTAGGCCGAGGATTTATAGAAGAATAATGCAATTCTCCATATCTTTTATGTACTGGTTTTCTATAACAACTTTTCAGCACAAAGTTCATGCTACGCTGCCCATTAGAGCCACTATGGACGTCACTTATTATTGTGCTGGAGAATGAGTGGCAATGAGAGATACTCAAAGGCGGAAAACAGGGAGAGAGAAAAAGAAGACAAATTAGGGAAGTAAAAGTAACTGTGGTATCAGAGAACAGACATTACATAAGTTGTACCTAATATCAGCTAGGTCTGCACAAAGACTACCTTGGTCATTGTACTAGAAAGATCGTAGGTTTAGACCTGGAAGAGAATGGAGAGAGTATTTAATCCAATCCCTCTCACTTTACAGATGAAGAAACTGGGGGAAAGTGAGACTCTCAAGATAGTAAGTGGAAGAGATAGGTTTTGAACCTGGGTTCTCTAAATCCCAAGCCATTGCTGTTCTCATTGTGTTATCCTCTGTTGGAACTGATGTTATTATGCATCTAAAGTCAGCAAGAAAGTTCTGTTCATGTGATACTCATTCATTTCATTTTGCTGAGTTTGTGGTTAGCATTTGCTAAATGACAATTATGAAGATAATTACTGTTTATACACAAATATTTGTTGCAGAGAATGAGGAAATCAAGAAATACTATCCAGAACTCATTAAGATCCTCTAAATCAAGTGAACATATACCTTTTCAGGAGACACAGATCTTTCCAGCCCTAACCACCCTCCATAGAGGTTATGGTGGAAACTGGGAGTCAAAAGTAGCTGTCTCACATATAACAAAAAACGGCCATAGGACCAGAGAAGGGCAATTGTTACATTTTCAAATAACAGAAGTGAGTGAAGTCTGCAAACTCTAGGCCAGTGAAGTTAATTTTGATTCCTGACAAAATTTCAAATGTGTTAGTAGGGGAATGCTGAAAAGGAAACAATAAGGAAACAATAATAATGCTGCTAAGAAGCAGCATGGCTTCATCAAAAATAGATGTTCCTAGACATACTTCATTTCCTATTCTGATATTAGACTGGTAGAACAGGGGAATGTTCTAAACCCACAGTTTAGTAAAATTGACTGGGCTTAAGAAAAACACCAATATTACCAGAGTGTGAGACACATTAGTATATCAATTAGTTATCTTTTTTAAAAAAAAGGAATGATTTAATATTATACATTTAGATGGTTGTTTTAAAGGAATGCTTTAATATTATACATTTAGATTGTTGTTTAAAAGGAATTACTTAATATTATACATTTAGATAGTTATTTCAAAGGAATGACTTAATATTATACATTTAGATAATTATTTAAAAGGAATGATTTAATATTATACATTTAAATTATTGATATAATTTGTTCAGTCCTCCTTCTACTATACCAGAGATGTCAAACATTCCACCACACAGGCAGCATTATTCCCTAACACTCCCAAGTTTGGCTGAATCAGATTAAAATGTAATTGGGAAATAGCAAGATAAATCAAAGTACAATAGAACATAGATAATGTTAATACATAGGTAGATTTCTAAGTCAATATGCCACCAGAAGGTATGCTTACTTATAGATTAGTGGCCCCATTTCTATTTGAGTTTGACATCACTGCACTCTACCATGCCTACTGTACTCTTGAGTAAAATAGGGAACCATCAAAACAACAAAAAAAAAAGGTATCACAACTCCAAAAAGTTTGAGAGTAACTTATTTAAATGGTTGTCTAAATTGTGCACTTATTTGCAGAGGCAGAATAGGAGAGGAAAGGTGACTGAAAATGTTTGTCACAATAGGAAGACTGAGATTTTGAAAGAATTCAGTAATTCAACTCTCCCTATTGGTCTACTTTAGAAGTGAGTGGCTGTCTCATCAGATTTTACCTGAGGAGGGAATACCATACACACTCAATTGGGTATCTAAGATGCCATTTCTGGAAAGAAGGAGGAAAAAGATAAAAAAGGGGGGTTGATAGAAGGGAGGGCAGACAGGGGGAGGAGGTAATCAAAAACAAACACTTTGAAAAAGGGACAGAGTCAAGGGAGAAAATTCAATAAAGGGGGATAGGTTAGGAGGGAGCAAAACATAGTTAATCTTTTACAACATGAGTATTGTGGAAGGGTTTTACATAATGATACGCATGCAGCCTATGTATAATTGCTTGCTTTCTTAGGGAGGGTGGGTG
>CM053626.1:285896120-285915676 GCA_028646595.1 Phalanger gymnotis | reverse complement strand
CAGCCTTGGTTCTGAACACACAACATATGCACTTTGAACTGTGCATGCCTTTACACCTCATCACCAATGGATGCTCCCAGAAACACCTTAGCTCAGATTCAAGATTACTCCATATAATGAATTGCAGTGTTTTTACCATTAATACAAACTTTTCTGCTCTTACAGAAACATATTTTAATTATGGGAAATAAAGACTCAATATTTTCCTACCATCATTCCTCAGGATGTATCAAATTCGTATATCATTGCATTGTATCGTATTAGAATGTTTGATTTTTTAAATTTCTGTTATTGCCTTCTTTTATAGAAATGTATTTAATTGCAGCAAGTAAAGACAAAAGCGCTTTAATAATACTTCTCCACTATCACCACAGTATATGTGTGAACATCAATTTTTTTAAAATTAAGCACAAACAAATATAATTTCATAAACTAAAAGTAGTATTTATTTGAGAAATTGTTAGCAATATTTATTAGTATTTTAGGACAAAAATATTTTTGATTATGGATAAGTGGTGAAATTTAGGCAGAAGAGGTAAAAATACTGATGACAGCATGACTGAGTCTTCGACACCAGGTTGTAGTACACCTAAATTGACAAGAAAAAGAAAATATTTTCAATCATTTTTGCAACATGGATTTACTTCTAATAATGATGGTGGCATGGAAAAACCTCTTTGCTTAATTTGTAATGAAGTTTTGGCTGTGGAGAGCAGGAACCAGCCAAACTGAAATGGCATCTTAGTACTAAGCATGCAGCATACTGCAATAAAGAAAATGAACATTTAAGCAACTTTTAAAATCTACAAATAAAAAAATGCTTTGAAAAAAAATTGTTACTGTCAGCAAAAAGTATTTACTTGTATTTTATGAAACCTCTTATTTAATTACAAAATGTAAAAAGCCCTATGCAATAGGAAAAATTTGTGTTACCTGCTGCTATTAAAATGTGAGAAATAGTTCATGGGGAAAAGTATGTGGGAAAATTGAATGATACCATTTCCAAGAGAATTTCTGAAATTAGTAATGAGCAATTTCAAAAGCTTATTACCAGGCTTGAGCACAGCCCAAAGTTTGCAATTCAGTTAGATGAAACAAATGATTTTTCTATCATGTCATAGTTGTTACTTTATGTAACATATGTTTATGACAGAAGAATACATGAGGAATTATTGTTTTGTTACCCTTTGGAAGGGCATGCAAGAGGGAAAGATATAGATATAGATAATGTGGATATACATATACATATATGTTAAAGTCGATGAATTTTTCACAAATAAAGGATTACAGTGGAAAATTTGCATTGGAGTCTGTACAAACAGCACTGGAGCAATGATGGGCTAGAATGATAGATTTGTAGCAAAAAACTCACTGCATGATCCATCAGGAGGCACTCATAGCCAAAAAAAAAATCACCAGATTTAGATGTTGTGCTTCAAGATACTATCAAAATCATTCACTTCATTAAAAGCTGTGCCCTTAACAGTCATATGTTTTCAAACCTTTAAAAACACATGGGCTCTGATTAAAAAAGCTTAATACTACATGCAGCGGTAAGGTGGCTCTTAAGAAGGCAAAGTTCAAACAGATTATTGAAATTGAAAGATGACAGTGTTCTCTTTTTGACTGAGCAGAAATTTGATTTTGTTAATTTTTTTCACAATGACATGGCTTCCAAAACTGTGTTATCTGTTGGATATTTTTGAAAAAAAGTGATTTAAATATGTCACTTCAAGGAAAAAATTGTAACACATTTGTGTTGAAAGACAAAATTGAAAGTTTTACTAAAAAAAAACTTAACATATGGAAGAAGAGGGTGGAAATGTTTCTTGAAAAATGTTTACAGGTACAGATGATTTTATAATTGAAAATAACCTTCCAAAGATTTAATTGTAAGCATTATAACTGATCATCTGAAGTGCCTGGAGACATAGTTTCAGAAACATACCCTTCAAATTTTAATTCTAAAATGCTAAGTCAGGTTCATAAACCATACTCAATTGAAATAAAAAACATCAGACATCTGCCATTAAAAGTTCAAGAAGAACTTGCCAAGTCATCAAGTGACACAGGTTTAAAACCTGAGCTTCTTAAAAAATTGTTAAATGAATTTTGGCTTGGGATTATGACAGAATTTCCAACAATTTCTGCAATTGCCTGAAATATACTTCTGCCATTTTGCACTACCTACTTATGTAAAGTGGCATTCTCAGCATTGATGATTATAAAATCAAAACATTGATCAACCCTAAAAAACAGTAAAGATGTTACATGTCCTATAGTATCAAATATTTAGCCAAGATTTAATTCTTTATATAAAAATAAACAAGCACATCCATCTCATTAGTATGCAAATTGGCTTTCATCTTTAATAAATGGTAAAATTATATATATACCAAATAATTGTTTTAAAATAAATTTCTTTATGACTTATTATTAGTAAATGCTTCATTGGTATACTTATTTTATATACCTATAAAGTCAGAGTTGTGTAAAGTTTCTCAGGTGAAAAGGGGTCACAAGTGGAAAAAGTTTAAGAAACCCTGCCCTGGACCACTTTTTGGGAATTAGATATTGTGATGCAGGCTGAGGGTAGAGATAGGGAAGGGCTAGACTTCCTTCCCTTTCTTTCACAAGTCTCTAAAACAAATTTAACAATTCTGGAAGTAGCTTGTCTCACCTTCACACAACTGAAGAAATATAATAATAGAAAGGCAGTGTGGATATAGTTTTAACCAAAAAAAAAAGGTTATTTGGCTTTTCAATTCTTAAAAAAAAATGATAACTCAGAGAGTGCAGCCAATTATCTCCCTATGGCCAATAAAATAATCTATTGGGTCAGTTTCCTTTGATATGAGGCTATACCAGACAAAGCCAGGGAGCAGGCAGGGATTAGGAATTATTTTGTCCAATTGTATGCCCATAAATTTGACAACCTTAGGGAAATTGATGAATATTTACAAAAATATAAATTGCCCAGGTTAACAGAAGAGGAAGTAAAATACCTAAATAACCCCATCTCAGGAAAAGAAATTGAGCAAACCATCAATGAGCTCCCTAGGAAAAAAAATCTCCAGGACCAGATGGTTTTATATATGAATTCTATCAAACATCTAAAGAACAATTAATTCCTATACTTTACAGACTATTTGGGAAAATAGGTGAAGAAGGAGTCCTATCAAATTCTTTTTATGACACAAATAGGATACCAATACCCAAACCAGGAAGAGTCAAAACAGAGAAAGAAAATTATAGACCAATTTCCCTAATGAATATTGACACAAAAATTTTAAATAAAATATTAGCAAAAAGATTACAGCAACTTATCATGAAAATAATACACTATGACCAGGTAGGATTTATTCCAGGAGTGCAAAGCTAGTTCAATATTAAGAAAACTACCAGCATAATAGATTATGTCAACAACAAAACTAGCAAAAATCATATAATCATCTCAATAGATGCAGAAAAAGCCTTGAGAAAATACAATACCCATTCCTATTTAAAATACCAGAAAACAAAGGAATAAACAGAGTCTTCCTTAAAATTATAAATAGAATCTACTTAAAAGCATCAACAAGCATTATACGTAATGGGGATAAGCTACATGCATTCCCAATAAGATCCAGGATAAACAAGGATGTCCATTATCAACCCTATTATTCAATTTGGTACTAGAAATGTTAGATGTAGCAATAAGAGAAGAAAAAGAAATTGAAGGAATTAGAATAGGCAAAGAAGAAACTAAATTATCACTTTTTACAGACAATATGATAATTTACTTAGATAATCCTAGAGAATCAAGTAAAAAACTACTTGAAATAATAAAGAACTTTAGCAAAATTTCAGGATATAAAATTAGCCCACATAAATCCTTGGCATTCCTATACATTACTAACAAAGCCCAATAGCAAGAGACAGAAAGAGAAATTCCATTTAAAGTTACCATAGACACTATAAAATATTTGGGAGTCTACCTGCCAAGACAAACCCAGGGCCAATATGAACATAATTATGAAACACTCTCCACACAAATAAAGTCAGATCTAAATAAATGAAAAAACATCAGTTCCTAATGATTAGGCTGAGCTAATATAATAAAAATGACAATTTTACCTAAATTAATTTACTTATTCAGTGCCATACCAATTAAACTGCCAAAAATGATTTTACAGAGCTGTATAAAATAATAACAAAATTCATCTGGAAGAACAAGAGGTCCACAATATCTAGGGAATTAATGAAAAGAAATGCTAGGGAAGGTGGCCTAGCCATATGCCAGATGTTAAACTGTACCATAAAGCAGCAGTCATCAAAACTACTTGGTACTGGGTAAGAAACAGAGTGGTGGATCAGTGGAATAGGTTAGGTACACAAGATACAGAAGTCAACAACTGTAGCAATCTATTCTTTGATATACCCAAAGAATTCAACTTCTGGGCTAAGAATTCACTATTTCACAAAAACTGCTGGGAAAATTGGAAAATGGTACGGCAGAAACTAACCAATATCTTACAACATATACCAAAATAAAATCAAAATAGATTCATGATTTAGGAATAAAGGCTGATACTATAGCAATTTGGGAGAGCAAGGATTAGTTTACCTATCAGATTTATGGGAAAGGAAAGAATTCATGACACAACAAGAGACAGAGAGCATTATGAAATGCAAAATGGATAATTCCGATGATTTGATTTAAATTGAAAAGTTTTGTATTAAAAAAGCCAATGCGACAATGATTAGGAGGGAAGCAGAAAATTAGGAGAAAATCTTTACAACCAGTGTCTCTGATAAAGGTCTCATCTCTAAAATATACAGGGAACTGAGCCAAATATATACAAATACAAGTCACTCACCAATTGAGAAATGGTCAAAGGATATGAACAGGCAGTTTTCAGAGGAAGAAATTAAAGATATTTATAAGCATATGAAAAATGCTCAAAATCACTACTGATTAGAGAAATGCTAATCAAAACAACTGTTAGGTACTACATCTCTCCTGTCAGATTGGCTAACATGTCAAAACAGGAAAATGATAAATGCTGGAGAGGATGTAGGAAAGTTGGAACACTGTTACATTGTTGGTGGAGTTGTGAACTGATCCAGTCATTCTGGAGAGCAATTTGGCACTATGCCCAAAGGGCTATAAAAATGTGCATACCCTTTGACCCAGCAATACCATTTCTAGGGCTGTATCCCAAAGAGATCACACAAGTGGGAAAAGGACCCATATGTACAAAAATATTTATAGCACCTCTTTTTGTGGTAGCAAGGAATTGGAAATAAAGGGGATGCCCATCAATTGGGGAATGGCTGGACAAGTTGTGGTATATGAAGGTAATGGAATACTATTGTGCTATAAGCAATGGAGAAGACACAGACTTCATAATAACCTGGAAAGACCTACATGATATAATGCTGAGTGAGTGGAGCAGAACCAGGAGAACATTGTACACAACCACAGATATATTGATTCTGTGATGACTAACTTTGATAGACTTGGCTCTTCTCAGCAATACAAGGTTCAAAGACAGCTCCAAAGGACTTATGATGGAAAGAGCTATCTACATCCAGAGAAAGAACTATGGAGTCTGAATGCAGATTGAGGCAAATTATTTGCTCTCTTTTTTTTCTTTGTTTTTCTCTTTTTTTCTTTTGGTTTGGTTTCTCCTTTCCATGATTCATTCTATTGGTCATAATTCTTCTCTACAACTTGACTATTGTGTAAATAAGTTTAATGTGAAGGTATATGTGAAGATATATCAGATTCCATGCCATCTTGGGGGGACGGGGCAGGGGAAACGGGGAAAGAAAATCTAGAACTCAAAAACATGTAGAACTGAGTGTTGTAAACTAAAAATAAAAAAATCTTAATTTAAAAAAAACCAAGCACATCCAGAGTGCACCTTCCACTATGCCACCCATGGCTGACCCTCAATAAAATTGTCCCAGGCAAAAGAACTCCTAATGATAGCTCTGCATATAGTAGTCACTGGTCAGGAAAAGACATATTTTTAAAGGGCTGATCCTGTTCAGAACATCATAGTCTGTGTGCTAAATATGGAAATTTGCTCATTCTTACTACTTGTCTATTGTTTGTCCTTCATTCTCAAAGAGGACTATGACATCAGGAGGGTGATGCCACACCAAGAGAACTAGATTTCAGTGAAGTAGGGCTGTGCAAAGTCACCAGGCTCACCGTCTCCTCTGGAGCCATCTGGCTCCACTGGCAAGGTATAAATCAGGATGACCGAAGATGGCTCTGGATACAGATTACTTGTCTAATTGAAAACAGAAAGACTAAATTTTATTTTCATCATAGAAGCATATGACCTCCACATAAGAAAAGCACTCAAAGGTTTTCTAGTCCAACCTATATTCAGAAAATTAACCCCTCTACAATATCCCCGGCAGTTGGTAGTTGATGTAGGTAAGTTTGTTTTAGGTATGATTCCCATTTGAGGAAGAGAGGACAAGGGGGATGGTAGAAAGGAAGCATTTCCGAAGTGCTTTTATAGTTAATGTTTTATTAGTCAACAAGCATTTATTAAGCATTTGCCATGTGCCAGACACTGTACTAAGTGCTAGGAACACAAGTACTAGCAAAAAAGAAAGACAGTCCCTGCTGTCCAGGAGTTTACATTCACTTCTATAATATTTTGAGTTCTAAATTTTCTCCCCCTCCCTTTCCTCCCTCCTCCCCAAGACAGCACGCAATCTGATATAGGCTATACATGTATAATCATATTAAACACATTTCCACATAAGACATGTTTAAAAAAAAAGAATTAGAACCAAAGAGAAAAACTGCAAGAAAGAAGCAACAGAAATAAAATATAAAATATCATGCTTCGCTCTGCATTCAGACTCCATAGTTCTTTCTCTGGTTGTGGATAGCATTTCCTATCATGAGTCTTTTGGAATTATCTTAGATCCCCTGCATTATTGAGAAGACTCGTTCTATCAAACTTGGTCACCAAACAATGTTACTATTGCTATGAACAATAGTCCCAGGTTCTGCTCGCTTCACTCAGCATCAATTCATGCAAGTCTTTCCAGGTTTTTCTGAAGTCCACTGCTCACCATTTCTTATAGAACAATAGTATTTCATTATATTAATTTACTACAACTTGTTCAGCCATTCCCCAATTGATGTGGCATCCCCTCTATTCCCAATTCTTGGCCACCACAAAGAGAACTGCTATAAATACTTTTGTTCATGTGAGTCCTTTTCCAATTTTTATGATCTCTTTGAGATACAGACCTAGTAGCAGTAGTGCTGGGTTAAAGGGTATGCACCATTTTATAGACCTTTGGTCATAGTTCCAAATTGCTTTCCAGAATGGTTGCATCAGTTCACAAGGAGTCTACATTCTAATTGAAGGAAATGATACAAAAAAGGAAACTGAGAAGTGAAGGGTTAGAAGGGAAGATACCTGTGTGCAGACATGGTGGTGGAGGTGTCTCCCAGAATGAGAAGGCTGCTAGAGCATGATGGGAAAAGAAATCTAGGGAGTCAAGAGTAAATTTTTAAGGGATAAGCTTAAGTAGCAGGCCAATTGAGAATAGGCTGAGTTTCAGCTTCAGAGCAAGGGTCTGATTTTGCCTCTGACTGAGAATGTTTGTTTACTCTGAGTAAAAATGTAAACCTCAGTCCTTGAGTTCTGACCCTGTGTTTTCCAGGACAGATGTTAAAGTCCTGGGATTCAAAAGGGCAAACCTACCTCAGGCACTCAAATATTGGTTCTGGGGTTAATTAACTCTTTGCATTATCCAGTTGGCATTGTTGAAGCTTTAACGCAAAGAACAGAAAGGGGGAAGAATGGTTACTATCCTAGAAGGCATAAACAGAAATGGAAATTAGTTTACAAGAAAATGATGCTATCACATTGACATAATTGGCCTGCCAAGAAATTAATATCCTTTCTCTTCCTTCCCTTACCAGTACTGAGAGGTTTAAAGGCCAGTATTTCCATAGCTGCCAATATGAGAATCCAAAAGGGTTCAAGGGAAAGAGAATTCTGATGATTGGGTCTGGAAATTCAGGCTCAGTTATTGCAGCTGACCTGTGTAAGAAGACTGATCAGGTGTGATGTTTTAGATAACCTCATTTGTCTCAGTGAAAATCTGGAGGCAAAGCCTAATTTGGGATTTGTCACCTGAGTGGTACAGACCAAATTGGCCTATGGTCAGCCCTACTTGGTATTGCTTTTCAGGTATTTATGAGCACCGGGCATGGCTCATGGGTCATGAGCTGAATTTCTTACCATGACTCTCCTCAGGACATGGTGTTCTGCATCAGATTCATCATCATGCTCAGAAATACTCTCCCACCAAAGATTATGAAATGGATGATGGAGACAGATGAATCAGTGGTTTGACTAAGAAAACTATGGCCTAGTACCCAAAAACAAGTAGAATTATTTTGCTTTTTTGTAAGACAGAGAGCCCCAAAATGAAACTTTCTTGCTATAACCCTATCTCAGCATGATAACTTCCAGAGGCTTCTATTCCTTGAAGACCCCAGGAATTATCAATAGGGCAAGGGCTATGTGTATGTGTCCACTGCCCATGCTACAGCTTCTTGGAGCCACAGGTGAAAGTTGGGTGGCAAATGAACACCAAAGGTCGATGAGCAGCCCTGAAAAGGGCTCAACAAGCCCTCACACCAGAAGTTCTCATCCTCCCTGAACACCCCTGGAAAGACACAGGTAGACAATAAAAGGAATGAGAGTAATGTGGACAAATGTACCAAGAGCAAAGGACTCTCAGGGCTTTTTTCCCCACAGTGTCTTGAGACACACTCATCTGATGCTTTCATAACCACCCCAGTGTAGGGGATCAAGAAAGTCAGTTGAAGAGAGAAAAATATCCCTCGGAAGAGTGAAACTGGCAAAGGTGGAGCCTAAGCTCTACTACAGTGGCTACTACTCCATGTCTTCCTACAGTAGAGTCCCAATTTGCCACTCTCACCCTCTGATGAAAACAAACCTTCTCCAATCCTTGCTGTCTGAGACAACAAATAACAGGCAATAAGGAGGGGAAGAGAGCAAAAGCACTGCATCCTCAGAATGACATATATATGTGCATATATATATATGTATATATATATATGTGTATGTGTGTGTGTGTGTGTGTGTGTGTGTGTGTGTGTATACATACAGAGAGAGAGAAGGTGAACATATTTTCAGCATTTGAAAAGTCAGCAGCAGGGTAATTGATTTTTAAAAAGCTCACTGAAGAGGAGAGAGAAGCAGACATTTTGGGAGAAAGGAGCCATTTTGACGGACAGATAGTTTGCCACAAGAGAAACCGAATTAAAATCCCTTGATGAAAATGAAGATATTACAAGAAATTCTGCAGAGCCTCCTGAAATGACAATGGATCAATTATAAGAACTTCAGGATGATTCAAGAGAATAGTCAAAAAATTAACTAAAATATCAAAGAAATTAGGACAGTAATAATAGCTCTTAAGAAAACAATGCTGCCAAGATGGCAGAGTAAAAGCAAGGATTCACCAGAGTTGTCCTCCAAAGCCCTCCAAATACCTTTTAAAAATGACTCTAAACAAATTCTAGAGCAACAGAACCCACAAAAAGACAGGGTGAAACAAATTTCCAGTCCAAGACAACTTGGAAGGTCAGCAGGAAAGGTGTGTTGCATCAGGATGAGAGAGGAGGGCAGTCTGGCACAGGCTGTGCCAGCAGAGACCAGGCTCCAGAAAACCCAGAGCAGGCCTCGGGAGCCACTGAATCAGAAGCTGTAGCAGCTACTTTTGGAGTTCTCAACCCATAGACAATAAGGGAGTCGAACACCTGGTCAGAAGGAGATTACAGGGGTCTTTTTGCTAGTGCTGAGGCAGGACTCTGTTGCTTTGCCCATACTTGGATCTGGATCTCAGGCCTGGATGGCAGAAGAGGAGCATTACAGCTTGTGGCCACAGTGGAGGGGGAATGCCCCTCACAGATTCAGGATAGAAAAGAGTGCATGTGGTCACTCACAGACCACAGTGCAGGCCCAGAAAGATGTAAACACCTCTCCTTAGATCATAACACCTTGGAAGAACTGAAAACATAGAGGTCCTTAGAAGTATCTCTGAAAAACGCTTCACAAAAGCCCTGAAGGTTGGGACAGTGAGCCCTCCAACCTGGAATGAGAGCTCTACTTTAACAAGGAGTTGAAAGTCAAGTAATAAGGTGGGGAAATGAGCAAAAATCAGTAAAAAAAAGCACTGGCTACAGGAAGTTCCTATGATGACAAGGAAGATCAAAACATACTCAGAAGAAGAAAACAAAGTCAAAGTTCCTATACCCAAAGCCTCCAAAAAAAATATTAATATGTCTCAGGACACAGAAAAGCTCAAAAAGGAGTTCGAAAATCAAGTAAGAGAGATAGAGGGAAAATTAGGAAGAGAAATGGGAGTGACACAAGAAAATCATGAAAAATAAGTCAATAGCTTGGTAAAGGAGGCAAAAAAAAATATTGAAGAAAATTACACCTTAAACAAAACAGACTAGGCCAAATTGTAAAAGAGGTCCAAAAGGCCAACGAGGAAAAGAATGCCTCAAAAGGCAGAATTGGCCAAATGGAAAAGGAGGTCCAAAAGCTAACTGAAGAAAATAATATCTTAAAAATTAAAACGAGGCAAATGGAAGCTAATGACTTCATAAGAAATCAAGAAATAATAAAATAAAACCAAAAGAATGAAAAAATAGAAGACAGTGTCAATTATCTCATTGGAAAAAACAATTGACCCAGAAAATAGATCCAAGAGAGATAAATTAAAAATTATTGGACTAACCAAAAGTCACGATAAAAAAAGAGCCTAGACATCATCTTTCAACAAATCATTAGGGAAAACTCCCCAGAAAATCTAGAATCAGAAGGTAAAATAGAAATTGAAAGAATCCACTGATCACCTCCTGAAAGAGATCCCAAAATGAAAATTGCCAGGAATATTATAGACAAATTACAGAAATCTCAAGTCAAGGAGAAAATATTTCAAGCATCCAGAAAGAAACAATTCAAGTATCCTGGAGCCACAGTCAGGATCATACAAGATTTAGCAGCTTCTACTTAAAGGTCAGAGGGTTTGGAATATGAATTCTGGAGGCAAAGTAGATAGGATTACAACCAAAAATCATCTACACAGCAAAACTAAGTATAATCTTTGGGGGGCAGGGAATGGACATACAATGAGATAGAGATCTTTCAAGCATTCTTGATGAAAAGACCAGAGCTGTATAGAAAATTTGACTTTCAAATACAAGACTCAAGAGAAGCATAAAAAGGTAAACAGGAAAGGGAAATCATAAGGGACTTAGAAATGTTAAATTTTTTACATTCCTACATGGGAAGATGATATTTGTAACTTCTAAAACCTTTCTCATTAGTAGTGTAGTTAGAAGGAATATGTATAGACAGATTGCACAGGTGTGAATTAAATAGGAAGGGATGATATCTAAAAAATAAAATTAAGGTGTGAGAGAGGAATGTACTGTAAGAAAGTGAAAGAGAGAAGGAGAATGGGGTAAATTATCACACACAAAAGAGTCAAGAAAAAGCCTTTACAGTGGAGGGGAAGAAGGGGGAGGTGAGAGGAAGCGAATGAACCTTACTCTTCATCAGAATTGGCTCAAAGAGGGAATAACATGCCTATACAATTGGGCATAGAAATCCATCTTCCCCTACAGGAAAATAGGAGGGGAAAGGGATAAGAGAAGGGTGAGAGTGATAGAACAGAGGGCAGATTGGGGGAAGGGGTAGTCAGAAGCAAAATACTTTTGAGAAGGGACAGGGTGAAAGGATAGAGAGAATAGACTAAATGGGGTGGGGAATAGGATGGAGGGATATACAGTTAGCAATACTAACTGTGAAAAAATTGAAGCAAGTTTCTCTGATACAGGCCTCATTTCTCAAACATATAGAGAACTCAGTGAAATTTATAAAAAACAAGAGCCATTACCCAACTGATAAATGATCAAAAGATATGACCAATTTTCAGATCAAGTAATCAAAGCTATCTATAGTCACATGAAAAAATATTCTAATTCACTACTGAATGGAGAAATGTAAATTGAAACAATTCTGAGGTACTACCTCATACCTATTAGGTTGGCTAATAGGACAAATAAGGTAAATGACAAGTGCTGGAGGGAACATGGGAAAAAATGAGACATTAATGCATTATTGGTAGAGTTGTGAACTGATTCAATCATTCTGTAGAGCAATTTGGAGCAATGCCAAAAGGGTTATAAAACCATGCATACCTTTTGACCTAGCAATACTACTAGGTCTTTATCCCAAAAGACATAAAAAATAAGAAGGGAAAGGAAAGGGATCTGTATGTACAAAAAATATTTATAGCAGCTCTATTCTGGGTGCAAAGAATTAGAAACTGAAGGGATGCCCATCAATTGGAGAATGGCTGAACAAGTTGTGGTATGTGATTATGATGGAGTACTATTGTGCTATAAGAAATGATGAGCAAGATGCTCTAAGAAAAACCTCAAAGACTTGCATGGACTGATGCAAAGTGAAATGTACTGTATAAAATGTAACAGCAATATTGTAAGATGATCAGTTGTATATGACATAGTTATTCCCAGCAATACAACGATCCAATACAACTCTGAAGGACATATGACAAAAAAATGCTATCCATCCCCAGAGAAAGAACTGATGGTGTCTGAATACAGATTTAAGCAGACTTTTTTTCTTTATTTTTCTTGAGGGTTTTTTGTCGGTTTTCTTTCACAGCATGACCATTATGGATATGTTTTGCACGACTATACATGTATAACCTATGTCAAATTGCTTGCCTTCTCAATGAGGGGGAGGAGTAGAGAGGGAGGGAGGGAGAGAGAGAATTTGAAACTCAAAGTTTTAAGAATGAATATTAAAAATTGTTTTTACATGTACCTGAGGGAAAATAAAATGTTTAATAAATACAATTTTTAAAAAAGAGAAAAAAGAAAACAATGAAGAAGTCTGACAAGAAACTAGTGAATTAAGAATAAAAGACACAAACATGTTCCATAACAATATATCCTCTTTTAAAATGACAGATTTGGAATCAATTAATCAAATGGGCCATTTAATAAGCCCTCGCTATGTGCCAGGTACTATGCTAAACATTGAGAATACGAAGAAAGGTAAAAGACTGTCTCAGAGAGGTTTTCCTACTAATGAAAGAAATAATGTTAATAGACGGGCATATTCAAGATATAGAACAAAAGGAAGATAATTTTAGCAGGGAAGTGGGTGAGAGACTTGGGAAGTCTCCCCACCAAAGGTAAGGTCTGGAAAGAAGCCTGCAATGTCCAGAGGCAAAGGGGAGGATGGAGAGAGAGCATTCCAGATTCAGCAGACAATCAGTATAAACAAGAATAAGACTGTGGGTGAAGGAGAGGGGAAATAGGGCACCTCAAAAAAGAATGAGAACCCTTCACCATCACTGTAAGTCATTTAACAAAGGCTGAATGGCCTTCTCATCAGGGATGTTATCTATAGGATTCTAGATCACCTGTGAGTTGGATTAAATTATGTTTGAGGTCGCAGCCAACTCCAAGATTCTACAAGGATATTGTTCATTGTTCCTAAACTCTTTGTCCCCATGCCTGTTTGCTATCTCTCTAAGTATCTAAAACTGGTTTCCCCAAGACCATTTCAGCTTTTCTTTTCCCTTTCATTCATTTCAAATCAGCTACCTCTGCATTCTTCAAGTCAAAAAGCCAAGTGAACAAGCATTTATTAAATACCTGCTATATGCCAGGTATTGCAAAATGCACTGGGAATTCCAAAGAAAAGCCCCAAACAGTCCCTGATGTCAAGGAGCTCACAGTCTAATGGCAAGGAGATAAGTGTATCTCTGGATAGCTCTTCAACATTCAACTAAATTCACACACATCTTAGCTAGCCCCTAGACTCAGGATCCCCATCCTGGCACAAGAAGAAAGAAAGGGAAGATTCAATTATATAGCATCTACCAGATGCCAGGGACTGTGCTAAGGACTCTAAAAATGTTATCTCATTTGACTCTCACAACACTGAAAGGTAAGTGCTTTCTTTATCCCAGTTCTACAGTTGGAGAAACTGAGGCAGACAGAGAATAAGTGATTTCTTCACTAACATCTATTAAGGTATAGCATTCTATACACTATATCACCCATTTGCTTTTCCTCTGGACATGATCCAGCTTGTCAATATTCTAAAATGTGGGGTCCAAAATACCGTAGATCTGGTCTGAGCAAGACAGAGTTGAAAGGGGCCATTGTCTCTTTGTCCTACACATTATACTTCTCTTCATTCATCTGAAGTTCACGTTAGCTTTTATCAGTTGTATTATCACATTCTTGATTCATACTGCCTTGCCCTTGCAGTTTACCGAAACAGCTTAAAATATTTTTCATACAGTAATGTCTTTTTAATTTTTAATTAATTTTTTTTCAGTTAGCAAGCATTTCTTTCCTCTCCCTTCTATCACCCTTCCATTGAGAAAGAACAACAAATAAAAACAAAGCCTTTTAAACAAATCTGCATAGTCAAGCAAAACAAATTGCCACATGGACCATGTCCCCAAAAACATACGTCTTGTTCTGTATATTAAGTTCATGACTTCTCTGTCAGGCAGTAAGCAGCATAATTGATCATTAGAGCTCTAGAATCATGGCTGGTTGTTGCTTGTTCACATATCTTTTCTTTCAAAATTTTCTTTCAAATTTTCAAAATTTCTTTCAAAAATTTCTTTCTCTTTTATTTCAAAAAGTCTTTCAAAATTTTGAGCAGAAACAGGAGGATTAATTGTATAATAACAACATTGTAGACATGAACACCTTTGAAAGACCTACATCTTTTTTCCAATAAATCACTTTCTGGTCACATCTCTACTATTCATTAGTCACTTCTAATATTTGGGTCTGGGGTATTCATTTCCTGCTGAAAGCAGCCTGAGCTGTCAGCTATTCTAGCTGCTTTGCTTACCTAATCCAACTGAAATACATAGTTGGTTTTTGAAAGCAGAGCCAAGCAGATAGGCACCATTGAAGCTTCCTTTTTTTGGCCAGGAGGTATTTTATTACCTGAAAATTATATCTTCCCCCTCTTCACTACTCTACAACATGAAATCCAACAACTTTGCCAATGACATTCTCTGTTCCTCTTAGATTTTAGTAATTAGGAAATAAGTAGGAAGTAGCATATGCTCAAAGACCATGTCTGCACCATGGATTAAGGCACAATGCAAGGGGCCCAACAGTCAAGATTCTGACCTGACCTAGATTTGTATGATTTGATTCTAGTGCAAACACCCTCCCACTTGTTCAGGATTTGAATTTCTCCTCTTATTGGCTTCGCTTTAGTATCTAGTGCCTGTTATCAGGCATTTTTAGCAATCATTCTAATATATCTTATTGGGTGGTGCTTTAATTGCCTTGTTTGTTTAAATCTTGTCTCCCTGATAAGATCATAAGCTCCATTCAGGAAAGTACTGAGTAATGAGCATTTTCTGCCTATCTCACAGAACTTAACACCTGTACTGGGCATCTAGAACAATAAATGGGTTTAAAAACACTTGAAAAACTGTAAAAAGATAGAGGCGCAGCCTTGGAGCCAAGAAGACCTGCCTCTGGACACATGCCTGCCTCTCAGCATTCCTCCTAAGCTTATGACTCTCTAAGGAAGCCTCTCTAAGATTTTCAGTTGTAGTTGCCCACAAGCTTCAGTAGAGGGAAATTTCCCCACTGGGAATGTTCCCACTGACAGTTCTCTACAGTGATGAAAACACAGAGCTAGAAAAAGAAAGGGAGGAAGGGAAGAAGGAAGGAAAGAAGGAAGAAAGGAAGGAAGGAAGCAAAGAAAGAAAGAAGGAAAGAAGGGAAGAAGGAAGGGAAAAAATTACATATTAAATCAAATAAAATTGAATTGAGCTGTATAACTTTTTAAAGTTCCTTGTAATTCTAAATATGTTGATCTTATGAATTAACCCTGGTGCAGGCATCCATCATTTCCCACCTGAATTATTGCCATAGCCTTCTGATGGCTTCATTGGCTCAAGTCTCTCTACACTTCAATCCATCTTTGACTCAGCTACCAAAGTGATCTTTCCAAGGTAGATGTCCAACTAGATCACCTCCCTCCCTCATTCAGTAAACTCCAGTGCCTCCATGTTACCTCCAAAATCAAATATAAAATCTTCTGTTTGGTTTTTAAAACTCTTCATAACCTGTCCTAGACCCTCTCTTTCTACTTTTTCCAATCTTCTTATGCTTTACCCTCTTCCTCTCAATCTATAATACAGAAACATTGGCCTTATTTCTGTTTACACATAACACTCCATCTCCCAATGCTACCATGCCTACCATACCGTCTCCCATGCCTGAAATGTTATCCCTCTTCATCTCCATCTCCTAGTTTCCTTCAAGAATCAGCTAAAATCTCATTTTCTGCAAGAGGTCTTTCCCAGCTCCCCACACCCAGTGACTTCCCAAGGTCACACAGGTATTGAATTAGCATGTCTTTTATAATAGTGTTTCATGAAGGAGTCCCTTTATCAGTTTTAGTCACTCTGGCAGTAGATTCTTCCTTACAAGATTTTTCCCATTTACGTTATATACATATAGATAGCGATATTATAGCTTATGTGTTGTATCTGCCACTTGAATGTAAGCTGCTTGAAGATAGGGATCATGTTTTTGCCTGTCTTTCTATAACCCAGCACTTAGTACAGTGCCTGGCACATTCAATACACTTAATAAATGCTCATTAATTCATGGAAATAAATTGGACCCTTTTCTGTACAGGCAATTTAACTCTTATAATGGGGTATAAACACTGTCTCTGAAGTCAGAGAACCTAATCTCAAACCCTAACTCTGATGGGTATTACCCGTGTGTGCTTGCGTGACCTTCTTAGTTTCTTATCTATAGAATGAGAAGGTGCAACAAAATGGCCTAAAAATCCTTTCCAGCTCTCGTGACCTCTATACTCATTGACATGGTAAAATATGACCATTTACTATGCTAGGGAGATTGAATACAGCTAGCAAAACAACTCCCTCGAAGCAGTAATGTAAAGGCCGTGCCAACTCATTATCTGTATAACCATGAGCAATAATAACAGAAATAAAAATAGGTTACACTTATATACAGCTTTACATTTATAAAGCAGTTTCTATCTGGTCACTTCTCCTCTCTTGGCTTCAATTTCCTCTCTGTGTTGTAGTTCAGTGGTTTCAGTCATATCTGACTCTTCATGACCCCATTTTGGGGATTTTCTTGGCAAAGATACAAAATAATGGTTTGCCATTTCCTTCTCCAGCTCTTTCTATAGGTGAAGAACTGAAGCAAATAAGGTTAAGTGACTTGCCCAGGGTCTCATAGATAATAAGTGTCTGAGGCCAGATATGAATTCATCACCGAGACCAGAATTGAACTCAGGAACATGAGTCTTCCTGATTCTAAACCCAGTGCACTATCCACTGCACCTAACTGCCTTCCTCTCTGTGCTCATCTGTTAAAAAAGTCACTAGGGTAGAATAGATGGCCTCTGAGGTCCCTTTCAGCTTTAGTATTCCAGGATTCCTCTGAAACCTTTTTGAAGAACGACAAATCTTAAAGTCAAAATGATGTTGAGATCGTACAACTACCCCCCAATAAGTGGCATGGCAAAAAAAAGCTCCAGATTTGGTATAAGTGAACCATGGTACAAATCCCTGCTCTGCTGCCTACTACCTATATAGGGATATGATGAGATTTTTCACTGGCCAAAATACAGCACCAAAGAAATGAATATTTACTGATAACAAGCATGCATAATGAAACCAAGTTTGGGGCTAAAAATATGGAGAACAAAGATTTTGCCTTCTTAGCTTACTGTTTATTCTAATTCAAATTCATTTTCATGATTAGCACAGTGCCTGGCACCTTTATAAATGCTAGTTGGTAGACTGATGCTAAAACAGACAAGATCTTGGATAACTAAGACTGTTAGCTAGTTATCCATCACAAAGAACTTTGATCTTTGTGCTGACACAGGGGTCTAAGAAAAGACTAAATATTAGCCTGCCTGGATCTTATTAGCTGGAGGTGGTGGCTATGATTAAAGAGTTTTCACTCTGCATTTATATGGTACAGGTTCTAGCTATTAAATCACAGGAGATTTAAACTGAGATGCTCCACAAGGTGCCATAATAAAATAGTCCAGAAGATAGTTGTATAGAATAAAGCCGCTGACTGTGATGTCCAACAGTCAACAACAACCAGCAAAACAACGCATCCAGCAGAGATGCAACAAGACCAGTGGAACAATGCTCAACTGAGACTATTTGCCCAGAAATACGCCAGCACTTCAACAAAAGTCCCCAACAAAAATGCCATGTCCAATAGAGAATAGGCCCAGAACAAGCAATGGGGCATCTCTGGTTCTGTACCACCTGAGGTATGTGAATTGACAAGGATTTCCATTATGTATACTCATGCATTATTATCCCTTTTCATGGCTGCTGTCTCTTCACATATATGTACATTTGTAGGAAAGGGTGCCCTACATTAAGGGGAAGAATATTTTATTATAATTTCTTTTATTTTGCTACTTCATTAAGTTCATTTTATTACATTATTTCATTAAAATTCAAAAAAAAATATTATGGTATTTCATTTGCTTTGCTTCAAACTAGTTGTGTCCTCTGATTAAAGAGAAAAACATTAAACACTGGGGCAGGCTCATAAGTTATGGTTTTGAGTGAATGAAGACACCCAGAGATCTTTGAGGCTAGAGTGAGGATTCTAGGGGACCAAGCCCAATGCTCTAAGTGCCTTAGTTTAAGTCACTTCATATATCAGGACCTTTTTCTTACCTGTAAAATGAAAACAGGTTGTACTAACCGACTTCAAAGGTCTAAATCTATAATCCTATATTCAAGCCCTGTAGAAATGGGAACACATTGTAATCAGAGACTGTTCCTCTGAAATCTTCCTCCTGGAATAAATTAATCAGCAAGTTAATATTTAAGCCAACAACTCCTCTGAGGACAGTGTCTCTCGTTGAGTCTAAAATGTTACATGTGCCTCCTCACAGACTGAAACAAGGACATTCAAATAATGAGATTTAGAAACCAAGGCCAAATCCTGCTAGGCTGATGTTTTGTTCTCTGTTGGCTCCATGTGAATAACTTGCATCACAGTATCTGGACAATCCCTTTCCCATATCTATAAGCAGGAAACAAAGCCTGTCCACCTGACTGGGGCAAAGCTATCTGGGGAATAAGAGCAGAAAGTGTAAAAAGTAAGTAACCCCTTGGTTCTCAGGAGCCTTCAGGTGGGCCCAATGGCAGTGGGAGGGAAGAGGAGTTGCCCCTGTTTAGTAGCTGAATTTCTAGCAGCAGAATTATGTTGAAAGAACTTTCTCCCTGCCTGGTAACCCTGGTGGAAAATAATAACACAAAACAATGCAAAAAACCTTTAAATGCTCTAATCTCAACTTAGTATAAGGGATTTTAAAAGGTCTATGTTGGAATGATAGTCAATTATCTTCTGGCTGCAGTAATAATGACCC
>CM053626.1:285877426-285895620 GCA_028646595.1 Phalanger gymnotis | reverse complement strand
AAAAAAAAAATTCAACTTTAGTAAGTCCCTTATGAATTCTCTTTCTTGTTTACCTTTTCATGCTTCTCTTGATTCTTGTATTTGAAAGTCAGATTTTCTATTCAGCTCTGGTCTTTTCACTGAGAAAGCTTGAAAGTCCTCTATTCTATTGAAAATCCATATTTTGCCTTGGAGCATTATACTCAGTTTTGCTGCATAGGTGATTCTCGGTTTTAATCCCAGCTTCTTTGACCTCCAGAATATCATATTCTAAGCCCTTCAATTCCTTAATGTAGAAGCTGCTAGATCTTGTGTTATCCTGATTGTGTTTCTATAATATTCAAATTGTTTCTTTCTGGCTGCTTGCAGAATTTTCTCCTTGATCTGGGAGCTCTGGAATTTGGCAACAATATTCCTAGGAGTTTTCTTTTTGGGATCTTTTTCAAGAGGTGATTGGTGGATTCTTTCAATTTCTATTTTACCCTCTGGTTCTAGAGTATCAGGGTAGTTTTCCTTGATAATTTCTTGAAAGATGATGTCTAGGCTCTTTTTTTGATCACAGCCTTCAGGTAGTGCAAGAACTTTTAAACTATCTCTCCTGGATGTATTCTCCAGATCAGTGGTTTTTCCAATGAGATATTTCACATTGTCTTCCATTTTTTCATTCCTTTAGTTCTGTTTTATAATATCTTGATTTCTCAAAATGTTACTACCTTCTACTTGCTCCAATCTAATTTTTAGGTGGTATTTTCTTCAGTGGTATTTTGGACCTTCTTTTCCATTTGGCTAATTCTGCCTTTCAAGGCATTCTTCTCTTTATTGGCTTTTTGGAGCTCTTTTGACATTTGGGTTAGTCTATTCTTTAAGGTGTTATTTTCTTCAGTATTTTTGGGTCTCCTTTAGCAAGTCATTGACTTGTTTTTCATGGTTCCGTTGTATCACTCTCATTTCTTGTCCCAATTTTTCCTCTCCTGGTCTTACTTGCTTTTTCAAATCTTTTTTGAGCTCTTCCATGGCCTGAGACCAATTCATATTTTTCTTGGAGGCTTTTGATGTAGGGTCTTTGACTTTGTTGACATCTTTTGGCTGTATGTTTGATATTCTTTGTCACCAAAAAAGGAATCTAGAGTTTGAGTTTGAGTCTGACTTTGAATCTGAGTTCGTTTTCACTGCCTGGTCATGTTCCCAGCCAACTACTTGACCCTTGAGCTTTTTGTCAGGGTATGACTGCTTGTCTAGTAGATGGTATTTTGTCCCAAGCTTTAGGGTCCAAGCACTGCTGTTTTCAGAGCTACTTTTACTTCACTGTCACTGTAGGCTCTGTCACAGCAGCGCTCCTCCTCCCCCAAGAACTGCCAACCAGGACCACAATCCAGATCCAATCAGGGCACAGCAAGAGAAACTGCCTCTGTGCCCGCAAACATTCCTTGCCCTCCTGCTCTGATCTGCTCCTAGATTCCTCCCACCATGTCAGCCAGGGACTCGGGAAACAGCTGATGCTTGAGCTCTGGAACCAGCCTTAGGAGCTCCCTACTGCTGCCACTGTTGCATCACCTCCACCACCCCCAGGGATGGGGCCGCACCACTCTAAACTTGATCTGGCAATTTCCCACTAACCTGCTCTTTGGCGTTTGTGGGTTGAGAAGTCTCATAACTGCCACAGCTCAGTGATTCATGGCCCTAAGGCCTGTTCTGGCTGGCTGACTCCAGGTCTGGTCTGTCCTGGCATGGCCTATGCTGGGCTGCACTCCACTCCCAGCACCTTGTGATAGACCCTTCCCAGAGACCATCCAGGCTCTCCTGGGCTGGAGACCTGTTTCGCTCTGCTATTTCATGGGTTCCACAGCTCTAGAATTTGTTCAGAGCCATTTTTACAGGTGCTTGGAGGGATTTGGGGAGAGCTTAAGCAAGTCCCTGCTTTCTAGCCACCATCTTGGCTCCACCCCCTCCTAGTATATCTGTCTTGACATAGGATGGAAAATCCCAGGCTTTACCACCTTCATTTGACAGACTTCATGGGTCTTTTCTCAGGTTCTCATTGATCCAGATAAACTTACATGTGTGCATAAGCATTTCATCAAAGCTGCTAATTACATTCTCATAGATTTTCCTGGAGAACTCTCTTTTCCTGTAGGGAGATAACTGTGATCCCAGATTGGTGCCATTTCAATGTGAAGCTTCAGTAAGAGCTCTGTCACCATAGCTCCTCAGGGCCTAGAATCATTCTGTGTTTCTAGAATCACACTAGTACCCAGTTCTGCAAGATCTCCAATCAGCTCCACAGTAAGAGAGAGCTGCTTCTGCCAGGCCCACCCTCCTCATGCACCTACAACTTGAGACTCACTTAGTCACTCAGAAAAGAAGATGAGCACCAGAATTCTACCCCAGACTGTATTCCATCTCATTCAGCATACATTAAGGAAATGCCTGGTATAATACTGTTCTATATCTTTATTTTAACTCATATTTCACTCCCCAGTACTACTCTTCATGTATAATAGCTGATTAATGAACCAACCAAACATATAACAAGTATTTATTATTTACAATATCACTGGGGATATAAAGACAGAATGAATCAATCGCTCTTCTCAAAGAGTAACATTCTATTAGGAGAGACAACACATATGTGCACTAGCATATACAAAATATATTCAAAATAATATCAGGTATTTTTTAGGAGAAGGTATCAGCAGTGGGAGAAATCAGGAAAGTCTTGAAAGAGAAGGTATACACACAAGTATGTATACATATATATACACATCTTTATATGTATATGCATACATATATACATATATATATATATTATATGATATAAACTGAGCTTTGAAGGAAATTAAGGATTCTAAGAGGCTAAATAAAAGGAGTTCAGGCCTGGGGGAAGACCTGTGCAGAGGCCATAAGATGAGAGCTGGAATGTTCTGTGTATGAGACAGCAAGAAGGCCAGTGTGGATGGACCATAGGATACACACACTAGGAGAGTGATCTATAATATATCTGGAAAGATAGGTGAAGGTCAGGTAGAAAAGAGTTTTAAATACCAAATAGAAGAATTTAAATTTCACCCTATAGGCAAAGGGGAGCCACTATAATTTATTGAATTCAGAAGTGAGGTGCTCAGACCTATAGTTTAGGAAAATCACTTTGACTCCATGTGGAAAATGGAGTGGAGTGGGGAGAGATAAAGTGAGTAAATCAATTAAGAGCCTATTTCAATAGTACAGTTGAGAGGGGAAGATGGCCTGAACAGGGTGGTGGTCGTGTGAGTATATAAGAGGAAAAATGTGAGAGATACAGAGAAAGAATCAACAAACTTGGCAACTAATTTAAGCTGTAAGGTGAGAGTGAGCAAGGGAGGAAGACTTGTAGGTTATGAACCCAGGAGGATTGTAATTCCCTTGAAAGAATGAGTGTAGGTTGGAGAGTGGTGGATTAAAAGCAAAAGATAATGTGCTCTACTTGGGACATGTTGAATTTGAGATGGTAACATGACATCCAGTTGGAAATGTTCTCTAGGTAGTTGGAGATGCATGACTGGATTTCTAAAAGAGAGATTGGAAGTCTTCTGCATAGAAATGATCATTAAGTCCATGGAAATGAATGAGGTGACCAAGTGAAAGTGTAGAGAAAAAAGAGAAGGCCCAGGGCAAGATCCATAGCTTTGAGCTACATCCAGAGTTAGAAGGCGTGATATGATTTGTGGAGGATGTCTCAGTGTATACTGGCAAGTTCATAGGTGGATCACACATGGGAAAAAATTAGGAGAAATCGTTTTGAAGGATGAAAGAATGTTAGGAAATGACAGGCTTGGACTATGGGAGGCACCATTGTACAGTGGCTAGAAATGGATGTGGAATCAGGAAGACCTGAGTTCAAATCTGACCTTAGACGTTTACTAGCTGTGTGCCCTTGGGAAAGTCACATGACCTCTGTCAGCCTCAATTTTCTCATCTGTAAAATGTGGAAAATATTAGGTACCGATATTACCCATAAGGGTTACTGAACAAAGGAAGGAGGAAGAGGAAGAGTAAAAGGAAGAAGAAGAGTTGGAGGAAGTTGTTTGGGATTGTAAAGGTCAGAGATTGGATTCAGAGAAAAGAAATGAATGAAGACTTCAGAAGTTGAAGAAAGAAGAAAAGGCCTTGTCCTGAAAGAAGAGGAGATGGGTTGAAGGTATAGCAACTAAGAAGGAGCTGGGCAGAAGGATATGGAGGGAAGAAGTCTAGGGCAGAAGAAGAACTCTAGAGAGAAGAGGGAAATGACTAGGAAAAAAAGAGGAGATGTAGAAGGAATAGAAGGAGGGTCTTAAGGAGGAGAAGATAATAAGCAAGACAAGGTAAGTAAAATAATTTGGTAAGGTAAGAGATTAATGGGAGAAAAGGTAGATTCATGTAATTGTCAAGGTGCTAAAAAGATAAGGCAAGGAACACTTTTGGAGTTGAAGACCCCACAAATAGTCTGGCTCAGGCACTCTGTAAGAGTGCTAACAACCAGACACAAAAACCAATGATCTCACTCCAATGAAGTATAGAGAGTCACGAAAATCTGCGGCGTTTTTGTCACACTGAACATATGACTGCTTCCTGTGCTGTCTCACCACCATCACCCCCATTTTCAATCTGTTGCCAAGTCCTCCTGATGCTACGTATCATAATAGCTTGCTGGTTGTTTTAAGCTCCTCAAGTCTCTCCCCACTGCACTTTCCTCCACTCAGCTGCCTAAGTGAACTTGCCAAATAAAGCACAGGTCTGACCATGTTATCTCATCTCATTCAATAAAATTCAATGGCTCCCCATTACTTCCAGGATCAAATACAAAAGCCTCTGTTTGGCTTTTGGAGCCCTTCATAACTTGGTCCCTTCCTTACCTTTAGAGTCTCCTACTTTATTCCCTTCCATACATTCTTCCATCCAGCAGCACTGGCTTCCTGTCTTCCTTGCACAGGAGACTCCATCTCCCAAGTCCGTGTATTCTTACTCTCTGTCCCCCATGGGAATAATGTGCTCCCCCCTCACCTCTGCCTCTCAGCTTCAGTGACTTCCATTAAGTCTCAGCTAGAATCTCACCTTCCACAAGAAGCATTTCTCAGTCTCTCCTTAATGCTAATACCAATAATCCAATCTCGAAAAGGAAAGAGAACTACTTGCAAAACAACTATCATTTGGAGGAGAGAAGTACTCCTGGTCCTGATTGACTCACAGGAGAATTCTACCAAACTTTTAAAGAACAACTTGCTCCAATACCACACAAATTATTTAAAAATTAAGAAAGAAAGCACTTTATCAGATTACTTTTATGAGATAAACATAGTCCTAATGCTAATAATGCCATTCTTCTGAGTTTATCTCCAATTTATAACATATATATGTGTATGTATATATATACATATATATGTATGTATATAGTCCTTACGTAGTTGTTTACATGTCGTTCCCCCTCTCCACCCCACTAGACTGTCAGCCCTGTGAGGGCAGGGATTGTTTTAGCCTTTCTTTGTATCTCAGCACTTACCATAGTGCTTGGCACATGATAAGCACTTAATAAATGCTTCTTAACTGACTGTCTAGACACAAAAGCACAAATACAGATCATAAGCAGGATGAACTAAAACTCCTAATAAAAGAAGACGAATTTAACTTCATAGATGTCACTGTGCCAGGGTGGTACGAGATCCATGAATGGAAAGGTTACATCTTATTTGAAATAAACAGGAAAGGTTGGGGGGGAGGGAGAGAGACAGGGAAGTAGCCTTACATATTTTTCAAAACCTCTCTTTTTCACCTATAAAATGAAGTGTTCTCCCTCTTTAATCTCTCTTGAAATCTGGAACTCCCTCAAGGCTGTAAATACCTAGAAGAACCTTCCCTGATTCTCTCATCTATAATCTCCTCCCTAATATATAATATATATATTTTATATATTTGTGTATATATTGGTGCGTGCTGTCTCCCCTTCCCCCAATAGAATATAAGCTTGAGGATAAGGATAATTGCATTTTTTCATATATCTTCAGAATCTATAACAGTGTCTAGCACATAATAAATTGTTTATTGAATTAAATTGAATGAACTGTCTCTTAGGGCCCTTCCAAATATAAATCTATGATCAGAAATGTAATCATATGTGTTGTTAAGCAAAAGTGTCTCATTAGCATGGCTTTTGTTTCTTTTGAGTGGAAGTACTTTCAGCTGTTAAGTGCTAAGCCCCAGGCCCAGGGCTCTGTCAGGTGTGAAACCTGTGTGGGTGTGGATTGGTGACTTAGGAGGGGCCAGCTCGGGAACCAATGGTCTCTGGTCATTGAGGCGGGGCTTGAGAACGCCGGAAGCTCAGCTGCGAGGAGGGGCGAGCCGGGAGACAATTTCGGCGGAGGCGGAAGCTGCAGAAGCCGGAAGCTGCGCTGGAAGCTGTGGAGGCAGGAAGCTGCAGAGGCAGGGTTTACCCGAGTGCGAGCAGGAACGTGAGGCCAGTAAAAATGATTTGGCTAAATACTATCTTGTTTTTCTGTGGCCTCCTGGTTACTCTTGTGAGATGGTCTTTCTGGGCCTGGAGTCTTTTTGTCAAGATGTTGGAATGGGGAGGCTGGTTCTGCTGCGGTGGGGCCTAAATAAATTTCTTGTGGTTTTCTCCTTAGAGAATCTCTCATACCTTGCAATTTCGAACCATTCAAACATATACATGATTATATTTGAGATTATAAATTCGGCCTTCCTACTACATCATATAAGAAAATACAGGACCTAGAAAGGAGAAATGTGGCAGAGAGCATTGGGGGTAAAAACAATAGTGGCAGAAATAGAAGCAATAGCATAATGAACAGTCCATTGGACAAAAATAGTGGGAGGCATGTATTTTATTGTATATGCATACCTCACCAGGTACAGAAGTACTTTATCAAAAACTACATTAACAGGCAATAGCTCATATACACTTATTTTTTAAAGCAGTAAGGAAACCTATGGTGCCTTCTCCTTTGTGATTCTTCCCTTCTCAATTTTCCTCTCTCCCTCTCTCTATTATTCCACCATCCCATTTTCTTCTTACTTTAAAAGGAGAATTTGAAAAATTAACCAGAATAAAAGTTTTCCCCAGCCCCAAGTGCTTTGAATAAACCTAGATATACTGCTACAAAAGGAAGCTGATCCTATCAGATCTGTCTCTATTGGTCTGGGAAGTTGTTTATCCTAAATTAGGAACTGATTTGAGATACTCTACTTCACTCATTTTCTTATTTATTAGTTATATCTGCTGGGTGATTCATAGGGTCATGAATTTAGACATGGGAGGGATCTTAGAAACCATCTGGTCTTATTGCCCCAAAGTCCCACAGCTGACAACTGGCAGAGCAAGTTTCAGAACTGAGTTTTCTGAACCTGAATCTAGCCTTCTTTTGACTGTACCATTCTGGTTCTTGGCTCACCTATATGACTTACCATGCAGGTGCCATCCAACAATGACAGTCCTGGATCCCTAGGGATGTGTCCATGTGATCAGCCTGTCTATTCATAGAGTGTCATCAGCTCCCTGGCCCTCCCACCAATGAAAACAACACAGATCCCCAAAGTAATAGAGTAAGTGGAGACAGCACTGAGCTCTTGAAGTAGGATTGGCATTTGCACAGAGGTGCAAGGGCTACATCACAGCAGGCAGGGGCTGTGGGGATGGCAGTAGTCAAGTGAGAAGGGAAGCATGAAGGAGGAAGAATGATGTGATTTTTCAAAGGGCTATGTAATGATTCTAGAAGAAACAGGAGCTGTCATTCTGGTTCTGCAAACAACCAGTCTTGTGACTTTGGATTTGACTCTTTGGGCTTCAGTCCTCACTTAGCAAGTGAGATGTTGCACTAGATGCTCTGTTCCAGATCTGTTCTATTTTCATCTACTCATGAATCCAGAAAGGTGAGGGGGGAGTAGCACGATCTCAGGTTTCAAGATGACACATACTTTCACACCCCATTTGTACTTTTCCCCAAAGCTATCATCTTCCAGAATGACCCTAACATTGGCACTGCTCCAGATAAGAAGTATAAAAGGGAAAAGCACAGGATTAAATCAGTGTCTGTGGCATGGTTTTCTCAGACCCATACAAAGAGAGCAGTTGTAGATGATCCAAATTGGTTAAATCTTTTGATCTCCATAAAACTTTTTCCTGCTTTGCTGGAAAAGCCAAGGATGGGGTGGAGCATTTCTATTTACCAAAAGGATCAATTCTAGGAGAAGTCCCAGAAGAAAGAACAACTGAAGAAATTCTTCTTGATCCTTCCCTGACACAAGAGACCATGGTCAAGCGAGTTGCTGTTATTGGAGCTGGTGTGAGTGGCCTCACCTCCATCAAATGCTGCTTGGAAGAGGGGCTGGAGCCCACTTGTTTCGAAAGGAGTGGTGACATCGGAGGGCTATGGCAATTCACAGTAAGTTATATTTCCTTAATTCTTCTATTGCGTATGCTGACCAGAAACTACCTGGCAAGGTGACCTTGGTCACTTTACCTCTCTGGCCCTCAGTTTCCCAGTCTATAATATGAGGAGGTACACTCAGATAATCTCAATTGTACATTCCATGTCTGTCTACGAAATTGTTCTGTAATGTTTGAGATCGATCCAGTGGGAGATTTCTCTTGGTGCTCGGACAGAATAACCATAGCTAGCATTTATGTAGTGCTCTAAGGTTTACAAAGCACTTTGGTTGTCTTAATCTCATTGGATCCTCACAACAACCCTGTGGAGACAGATGCTATTATTATCCCCATTTCACAGAGAAGAGGTGGAGGAAGATCAAGTGACTTACCCAGGAGTTCTACATTTCATCCTCTCACACAGGTTTCCCTTTTTATTCTACTTTGATCTATGATTCTATGAATAAGGGGAACTCCCAATGTGGAAGCCCCTTCTGCTGCAGATCAGTTCTATGATTTAGAGAGTGTTGCCTAAGTCACTGAGAAGTTAATTTACCTGCCCAGGATCACACAGGCAAGCATATGTCAGATGTGGGACTCAAACCCATCCCTTCCTGACTCTGGGGCCCTTCCCTATGCTTTCTTTCTCTCTCATAGTTGCAGGTAGGAAAATTCCACTGAAAATGGTATTTCTCCCAATTTCACTTTGAATACTAACTTGTTGAGAGTTTTAATTCCTGAAGGATAATAATAATTTCCTCTTTGTGATGTTTTTGTAGGAATATGTTGAAGAAGGCAGGGCTAGCATTTATAAATCTCTTGTTACTAACAGCAGCAAAGAGATGTCCTGTTTCTCAGACTTTCCTTTCCCAGAGGATTTTCCAAACTTTGTGCCACACTCCCAATTTTTGGAATATCTCAAGATGTATGCAAACAAGTTCAACCTCCTGAAATGTATCCAATTCAAGGTATGTCACTAGGAGTTGTTTGGTTGGCAAAAAGGTACTTTATAAATGTCTTCTTTTATTGATTCCTATCTAAGACCCAAGTTCTCTGCTTGAGATTGAGAAACTAGCAAAGATGAGTCTATTTGGCAGGATTCCATCATCCCCTGGAGGCTTTTCAATCAATGTGTCAAGGGAAATGTGTATTCATGCTATATAACCCACATGTAGAAACCTGTCTATGTATGGCCTTTATCTGAATGGCCACAGGGTCTAATCCAGAAAGAGGAATGGTTTCTAACACAGTCCCATACCCACAATTCCTGGGTCCCTATTTTTGTTGCTTAGATATCATGACTCCTTGAAGGGGGTGGGGAGGAATGCTATGTGCATACTCTGAATTCTTTTTTTCAGACCATTGTCTGCAACGTGAAAAAATGTCCAGATTTCTCTACCTCTGGCCAGTGGGAGGTAACCACTGAACACGAAGGGAAGCAAGAGTCAGCCATTTTTGATGCTGTCATGGTCTGCACTGGTTATCTGACTAACCCGTTTTTGCCACTAGATACTTTACCAGGTATGGTATTGTCTTCCAAGTCTCTTTATTTTTAAAAAATACATTCTTATTGATATGTCTTGGTTTCATATTTTTTGAAAAAAATCACTGTGGTATACAATGTGGGTGTATCCCCAAAGCACTGTCACAGATCCTCTTTTCTTCTTATTTTCTGTTTCTTGGTGACCTTATCAACTTTCAGGGGCTTAATCAGCATCTCTATTCAGATGACTCAGAGATGTATATATCCAGGTTTCTTTCTCCTGAGTCCTAGTCCTACATCATGAACTGCCTATTGGATATTTTAAAATGGATTACTGTAGGCATTTCTAATTCAGTATGTCCAAAATAGAGCTCATCGTATCAGCCACCTTTCTTCATACTTCTTTCAATCACCCAAGTTCACAATCTGTCTCATCCTCAATACCCCACTCTTCTTCACTCTACATATCCAAGCAGCTACCAGATCTTTTCATTCCTCAACATCTCTCGCATCTCTGCCACCTTCTCCACTCATCCAGTCATCATCCTATTTCAGATCCTCATCACCTTTCCCTTAGCCCGGGGGTGGGCAACCTGAGGCCTCAAGGCCACTTGTAGACTTCTAAGTCCTCAAGTGCAGCCCTTTGACTGAATCCAAACTTCACAGAACAAATCCCCTTAATAAAAGGATTTGTTCCGTAAAACTTGGACTCAGTCAAAAGGCTGCAGCCAAGGACAAAGAAGGCCACATGTAGCCTCAAGGCTACAGGTTCCTCACCCCTTCCCTAGCCTACTACAACAGCCTCCTGATGCATCTCCCTTCTTTAAGTCTCTCCTCTCCAATCCATCACTGCCAATGTGATATTCCCAAAGCATAGGTCTGGCCATATGACTTCTCTATGCAATAAATTCCAGTGGCTTCCTGTTCCCACTGTGATAAAATCTCTTGTTATTTACAGTCCTTCACCACATGACACCAATCAGTTTTTCCAACCTTATTGTACATCATTCCCTTTCACACATTCTATGGTCCAGCTAAACTGGTTTTCCTACTCTGTCTCACACAAGACTGATTTCACTGACATGTGGCTGAACCTTGCATACATATTTTCTCTCTCCCATGAGAACATAAGCTTCTTGGGAGGAAGGACCATCTTGCTTTCAGATTTGTATCCCCAGTGCTTGCTTTTCACATAGGAAGCATTTAAAAAAGTGTTTTATGCATACATTCAAGACACTTCATCTCACATCTCTACATCTTTGCACAGGCTGTGTCCCATACCTAAAAAACATCCACCTACAGCTCTGCCTCTTAAAATCTCCAGTTTCCTTCAAAGTTTGACTCAAGTGGCACATTCTACATGAGGTCTTTTCTGATTTCTTCCAGCTGCTAGTGTCATCTCCTCCCAGATTACCTTATATTTATTTTTAGAAACCTTGTATATCCCTACATATGTACATGTTATCTCCCCTGAAAAAATATAAGTTCCTTGAAAGGAGGGGCTATTTCATTTTTATCTGCATTCTCTGAATCTATTACACCACCTGGCATATAATAGGTGATTAATATGCTTATTGATTGATTTATCACTATTATTTCTTGACAAACCCCTCCCCCCAAGAATCCTCCTTTGTCAATCAGCCAATAAATATTTACAAGTGCCTACTATGTGCCAGACGCTGTACTAAGTGCCAAGGATACAAATATGAAAAAGTCAGTCTCTGCCCTCAGGGAATTTACAATCTAAAGGGGGATGACAACACACAAAAGGGAGCTGAAAGGGGGGAAGGTGAAGGGCACAGAAACTACCTGTTATATGAGCATGATGGAAAAGTCAAAGAAGTCTCAGAGTTTCCTAGGGCATCGTAGAAAAGTCAGAGAAATGTTAAAAAGAGAAACGGTTACGTGAAACAGACCATGTCCAGGCAGGAAATATATTTCACCATCAATCCTCTGGGATCAAGATTGGTCGTTACATTCATCTGAATTCTGATATCTTTCAATGCTATTTTCCTTTGTATTATTGTGGTCATTCTGTATAGTCACCACTCATATCTGCTTTTTTTGCTCTGAATAAGTTCATTCATTCAAAAAGCATTTTCTAGGTGCCTACTATCATGTTTTGATGCAATAGTATTCCACTACATTCAAATAGCACTATTGGTTCAGCCATCCTTCCTATGTTGGGCACTTCCTTTTTTTCTTTTTAATATCACAAAAATATTGTTATGAATATTTCCCTAATTCATGGAAATGTTACAAATATTTCTATGAAAATATATATATTTCTGTAGCAGTGTCTGGAACATAATATGTGTTTGCTTCATTCTTTAATCTTAGGAAAATTAGTTAATTCACAAAACGTACAAGTTTGAAGGTTTAAGCAACTACTTAGGTGTTAATGGTATAATGTGCATATGTATACTTCTAAAAGTCACTTTTATCAAAGTAGTTTGCAAACTTTAAAGCACTATATAAATGTCTAAATTTATGTCTTATTATGCCATTCTTTCTGGGTATCCTTTCATTCATTCATTCATGTTATCCCTATGCAAGGTAGATAAGGCAGCTATCATTATCCTAATTATACAAGGAAATGAGACCCAAAGTCATATGTAGGTCGCTTTGGTAAACTGGAATTTGGACTTGGTAGAAGTAGGACTGTCGGGTAGGAGAGAGCACTGAATGTGGAGTAGGAGGACTTGAGTTTGAATTCAGATCTTCTAGTTACTATCTATATGAGCTTAGACAAGTCATTTCTTCTCAATGGGCCTTGGTTGTCTCATCTG
Organism: Phalanger gymnotis; assembly: GCA_028646595.1. Taxonomy (NCBI): domain Eukaryota; kingdom Metazoa; phylum Chordata; class Mammalia; order Diprotodontia; family Phalangeridae; genus Phalanger; species Phalanger gymnotis. Next base: position 285,882,977 of record CM053626.1, on the reverse strand, counting down.
CAAAATGTGATTGGACTAATTATCAATCAAGGAACAATCCACCTCTACATTCTAGGATCTAATCCTACATACTAAAGGATTAATATAGGTGCTTTATTTCAAATCCCCATATGTCTGTGAGTTTGCCAAATAACAATAGGACCTTGATAAAGCCACAAGGCATGTTACACAAACTCTTTTTAGCATTTGGGGTTTTTTTTAACTTTTGAGTTCCAAATTCTATCTCTCCGCTGTCCCTCCCTGAGACGATAAGCAAGCAGATGTAGGTTATACATATGCAATCAAGTAAAATATCTCCATATTAGTCATTTTGTACAAGAAGACTTGAATAAAAGAAAAAGAATGAAAGAAAGTGAAAACTAGCATGCTTCAGTCTGTATACAGTCAGTATTGGTTCTTCCTCTAGAGGCAGACAATATGCTTCGTCATTAGTCCTTTGGGATTTTCTTGGATCATTGTATTGCTGAGAATAGCTAAGTCATTCACAGTTCTTAATCGAACAATATTGCTCTTACTGTGCACAGTGTTCTCCTGGTTCTCTTCATTTCATTTTGCATCAGTTCATGTAAATCTTTCCAGGTTTTTCTGAAATCATCTTGCTTGTCATTTTTATACCACAATGATATTCCATTACAATCATATACCACAGCTTGCTTAGCCATTCCTCAACTGATTGGCATCCCTTCAATTTCCAATTCTTAGCCACCACAGAAACAGCTGACAAGCTCTTTCTAGACCTTCTCTCAGCACCTGGCTAGCTGGTCACATTTTCTGAGAAGAGTTGGTTTCCCACATAGCAGAAATATATCTGATTGTGTAACAACAGCTCCAGAAATTATTTTCCAGCAACTATTCCTTTTTTGTTTGGTGCTTCACGACTCACTGATCTTTGGTGTTAAATGAACCAAGCTAAGCCATCCATATCACCAGCTGATTTCAGCCAGAAGGCAAGATACCAGAAAGATAAGTACCCCATGTCACTGAGCCAATTGAAACTAAATAATAATCTCTTATTATTCCAAAGGTGATATAGGATGAAAGGCCTGATACAGAAAGCCAATAGGTTTAGACTGAGTTTCAGGCAGTCTCCAAATCAATACCAGAATCAACAACTCAGTCTCTATGAGTAAATACCATACCAATAAATTTATTGTCTATGATCCATTTTCTTGCCAGTTATGAATAGTAACAACTGACCTCTGTTCATGTTTAACAATTACTGTCACAAGGGGCTAGGCATTGTCTCACTCCATTAAAGAGACTCTCACTCTGAAGCCAGGTGGACGTGGTCCAAATTGAGTTCTAGGGGAACATGATAACCTAAAAAATACAAGTTCTTTTTCTCTCAATCTTTAACTCTTTATATCCTTATCCTGGGACTTTAGGTGGGAAAGTTGCTTATTAAAGTTTAAGTTTGGCTAGTTTGGTCTAGGTTTTGCTCAAAGCGGGAGGAGGAAAATACTAGAGTGTACTCACTGTGCATTCTAAATCAGGTATAGGACAGTTATTTATTTCCTTCACAAAAAAGAAATGTTAAATACAAAGATTCTGAAGTAAGAATTGATAGGAACTTTTAAAAATGATTCAGTAACTTATATCTATCATTATATTCTCCTAAAAGTTTGAAACTTAAATGGAAAAATACAAAGCAACTCATAGAACTTATGAATATGTATTTTCCATTTCTTCTCAGCTCTGTATCTCTCCCCCATGTCTTCTACCAATCCAGACCATGGCTTAGGCTCATTTTCCTGTCAATGGCTGTCTTCTCCTTCAGGAAGCACTGCAGTGGATATTGTGTCTACTTGGCACCATATGGCATCATATCCTATAATCATGTCCAACACTACCTGACAGTCTGGAGATCTGACCTCTGAAAAACAAAAAAGCTGCCTCTAATGTAAGAGATGTCTATCTCAAGATCACTGCTCAATCACGTATTCTCATTGAAAGAATACAAAGCAGAAGAGGCAGTCAGAGGTCTGGGATCCCATCTTAAACTTGCTAAACCAACCTGTGCTTTAGCTGTCACGTGTTCATAGCACACTTTTTCTGCTGGGGTTGAGGGAAAGGGCAAATTACCACTCTTGAACCCTTCACATAAAGCCTAGGGAGAGAGAACTATTTGTACCAGTGACAGAAAAGAAGAGAGCAAGCTGGAAGATGTCTCTCCTTATTAAATTAACGTAGCCCCCCTGCCCTACCACCATCATGCAGCTAAAGAACCAATGGGAGGATAGCTCCATTATCTCAAAACACTCAAGTCATACAGTGCTGAACCAGCACATGTAGTCATCCAGAAACAGGCAGGGCATCACCATGAGGTAGCTGCCCATCTCCATGTATATGCCATGTGGCTATACTTATAACACTTAGAGGTTTGCAAAGTGATTAAAGGTATTAATCTCATTCAATCCTCAGATCTTCCCTTTCTAGTAGGGACAATGCCATTATTATATCTGATTTATAGATGCAGAAACCAAAATTAAGAGAGACTGAGTGACTTGTCTGTGATCATATAACTTGAGAGGGTCATGAGTGGAATCTGAACCTAGGTCAATCCTGACAGTAAATCCACTGTATTTTCCATTCTGCCATTACATCTTTCACAAGCAATGAAAGCGCAGGACCATATCAACTGAGACCTTTGCAAGTGTTTCATCTCTCCTACTAAATTATACATTCCTTCCAGGAGGTAAAATGTCTTTTAAATCTTAATTGCTCACTAAAGCAACACCACTACCCCTAGTGCCTAGCATTATGCAAAAAGAAGATATTAATTTATTTGTTCAATGAAGAAAATAGTTTATATTTCAAATTCATTTTTCTGTGATAAATACATTCAATTTCAAATTGGCTTAACTGTTTGGGTTGAGGCATGGAAGAAAGAGGCATGACATACATTACAAATGGACTTCATCTAACATGGTAAATGTGCTTCTGAAAAGTTGTGTGCAAATCGAATTTTTGCAAAATATTCAGTTTTTTCTATAACATCACAAAATACTTTATACTTCATTACGTCAGATGATCTGTGACCTCAGCCATAAACCTACTACTTTCACAGGCACCTGGGTCCAACCCCATTTCTGACATAGAGAGAGAGAGGGAGAGAGACAGAGAGACAGAGACAGAGACATACAGAGGCAGAGACAGAGAAAGACAAAGACAGAGACAGAGACAGAGAGAGATCAAAAAAATTACTCTAAAAGTAGTTTAGGGAGGCAGTGTAATATAGGGGAAAATGTACTGATAAATAGAAGGAAGAAAAAGGAAATTCAAAAGGAGACACAGACTAGTAGGGCAGTATGGGAACTACTGTGTTAATTTTAGGGTAAACCAAACCAATAATAACAATAAATAGCTAACATTATTATAGCATTCATTGTGTGCCAGGTGCTGTGCTAAGGGCTTTAAAATATTATTTCATACAAGCTTCATAACAACCAAGGGAGGTAATAGGCATTATTATTATCTCCATTTTACAACTGAAAAACTGAAGTTAAGTGACTTGCCCCAAGTCACAAAGCTAGAAAATGCTTCAAGACAGATTTGACCTCAAGTCTTCCTGACTCCAGGCTCAGCACTCTATCCACTAAACCATCTAGCCAAACGTAGTGGAGATTTATGGTTTCATAAACTATCCTTTTTTTCTCCTCTTCTTTGGTTAAGGAAACGTGTATATGCATTGATTTTTGTCAATTTTATGATAAAAATATTTCCTCCATTAGAAGGAAAACTCCTAGAGAACAGAGACTGTCTTTTTTGCTGTTGTTTGTACTTATAGTCCAAGTGTTAGCACAGTCTCTGGCACAAAGTAAGTACTTACTAAGTGCTGTATCTACCTCTCTATCTATCTACCTATCTATTTATCCATTTGCCCATCTACTATCTATCCATCCAATGGATATCTAATCTGAAAAAGGAAGTACATTGGCTCTGGGGTCACAGGTCCTGAGCTCAATGCCCATGTCTGACATTTTTGTACATCCTGAGGCATCATTTGGCCTCCCCAGACCTCAGTTTCCTCCTTAAAATGAGGGCTGGGCTAGATGCCCTCTGATGTCTTCTAGCTCTGAGTCTTCTTCTTAGCAAGCATCCTATGACATGATAGTACAAACATGAGATTGCAGCCCCTTTGTGCCTTGACAGTTTCATGAGTTAGAGATGAAAAAAAAAAAAAAGATGATTTAGTTTTTTAAGCTTCTCTCTTCCAAATAGGGATTTCAGGGTATAATCAACACCCTCTCCTTCCCAGTAACTAGTTGTCAGTATCTTTAAGCAGTGAACAATGGAATACTTGGCTGCATGAATCCCATTAATTAAACTGGGACAATTTACTCAATAAGAGGGAAAGAGGTCACCATGTAATGATTACCTACAAGTGCAAGGGATTTTCAGGGAGATTTTAGCTCAAGGCAAACATTCTATAACTTGAATATAACACTCAGTGCCTTGTTCAAATGTGGGTCCCCAGAAAATCACCTCTACTGATCTCTCTGTTCACTGTATGTCCTTGTCCTCCACCTAATGTTGTGGAGTCTCTTCTTTGTAGCTCACTGCTGGGGTCCCTGAGCTGCTCTCTGCTGCCATCTTCTGGTCATCAGCTCTTCCACTTCCAGGTTACCTATACTACTTCTCTCAAGTGGGATGCCTCAGAAGGCTAAAATCCTTTTAACCCTCATAGCCTAACATCATGACAACGTAACTTAGGCCAAAAGGCAGTAAAAAAAAAAAAAGATAGCAGAAAACTTCAACCTAGGAATAAGAGGTTTTTGTTTTTCCTTTTTACTGATATCTCCAAATGTGACCCAAAATCCTTGACCCAAAAAGATTATTTGATTTGGTATTAGAAAATTTCTCTTAGTAAAAATGGGTACATGATTTAGACATAAAGGGTGACACCATAAGCAAATTAGGTGAGTAGGGAATTGTTTATCTGTCAGATCTATGGAGAATGGAAGAATTTATGACCACATAAGAGAGAGAACATTATAAAATACAAAATGGATAATTTTGATTATATTAAATTAAAAAGGGTTTGCACAAACAAAGCCAATACAACCAAGATTAGAAGGGAAGAAGAAAGCCGTGGAACAATTTTTACAGCCAGTGTCTCTAATAAAGGTCTAATTTCTAAAATATGAAGAGAAGTGAGTCAAATTTATAAGAATACAAGTCATTCCCCAACTGATAAATGGTCAAAGGATATGAATAGGCAGTTTACAGATGAAGAAATTAAAGCTATCTATAGTCATATGAAAAAATGCTCTAAATCACTATTGATTAGAGAAATTCAAATTAAAACAACTCTAAGCTACCACCTCACTCCTATCAGATTGGCTAATATGAAAAAAAAGAAAAATGGTTAATATTGGAGGGAATGTGGGAAAATTGGAACACTAATGCATTGCTGGTGGAGTTGTGAACTGATCAAACCATACAGGAGAGCAATTTGGAACTATGTCCCAAGGGCTATAAAACTGTACATACCCTTTGTTTCAGCATTACCACTGCTAGATATATGTATACCAAACAGATCATTAAAAAG
>CM053626.1:285853323-285876926 GCA_028646595.1 Phalanger gymnotis | reverse complement strand
CTACCACAAAAAGAGCTGCTATAAATATTTTTGTACATACGGGTCCCTTTCCCACTTGTACGATCTCTTTGGGATACAGCCGTAGAAATGGTATTGCTGGGTCAAAGGGTATGCATATTTTTATAGCCCTTTGGGCATAGTTCCAAATTGCTCTCCAGAATGGCTGGATCAGTTCACAACCCCACCAGCAGTGTAACAGTGTTTCAATTTTCCCACATCCTCTCCAGCGTTTATCATTTTCCTGTTTTGTCCTTTTAGCCAATCTGACAGGAAAGATGTGGTACCTAAGAGTTGTTTTGATTTGCATTTCTCTAATCAGTAGTGATTTAGAGCATTTTTTCATATGCCTATAGATAAGTTTAATTTCTTCCTCTGAAAACTGCCTGTTCATATTCTTTGACCATTTCTCGTTGGGGAATGACTTGGATTCCTATAAATTGGCTCAGTTCCCTTTATATTTTAGAGATGAGACCTTTATCAGAGACACTAGTTGTAAAGATTTTCTCCCAATTTTCTGCTTCCCTCCTAATCTTTGTTCTATTGGCTTTTTTATGCAAAAACTTTTTGATTTAACATAATCAAAATTATCCATTTTGCATTTTATAACACTCTCTATCTCTTGTTGTGTCATGTATTCTTTTCTTTTCCGTAAATCTGATAGGTAAACTATTCCTAGCTCTCCCAAATTGCTTATAGTTTCAGCCTTTATTCCTAAATTATGATCCCATTTTGACTTTATTTTGGTATATGGTGTAAGATATTGGCCTATACACAGTTTCTGCCCTACCATTTTCCAATTTTCCCAGCATTTTTTTGTGAAATAGTGAATTCTTAGCCCAGAAGCTGGATTCTTTGGGTTTATCAAAGAGTAGATTGCTATAGTCATTGACTACTGCGTCTTGTGTACCTATCCTATTCCCCTGATCCACCACTCTGTTTCTTAGCCAGTAGCAGGTAGTTTTGATGACTGTTGATTTATAGTACAGTTTAATATCTGGTATGGCTAGGCCACCTTCCCTAGCATTTCTTTTCATTAATTCTTTAGATTTTCTAGACCTCTTGTTACTCCAGATGAATTTTGTTATTATTTTATCCAGCTCTGTAAAATAATTTTTTGGTAGTTTGATGGTTATGGCACTGAATAAAAAATTAATTTAGGTAAAATTGTCATTTTTATTATATTAGCTCAGCCTAACCATGAGCATCTGATATTTTTTCCATTTATTTAGATATGACTTTATTTGTGTGAAAAATTTTTCATAATTATGTTCATATCGGCCCTGGGTTTGTCTTGGCAGGTAGACTCTCAAATATTTTATAGTGTCTACAATAACTTTAAATGGAATTTATATTTCTATCTCTTGCTGTTGGGATTTGTTAGTAATGTATAGGAATGCTGAGGATTTATGTGGGTTTATTTTATATCCTGAAACTTTGCTAAAGTTATTTATTATTTCAAGTAGTCTTTTACTTGATTCTCTAGGATTCTCTAAGTAAATCATCATATCTAACTCCTTCAATTTGTTTTTCTTCTCTTATTGCTATAGCTAACATTTCTACTACCAAATTGAATAATAGGGGTGATAATGGACATCCTTGTTTCACCCCTGATCTTATTGGTAATGCATCTAGCTTAACCCCATTACAAATAATGCTTATGGATGTTTTAAGTAGATGCTATTTATAATTTTAAGGAAGGCTCCATTTACTCCTATGTTTTCTAGTGTTTTTAATAGGAATGGGTGTTGTATTTTGTCAAAGGCTTTTTCTGCATCTATTGAGAGATCATAAAGTTTCTGCTAGTTTTGTTGTTGATATGATCAATTGTGCTGATAGTTTTCCTAATATGGAACCAGCCTTGCATTCCTGGAATAAATCCTACCTGGTTGTAGTGTATTATTCTCATTATAAGTTGGAAATTGAAAGGATGTCCGTCAATTGGAGAATGGCTCAACAAGTTGTGGTACATGAATGTAATGGAATACTATTGTGCCATAAGAAATGATGAGCAGGCTGATTTCAGAAAAACCTAGAAAGACTTGCATGAACTGATGCTGAGTGAAGTGAGCAGAAAAACATTGTACAAAGTAACAACAACATTATGCAATGATCAGCTTTGATAGACTTAGCTCTTCTCAGCAACACAATGTTCTAAAACAATTTCAAAGGACTTATGATGGAAAATGCTATCCATGTCCATAGAAAGAACTATGGAGTCTGAATGCAGATTGAAACATAGTATTTTTCTCTTTTTTTCTTTCTCATGGTTTTTCCCTTTTGTTCTGATTCTTCTTTCACAATATGACTAATGTGGAGATATGTTTAATATAATTATATATGCATAGCCTATATGAGATTGCATGCCATCTTGGCTAGGGGGAAGGGGAGGGAAAGAGAAAAAAATCTAGAATGAAAAATCTTACAAAAATGAATGTTGAAAACTATCTTTACATTCAATTGGAAATAAATAAAATACTATTAAATGGAGAGAGAGAAGAAAATTCCTTTTAATACCAGTCAAATTCTCAGTCTGCATCACCTCAACCCATTTTCACATAACACCTTCACAGAGGATGTAGGTAGATATGGAGCAATGAGTTTCCATGAGTCCACCTTCCCCTAAAAGCTCATGGTTGCCCTGAAAATAAACTCACGGTCAAGAACAAAAGTAGGTCCAATAGCTTCTGTCTTAGTTCCTTTATTGTAAATTTCTGCCTTTATTGTACCTTCCTACCAACAGCAAAATTGCTGGTCTTTGTTTAGCCTTTCTGCCAACTACAAACCTCTCTGATGTCCTTCATGAGTCTGTAATACAGTAAGTTTAAAGACACAGACACGCAGCATTCCTGCAAATAGGATGGAATTCAATTATCTCTCCTTGGCTCAGTTGGCTCACCTTGACATGAAGTAAAATACAATTCCCAGCTCCAGATTAAGAGAGGAGAGAATAAGAGAGAATGCAAAAGAGGAGGACTGAAGGGGCAGCTAGGTAGCTCAGTGTAGGGACTGGAGTCAGGAAGATCTGAGTTCAAATCTAGCCTCAGATACTAGCTCCGTGACAATGAGCAAATCACTTAACCCCTGTTTGCCTCAGTTTCCTCATCTATAAAATGGGGATAGTATTAGCACTTTACCCTATCCAGGATTGTTACGAGGATCCAATGAGATGACATTTGTAAAGTGCTAGCATGGCAACTGAGCAGCTAGGTGGCACAGTGAGTAGATAGAGTGCCAGGCCTGGAGTCAGGAAAACCTGAAATCTAATCCAGCCTCAGACACCTACTACTAGCAAGTCACTTAACCCAGTTTCCTCATCTGTAAAATGAGCTAGAGAAGGAAATGGCAAACCACTTCAGTATCTTCTCCAAAAACTCAAATGAATATGCTCGCGAAGAGTCAGACACAACTGAAACACAGCAACAACTACCATGGCAACTGGCACATAGTAAGTGCTTCATAAATCTCAGCTATTATTTTTGAAGGAAAGATCCTGTGATAATGGTTTCTCCAAAATAAGGAAATACAGAGCTGCCACCTGTCTACCAGGAAGGGCCCAAAGAAAACGTTCTCCCAACTATACATTTTTAATCCCCACTCACTACCTCAGTCTACCCAAGGAACATTGTCATTATCTTCCTTCTGGCTAGAAACTCTCTAGCCTGCTCCTTATTACTGCCTAAAGATTGGAAGCAACATGATATCTTCCTCATTCTAAACACTACCAGACCTAAGAGTCAGTGGTTGTAATATCTATTTATATGGCATAAGTCAGTCTTGAATAGAAGAAATATAACCCTATTAATGACACAAAGTCACTTCTTCAATCCAGTCATATAACTCATTGGGCCCTCTTTACTGTGACCTATTTTTCTGGCTTGAACATAGAGACGGAAAAATCCATTATGGCTCCACCATCCAAATAGCTGAAAAGTAATATATAAGGTGTCAGTTGATCAATACAATACCTCCAAGAATAGCTGAGCAGGCAGTTTCATAATATTTGGAGATCAACCTTTTAGTGATGAGTTTCTCTGAACCTACCTTGGGTGTTCATCTGGTGAGAACTCATCACCAATGCACATGCTTAAGCCTTTTCAGCCTGGTGGGATTTCCTAAAGTTCACACTCCACTGCCATGCCCTTCAAGATCCTAGAGTTACCTCTTTGTTATGAAGAGACATCAGAGGAGGGACATTGTAGAGGAAATCACAAAATAAGCACCTTCAGTTCTCTGCCCCATAACCTTTTAGTCAGATTGTTAATGATGTAGTAAACAATGCTTAAGGGCATTAGGTGGCAAAGTCTTCCTGACTTCAAATCTGACCTCAGACACTGACTGTGTGACCCTGGACAAGACACTTAACCCTGTTTAAAGCAGTTTTCTCAACTATAAAGTGAGCTAGAGAAGGAAATGGCAAACCAATCCAATATCTTCACCAAGAAAATCCCAAATGAAAAGTTGGACACAACTAAACAACAAACAATGCTTCATTAATCACAAATAAGAAAGAACAATAGATTTCAGGAGAGAAGAACTGATTTTCCTTCCTCCTCTGCTTTTATGATCTTGGACAAGACTTTTGGAATATGGTTTCCTCATCTGAAAAATACACTCGATGATGGATATGGACTAAATGGACTAAGGACCCTTCTAGCTCTTAATCCTACATGGTGCTTTAAGGCCAGGAAGCACTTCTTTATACTAAAACTCTATGAGCGAGACAATCATGCAAACATTATTATCACCATTTCACAGATGAGGAGACCAAGACCCAAAAATATTAAGTGGTTTGGCCAGGGTTGTACAAATAGTATCTGATCCAGGATTCAAACTGAAGTCTGACTGCAAACACCATATCACTACACTACATGGCCTTAATGAACTAGTGGGCTCATGAGTGAGTAATTTTATTTTGCTAATTATTTCAGAGTATCATAGAATTTCAGAGTTATGAGAGACTACGGTGGCCATGTAGTCCAATGCATTCCCAAAGAAGGATCTTTATCATCTTCAGAGATAGCTGATTCCCCTTTTGGATAGCTCTAATTGTTAGGAAGTTTTACAACAAGATAGTTTCCTCTTTACAATTTCTAGTCAGTAGTCTTCATCCTCACCCTGATGAAATAGACCAATTCTAATCCCTCTTCTGTATGGTGGCTCTTTCAAGTGATATCATAATACGATAAGGAAAGCATAATACCACCCCAAACTGATGTTATTGCCTGAATGATAGGTTTTATTCACAGAGCTTGTCAAGTCCCTCATTCCTTCTCTTTTGTTCTCCCTTGTAGGTATCAACACCTTTAAAGGTCAGTACTTTCACAGCCGGGAGTACAAGCATCCAGATCTGTTCAAGGATAAGAGAGTCCTTGTGATTGGCATGGGGAACTCTGGCACAGACATTGCTGTAGAAGCCAGTCACGTGGCTAAAAAGGTATGGACCTTGAGATTACTAAGTGTAATTAAAATGCTAAATAAAGTGTGCCGATATGCTGAATGGCCTTTTAGAAATGTAGCTGTGCTTCTTTATTGGCCAATTTTACTATAAATTCTGAATTTATTATTTCTCTAGAGAGAAAGGAAAGGAAAGGAAAGGAAAGGAAAGGAAAGGAAAGGAAAGGAAAGGAAAGGAAAGGAAAGGAAAGGAAAGGAAAGGAAAGGAAAGGAAAGGGGAGGAAGGAAAAAGGGAAAGGAAGGAAGGAAGGAAGAAAGAAAGAAAGAAAGAAAGAAAGAAAGAAAGAAAGAAAGAAAGAGAGAGAGAAAGAGAGAAAGGTCTTCATCATGACATCCCTATTTTCGTTCATGACACCCAAATTTTTTCAATCACCAAAAACTTGGAGTCACAACAACCAGGATTGAAAGCCTGCCTCTGAGAATTACTAGCTGTGCAAGCCTCAAGCAAGACCTTTAACCTCTTTCAGTCCTGAATTTTCTTATTTGTAAAACAAGAACAATAATAGGCCCCATTCACTGAGTTGTTGTAAGGATCAAATGAGATCATGTTTGTCAAGTCTTTGCAAAAAATCAAAGTGCTATATTGTGATCTGTTATTTGGCCCCTATGAGAACCAATATGCTCATTTGTGAAATGGACATGATACCTACAGAAATGTTGTGAATATCAAACAAGATAATGTCTGTAAAGGCCTTTGCAAATTGTAAAGCACAATATAAAAAATGAAGCTATTTAAGTTGGTTTTTTTCTAGCAAAGTGGAGGCGAGGGGAGAAGGAAAGAAGATTTGGGAACTGGCAGAGCATTTAGTGCCTCCAACTCCATAATTGCAGCTAATGTTTTTATGGTACTTTAAGGTTCACAAAGTGCTTTGAATAATAATAATAATAACTGGCATTTAAATAATGCTTTAAGGTTTGCAAAGAACTTTACAAATGTTAACTCTTGCAATCTTCACAGCAACCCTATGAAGTAAATGCTAAACTATTTGTCTGTTTACTTCTAGGTCTTGCTCAGCACCACTAGAGGTTCATGGGTGATAAATCGGGTTTTTGACCATGGGTATCCTTGGGACATGGTGTTCACTTCTCGATTTCGAAATGCATTAAGAAGTTCCCTCCCAACTTCAGTCGTAAACTGGTTAATTGGCAAAAAAGCAAATAGCTGGTTTGATCATACAAACTATGGTTTGGTTCCAGAAAACAGGTAATTTCTTGATTTCTGTGTTCTCAGAAAGGCGGGACCCCAGATTTCTTAGTGACGTTTGCAAATCTGGAGTGCTGCTGCTGCAGCTGCTATGCATTTATTTTATTGAAATATATGGAAAGACAGAGTACAGAACCACATCTAAGATTCAGTTTGATCAAGGGACAGATCTGTGGGCTATTGTTCCATTGGCAAGGAGAAATTACATCCTATAGTTTCCATTTGCAATCTTCTTAATGACCACAAAATACACCCTCAACAAGACAATCTCAATTCAATTCAGCAAATATATAATAAGGACCTAATGTGTGAAAGGTACTTTGGAAAGAAAAAGAGCGGTGACATAAGTCTCTCAAGATGCTTAGTCTTATAGAGGGCATGTACACAACTACATATAAGGGCCAGAATAAGATAAAGAAGTGGGAGAGGCTAAGCAAAACTACATGACCAGTTCGAGGAGAGAAAATTTTCATCTACTAGGGCTCATCTGCTGGGGTGGCAAGATGGAGGAGAAGGGGGTGGGTACAGTTGGCAAAGGAAGGGAGGGAGAGACACAAATCAACTGGCATTTATTAAATACCTACTATATGCCAGGCATTGGTGATATAAACTTTCTGAGGATATGAAGACAAAAATAAAACAGTCCCAACACTCAAGGAACTTAAATTATGACAATGGAGAAAACATGCACATAAATAAGCATAGAAAGATATATAGATATAGATATATACATATGTGGAGGTATATATAATAAGTTTTATATATATGCATATATTATATATACAAATATAACTATGTATATACAAATGTATATATATACAAATGTGTGTATACATACAAATGTATATACATATAACTGTACATACAAATAAACTACGCATATACAAATATGACAGATTATTTTTATTTCTATATGAGAGATCTGCACTGTGTGTATATATATGTATATGTGTGTATACAAATAGATAATATATGTGCATATACATATACATACACATATATACATACATATATATACACATAACAAGCAATTTAAAGTAGTGGCCACTACTAACTGTGAAATTGTAAAAGGCTTCATGAAGAAGGCAGCATCTGAGCTGGTTTTTGAAGGAAAAAATGAATTATATTGAAGAAAGAATGCATCTTCTAGGTACAGGCCAAAGCATGGAGACAAGATGGCAATAGAAGGCAAAGAGAGGTACATTTTTACTAGATATGAATAGCAATAATAATAACTCACAGTTATATTTCATGTTAAGGTTTATAAAATGCTTTCCTCATAAGAACTCTGAAAGATAGAAAGAATAATTATTATTATGTCCATTCTGCAGTTTAAAAATAGAGGCTCAGATAGGGAAGGTAGATTGCCTAAGGTCATCCGACTAATGAATGCAGGAATCAGGGCTTAATTCTGACTTCAAAAGCAGAGCAATGAGTGCCAGAATCAGTAGCTTCTACTTTATTCTGTAAACAATAGGAGCCACTAATGGATTTTGAGGAGTTATACAACTGAAATGGTATATTAACAGGATTCCAGGGACAGCCATATGAAGGATAATTATATTGACTAGAAGACTGTTTAGAAGGTTAAAACAATAAGTGGTGGAGTGAAGAGACAGTTGGATGTGGGAGTCAGGAAACCTGGGTTGGACTCCAGGCCCTGGTGGTTAACTAGATGTGTGACCCTAGACAAGTTATGTAATCTCTCTGTTCCTCAGCTTCTTCATCTGTAAAGGGGAGATAACAACACTTCAGTAGATGCTTCACAAGGATGTTGTAAGGAATTGCTTTGTAAACTTTAAAGCCCTATATAGATGGGAACTATCATTAATATAGATTAGAAGAGAGAAGAGGCTGAACTAGAGTAGTAGTGACCTAGGTAGAAAGGAGGGGATGAAAGCGAGAGATCTTGCTGAGGTATTACTGGGGAAGGGAGAGGTAGAGAGAAGAGCTAAAGATAACTCCAAGGTTACAAGCCTGAGTGACTGAGGAAATGGTACTGCCATTAACACAAATGCAGAAGTTAAAGGGAGGGGTAGATTTGGGGAGAAAGTTGATGAGTTACATTTTGGACTTTGTGAGGTGCTATGGACATGAAGGTAGCAATATCCCACAAGAATTGGATACATAAAACTTGAACTCTGGAAAAGTTTGGAATGGAGTTACAGATGTGTTTTATATAAGCAAAGGGGCAATAATTGAAGTCTCAAACAATATGTCTTCCAACTAGCTTTCTGAATTTGTTTTCACATTACTCCCCATCATGATTTATCCAAACTAGATTTCCAATGTGAATTCCATACACCTTCCCAACTACATACCTTTGTCTAGTTTGTCAACCCAATCCTTTGAATACATGTATTCCTTGACTATAACTCTTAGACTCTTAGCTTCTTTCAAGGCTCTTTTCAAGTGCCATATTCTATTTGAGCTTCTTCTGAGCAGCCCAGTTTTTAGCACTTGCTTCTTCTTGAAATTACTTTGCATTTACTTACCATATCTGTGTACATCTTATCTCCTCTAACCCCCAAAGGTGAATGTAAACTCCTACAACACCAGAAGAAAAATGCTGTGGGATTATCTCCAGTTATTCTCACAAGATAGAACTAATAAGGAATCACTGAAATTTGGGGAAAAAATACAGTGGTGCTGAAGGGCAGGCAGAAAGCTGAAGGCCCACCTCCTAGGTGTCCTCAATCTGTTTGAATGTTGGTCACACAGTAGCCTATAAGGAGGAGCCATTATCAGAAATTAAAAATCCTTCCCTTCACAACTTCTTCTCTCAAGCCTGACACTTCATATTCATTGAAAGGGGAGAATTCCAGAATCAAAACCAAGATCAGAGGGAGGTCAGAGGATAAATGAGGCATATTATTCATAGGTAAACTTCTTTCTCTACTTTTATTTAGGACTTTCCTAAGAGAACCTGTACTGAATGATGAGCTCCCAGGACGCATACTTACTGGGAAGGTGTTGATCAAACCTAGGGTGGAGAAAGTGAAGGAACATTCTGTGGTGTTTAAGAATACTCCAGAAGAAGAGCCTATTGATATAATTGTCTTGGCCACAGGATATACTTTTGCTTTTCCTTTCCTTGATGAGTCTATAGTGAAAGTGGAAAACAATCAGGCCTCTCTGTATAAGTACGTATTCCCTGCAAATCTGGAAAAAACAACATTGGCTGTCATTGGGCTCATCAAGCCTTTGGGATCCTTGGCGTGTACATCAGAAGTACAAGCCCGATGGGCCACAAGAGTCCTAAAGGGTATGTAGGTGGAAAACGTGAGTGGGCAAAGAGGGTGGTTCTCAAACTCAAAGTTGAAATGATGGCTGATTGATTTTAGAAACTATAAATCTTCATAACTCACCAGGTCCCATTTAAAACAGACAGAAACTCCAAAAGCTGGATTTATATTAGTATTGACTGAGTCACAAGGTGATGATGACTTACATTGTATCTCTGAATGTCAAGAAAGTAGAGACTACGAAATACTGGCTTTGTCTACATAAAAGCTCATCAGCCATTTTAGTGAAATAAATAGGCCTAATTAAGACACCAAAATTGTGATCAAAGCAAAAATATTTTAGTCAAACTAGTTGCTTCGTACAGTAATATGAGAGTTAGGTTGATTTATAATCATTTATTAAGATGTTGATGTCAGAGTGGAAGACATTGCTAATGTAGTACCCACAGAGATCTCTCTCCTTGATATTCACTATCACTGTTTTCAATGACTTGGATGAAGGCATGGATAGCATACTCAAATGTGCCAATGAGACAAAAGTGAGAAGGCACTGACAGAACACTGGATTGTGAAGCAAACCAAATACATCTTGACAGGCTAGAACGTTGGGACGCATCTAACAAGTAAACAATTAAGTGAAATTTAAAGTCCTAAAACTGGGTTGAAAAACCATCTTCACAGGTGAAAGATGGAGAAAATGTAACTTGAAGCAATTTAGGTAGAAGGACAAAGATTTGGCAGACTTCGTGCTACAAACTTAATATGAGTCAACAGTGTGATAAGGCAAAGAAAAGGTTCCTGTGATTCCAGCTTGCATTAAGGGAAGCATGACTTCCAGAACAAGAATGTGATTATAAAGTGTTCTCATTACTTCTGGGCATCATATTTTACTAAGAATATTGATAAACAGGAGAGCATCACAAGCAGGATGATGATAATGGTGTAGGCCCTTGAGACCCTGCCATATAAGTGCCTTAAAGGCACTGGGGAAGTGTATCCTAGCAAAAAGAGGTGTAGAATACACATGGTAACAATACTTACACTTACAAGAATATGTAGGTGTATGTGTGTGTGTGTGTGTGTATATATATATATATATATATATATATATATATCTTACTTGGCCTCAGAAGACTTTACTAAGAATAGTGGGTGAAAGTTACAAGGAGACATATTTATGCTTGATTGCAGGAAAAAAATTCTAACAATTAGGACTACCCACAAATGGAAAGAGCTGCCTTGGAAAGTAATGAGTTTCCTCTCACTGGAAGATGACCATTATTCCAATATACTGCAGAGATTTTTATTTAGGTGTAGTTTGTATTGACAGGCTTAGGAGGTGTTTCCTAACTCTGAGATTTGATGATGAAGGCCAAAGAACTGGTCAGTTGACTTAAATTTCACTTTTCTGCTGGTTACTTTGATACCATACAGACAAAGACATAGTAAGCCTAAGTCACAAGGACTCCCTTGTGACTTATGAACGACAACTTGCCTTTGTAGAAGGTTTGAATGGCCAGGAACCTGAACCATTGGTTTTGTGACTCTCTTGGGCACAAGAAAAATAGTGGCCAACCTCACCAATTATATGTCATGGCACGTCATATGGTTTGCCCAGAGTTCTAATAGATGCCTAAAGGAAATCTTTAATTTTATTTTTTAGGCTTGAATAAATTACCACCAGCACAGACCATGAAAGAAGACATTAACACAAGGAAAGCAAATAAACCTACTGGGTAGGCTATGTCCCTTAATTACTTGCATATATTATTTTAATTTACAACTAGAGTTTTCAAAACTTTTCAGTATTCATAGTAAAGCTTTCCCCAAAGAGTCATTGACTAGTGTCTTAACCAGAGATGGCAAAAAGCACCGAATTTCAAACAGAAGAGAGCATCAAAAACTCTGGAAGAGTTCCAAGGCAACCTTTATTAGGAGTTGCAGGTGAAAGAGTAAATGAGGTGACCCACTATATTATGACAATGAGGACACTAGGTCACGACTATCTACCATGTCAAAGAACTAAGGACTTCAGAATAGAGATAAAGACTTTTCCTGTGATTTAATTGGCATAAACAACTCCAATGTTAGGAAATTCCTTCAACCAAAGCAGGTCAGCACCTTCTCTGAAACATATGGTTTAGAAAATTGTGTAGAGAAGAGAAAGGTTAAGTGATTTTCCCAGGACCACATAACCAGTCAGAGACAGAATGTTTAACCTAGGCTATTCTGAATTTAAAGACAGTTCTTGGAATATCCAATATACCATTTTGAGTCCCATGGACCTTGAATTTTAGAATACATGACAGTAGGAGGGATGTCAAAAAAGATAACATCATGGTTTGGTCTGGCGCCAGATAAATATAGTTTATTCTCACCAATCTGGACAGCATGGTCCCAGGGTGGCTTTTCCTTAGCTGAATGGCCAATCTCTTCCAGGGCATTATTTCTGGAGCTTTGGTTGGGAGATTGGAACAGGAAGAATATTGAGAAGAAAGCTAGGATGAAGCATGGTTGGCTCTGGGGCTGGCTAGAAATATTAGAACAGCCTAGCCCTAGGGTGGTAGTTCCAAAGTAGTGTTTTTTAAAGTACTGAACTTTATAGTTAGGAATAGGAGAAGAATTTTGAGAATAGAAGACATGTTAGTACCTGTTAGAATGAAAGAGAAGTCATGGATATGATTCTAAATTTTAGGAGGAGAATTTCAGTTTTACCCTAATAAGATGAGCTTTCTTTTTTCTTCTCTTCTCCTTCACAAAGGTTTGGTTTACACTTCAGCCTGGTTTTGCAAACAAATCGTGTCATATACATAGATGAACTCTTGTCCTTCATCAATGCAAAACCCAATTTGTTATCTATACTCCTGGTGGACCCACTACTGGCTTTTAAGGTTTTCTTCGGCCCACTTACCTCATACCAGTACCGTCTGACTGGCCCAGGGAAGTGGGATGGAGCCAGGGATGCCATTCTGACCCAGTGGGACCGGACAATCAAGCCAACAAAAACTCGCGTTGTACAAGAGCCTCCAGATAATTTTTCCTACCTACTCAAAGTCTTTAGCTTTTGGGCTCTACTTGTGGCTGTATTTCTTATTTTCAAATAGCTGAAGACTTTGGTTCCTTAGAAGAAATGTCTAGGGTGGTAATCTCCTAGATCTTCCATCAGAGCAGAGCCTTCACTCCTGTGAGTCTTTCCCAGGATAACTAATTTGAGGCCTTATTCTTCCCACCTGGAATCCACATGTACTCTAGAGACTCTATGAAAGCCCTATTGACCAATATTCTCCAGAGTGTACTTTTCCCATCCTTGTCCCTCTCCAGCTGTATACTGACCATATTCTACCAACCTATGGGGAGGAACATTTTTTGTAAACCTTCAAATGCTGTATAAATGTGAGCTATGATTATGGTAACTGTTTTCGTCTTCATTATCTGCATCTAATGCCAGTGGAATAAAATAGTTTTTCCTGATTTTAGTAGTTCTGGAGGACTTAACGATCTGAGTATCTACACTTCCTTCTCCTTTGTGAAGTCTTATTAATTCAATTTATGTACCCTAGGCAGCCAAAACTTTGCAAATACTAGGTCTGTGGAGAGGTTATATGCTATGCTTTTCATTGAAGAACAATAAAAGAAGCAGTGAATATTTTCAAGGGTTCTTTTAATCTCTTTATCGTGGGTAAGAGGAAGAAGGGATATTAAGATATTAAGGGATATTAAGGGTAAATAGGGGTGATGTAGGGAGAGAAGAAAGGGGAGGTAATGTCTATTAAGGACCAACATGAAGGGTAGGTAGATTAAATAAATATCTAAATGGCGCACACACACACACACACACAGAATGAAGTTTTTCAACATGTATTAATCTGCTGTGAGTCCCAGCTCAACCAATATGAAATCATTTGGCCTCATAATTTGGGAGTAATTCAATATTTCCAAGTGTTTTCAAACAAATTCAATGCCCCAGGAAGCCAACAGCCCTACCTCACTCTCATAAGCCTATGTACATGACATCACTTTCTATCATATGAACACTGCCTCTGAGAGCTTCATCTTGTGACAATACTGTGAGGAATTAGAGGGAATTTCTACTCAGATTCATGACTCCAAACAATATCTAGGCTCAGGATTTATAGAAGAACAATGCAATTCTCCATCTCTTTTATGTACTGGATTTCTATAACAACTTTTCAGCACAAAGTTCAAGCTAACCTTCCCATGAGAGACATCACGGACATCGTTTATTACTGTGCTGGAGAGTGAGTGGCAAAGAGAAAGGCTCAGAAGGGGAAATCAGAGGAAGAGAAAAAGAAGACAGCTTAGAGAAGCAAAAGTAACTGTGGTGTCAGAGAATAGAAGTTATATGAATTGGACCTAGTATCAGCTAGGCCTGCACAAAGTTCACCTTGGTCATTGTACTAGGAAGATCATAAGTTTAGACCTAGAAGAAAACTAAGGTTTGTAATCCAACCCCCTTACTTTACAGATAAAGAAACTGAGGCAAAGTGAAACGCCCAAGGTAGTGAGATAGGTAGGATGTGACTCTGGGTTCTCTAAATCCCAAGCCACTGATGTTCCCATTGTGTCATGTTGTTTTGGAGTTGGTTTAATCATCCATCTAAAATCAACAAGAAAGACATTTTCATGGGACACTCTGTCATTACATTTTGCTGGGTGTGTGGTTAGCATTTGCTAAATGACCATTCTGAAGATGATTACAGTTTATACACAAATATTTGTTGCAGAGAATGAGGAAATCAAGAAATACTATCCAGAACTCATTATGATCCTCTAAATCAAGTGTGCATATACCTTTGCAGGAGACATAGATCTTCTTTCCAGTCCTAACTACCCTCCATAGATGTTATTGTAGAAACTTGATGAGGCAGAAGTAGCTGTCTCACATAGAACAAAAGATGACCTATAAGACCAGAGAAGGGTAAATGTGACATTTTCAAATAATGGAAGTGAGTGAAGTCTGCAAACTTTAGGCCAGTAAGATTGATTTGATTCCTGAAAAAAATTTCAAATGTATTAGTAGGGTAATGCTGCATAAATATTTAGAAAGGGAAACAATAATCACTAAGAACCAGCATAGCTTGACCAAAAATAGATGTTCCTAGACTAACTTCATTTTCTATTCTGATATTAGATCGGTAGAACAGGGGAATGTTCTAGACGTAGTAAAACTATCTTTTAGTAAAATTGACTGGGCTTAAAACAGAAAAACACCAATGACTACCAGAGTGTGAGACACATTAATATCTCAATTAGATAATGTTTTTAAGGGAATGATTTAATATTACACAGATAGTTATTTAAAAGGAATGGTTTAATATTATACTTTAGGTAGTTGTTTAAAAGAATGATTTAACATTATACATTTAAATTATTGATATAATTTGTTCAGTCCTCTTTCTACTACACCAGAAACGTAAAAGATTCCACCATGCAGGCAGCATTATTCTCTAACACTCCTGAGTGCGGCTGAAGCAGATTAAAATGTAATTGGGAAATAGCAAAATAAACCAAAGTACAATAGAACATAGATAATGTTAATAGGTAACTCAATATGCCACCAAAAGGTATCCTTAGTTATGGATTAGTGGTCCCATTTCTATTTGAATTTGATTATCACTGAATTCCACCATATCTACTATACTTTTGAGTAGAGTAGGGGGCCATCAAACCAACAAAAAGAAGGTATCACAACTCCAAAAAAATTGGGAGTACCTTATTTAAATGTTTGTCTGAATTGCATTTTTTTTTGCAGAGGCAGAATAGGACAGCGAAGGTGACAGAATCTGTTTGTAACAATAGGAAGACTGAGATTTTTAAAGAATTCAGAAATTCAGCTCTCCCTAGTAGTCTACTTTAGAATTGAGCTGCTGACTGTTTTATCCTGGACCACTTTTTGGGACTTAGACATCATGAAGCAATCTGAGGGTACAGATGGAAGAGGGCTAAACCTCCTTCACTTTCTTTCACAAGTCTCTAACAATTTTGGAAGTAGCTTGTCTCTCCTTCACACAATTAAAGAAATATAATAGTAGAAAGGCAGTATGGATATCCTTTAACTACTTTAACTGAAAAGGATGTCTCATTGTTTATTTTCTCTGACATAGCTGAGCAGTGCCAAGTTTTAGTGTATAATTTTAAGCAAGAACAGATTATTTGGACTCTCAATTCTTTTTAAAAAAAAAGGATAACTCAGAGACTGTGGCCAAGTATCTCCCTTTGGCAAATAAAATAAGCCTACCAGGCCAGTTTCCTTTGAGATGGATGTTTGATTATGCTTTGATTATGGCTTGTTTTCCTGCTCTCTGTTCTCCTGAAAGAGGCAATTGTGATAATAATGAAAGTTTTCACCTATTTGGTGATTGAGACAATGGCAAGAGCACAGGAGAGGGAGTAAAAGGTGAAAATATGATGAAAGTTGCTGAGAAAATGCTCCTCTGAAAAGAATATCTGGACAAGATCATAGAATCCATTAAGTGACTTCAATTCCAGAGTCACTGAGGTTCAGGGAATGGCTTGGCACCAGCAGAGATAGGGAGGAGAAGCAGAGCAACACTCAAGCCGAGGGTACAGGAAAAGAGGGGAAATGCTAGACTTCAGTGATCAGCTTGTACTGCATTGAATTGGAGCAAAGCCAATGCCACTACAACCAAGGGCACCAAGATCCATCATGGCGGACACTGGGAAAAGCTGTGTAAAGATTAGGCAGTGAATGCCATATGGATTCAAAAGACAAATAAGAAATCATGGTCATTTAAACAACTTATTTAGCCAACCAGGTAGATTCTACTAAATGTCATAATTATTATCATGATATTTAGTGGAACAGGCAAGGATGGGGTGAGGTATCAACATTTGTAGAAAAGTCACATTCAATGATTAAGGTTCACATCTGGGGGAGGCAGTGTGGTAAAATGAAAATGGTACAAGATGTGTTTAGAATCTGTAAGGTCCGGAATTCCCCTATCTGCAGAACTGTACCTCCTCCATAACCATGGAGTAAGTTTGATACCAAAAGAAGAGACCAAGAGGCTCCAGATTGATTATAGGAGTTTAATCAATCATTATGATTAATCTGGGGTAGCTACCAGATGATTCAGGGGATCTCTGCAAAGACCCCCAAAAATCACCATGCTAATTATAGAAATCAGACAAAGGGAGGAGGAACCATAGGGTGCTTCACTCTGGATTGATGGATATTTTGGGTTTTTCTGCTTAATTTTTTTCAGTTTATACTTAATATTGAACCTAGTTCCCAGACATCCAGGCATTTACCCAGTTTACCCAGCACTATTGGGTAAATGCCCAGATACTCACAGTTGGATACTGGTCATGTAATGGTTACAGCATCTAAGTTATGACTCAGTGTCGAACTTATGATTTTAATAGGTCACTATGTCGAGGCTTCTACCAGAGTTTAAGGTTATGGCTTTCACTGCTTACTATGTATTATGGCTTTCACCAATCTGGATCCCATGGAATCAAAGGATCTGGGATCTGGATCCCAGTTCCGCCACTCTGTGTTTGACTGGGCAAAACCTGTTAATCACACTGGACATCAGTTTATTAACTTGTCAAATGTGGAGTGAACTAGGAGACTCTCAGGTCCCTTTCAGCTCTAACTCTGTGATCCTATGATCTAGCTATGGAAAAGGAATCAGCATATTAAGTACCTACTATGTGAAAGGCACTGTGCTAAGTACCTCATAAAATATCTAGGCGCTATTATCATCCGCCTTTTGCAGTTGAGGAGACTGACATCTAAGATGTGTCTGAGGTTGGATTTGAACTCAGGTCTTACTGATTCGAGGCCCAGCGTTCTGTTCACTATAGCTATCCCTATAGCATTTGAGAGTTGTCAAGGACCTTTAAGAAAACCTATTCCAAACTCTACAACTCTGGAAACTGTAGCCCACAGAAATGAAGTCACTGTCCCAAGGCGACCATGTCTCCATGGTTCCACTTCTCCTCTGACCTACTTTCACACATGACCACAACTCTCTTCTTCCTTCCTGGGGTCAGGAAAGGGACAATCAGCCACATTGTGGGAATGTGAAGCAAACTCTCTGGACAACAGTTTGCTCCCTCTCCCAATGTGAATAATTACACCCAACAAAGATTTTAAGGACATTAAAAATCATCAGTCACATGCTATAAGGGTGTTGTCCGTACTCCAAAAGAGTGTCCCTCTCCCAGCATTTTAAGTACATCCAAGGGGAACTGTCCACTGTGCCACCCATGGCTGACCTCTATGAAATCGACTCAGGCAAAAGAACTCCTAATTATAGCTCTGCATATACTAATCACTGCTCAAGAAAAGACATATTTTTAAAGGGCTACTCCTGTTCAGAACATCATAGTCTATGTGCTGAATGTGGTAACGTATTCATTCTTACTACTTCTCTGTTGATGTTTGTCCTTCATTCTCAAAGAAGACCATAACATCAGGAAAGTGATGCATTGACTTGTTAGTGAACTGGATTTCAGTGAGGCAGGGCTGTACAAAGTCACCAGCCTCACTGTCTCCTCTGAAGCCATCTGGGTTCAGTGGCAAGATATAGATCAGGATAACTGGAGATGGCCCCAGATGGAGAGTGCTTGTTTAATTGAAAACAGAAAGGCTAAATTTTATTTTTCATAATAGAAGCATATGACCTCCACAAAGGAAAAGCACTTAAAGGTTTTCTAGTCCAACCTAGACTCAGAAAATTAACCCCTTTACGATACCCCCAGCAGCTGGTAGGTGATGTGGGTCTGTTTGCTTTAGGTATGAGTTTCCATTTGTGGAAGAGAGGAGAAGGGAGATGGTACTGAGGAAGGCAGCATGTCCGAAGTGCTTTTACAGTTAATGTTGTATTAGTCAACAAACATTTATTAAGCACTTGCCATGTGCCAGACACTGTGCTAAGTGCTAGGAACACAAGTACAAGCTAAAGAGAAAAATAGTCCCTGCCTTCCAGGAGTTTACATTCTAATGGAAGGAAATGATACATAAAAGGAAACTTAGAAGTGAGGGATTGAAAAGGAAGGTACCTATGTGGAGCCATGGAGCTAGAGGTATCTTCCAGGATGAGAAGGATGCTAGAAGACGATAGAAAGCGAAATCTAGGGATTCAGGGGCAGAACCAGAAGCGTGAAGGAGTGACAATGGCTGGCCTGGGCATTTCCTTAAGATGGAAATTCCAAGAACCCACTGATCAGAAGAAGGAATTGTAAGCACATAGAAGTCTTCTAGGGCAATCAGACCTTCTCTATTCAATAATTTCCTGTCAGTGATTTGATTGAAAATAAGCTTATCATATTTGTGGATGGAATAAAACTAGGTGGAATTGTTAAGTGGATAAGAGAATCAAAGAAACTATAGATTTGGAGGGACTTCAATTAGTCTGACCTCTTCCCCTCACTAGAACCCCCTCTACAATATTCCAAACAAATGCTCATCCAGCTGCTTATTTCAAAAGGAACTTAAAGGGAAATTCCAAATTGTTCCTTTCCACTTTTGGAGAGCACTAATTGTTTGGCATTTTTTCTGACCTCAAAGTCCAATTTGCTTCTTTCCTATCAAAGCCCCATCGGCATTCTGTAGATAGATAGGTAGATAGATAGATAGATAGATAGATAGATAGATAGATAGATAGATAGATAGATAGATGGATGGATGGATAGATAGATAGATAGATAGATGGATGGATGGATGGACAGACAGACAGACAGATAGACAGACAGATAGGCAAGGAGAGAGAGAGAGAGAGAGAGAGAGAGAGAGGCAGGCAGACAAGTAGATAGGTAGATAGATAAGTGGATAGGTATGTGGGTGGGTAGGTAGAGTATTTATCAAGCACTTACTGTGTGCAAGGCACTGTTCTGGTGTTAGAGATATAAATACGAACAAGCAGGACAGTTTCTGCCTTCAAGGAACTTACATTCCAATGATGGGTGGCTTGAAATCAGAGGGACTGACATTACCCAAGTGGAAGGCATGGTGAGGAGATTGCCAGGAACTGTTATAGAGGCCTGGACCTCCAGTAAGATAAAACAGAAACTCACCTATCACAGCCAACAGACAGAGTCCAAAGTTCTGGTGGAAAGCAGGGGGAGATGGTGGTCCAAGTAAAGGAAACATGGTAAGGAGACAGTTAGGAAATGGTATATGTTTTTGTAGGTTCAGCTTCTCAACTAATTGTGGACAATCCTAACTCACATTATCTTCACACACACACACACACACACACACACACACACACACACACACACACACACACGATAAGACTTTATGTAGTTCGGTCTACTCCATTATGTCTCTGTTCCCATGATTCCTTAGAATTCCCTCTACTGTATCTGTAGGGGTGGTTAGAGTGATTCCAGTAGGTTACTGGTTACTTGCCCAATTGATTGCATGATACTTCCCCATTTTGTCTTTTACTCTACAGACAGCACAGTAATCAGCAATGGTGTGTCCACCCCAGAAATCCTGCCTACTAGCATGTTTGCCTTTGGAATTCATCAGCTATATTTTATTAAGATCATTTTACTATGATGGGAAGCTTCCATGAACAATATCTCTCATCTCTCCCAAGCCAGACAAAGCCACAGGAATGTTTGCTAAGCCCAGCTCAATGTGGAAAAAGTACGAGATACATAGGGCTATGGGCTAGCTAGGTGGTGCAGTAGATAGAGCACTAGTAGAACTAGACCTAAGTTCAAATCCAGCCTCAGACATTTAGTAGCTATGTGACCTGGGCAAATCATTTAACCTCTGTTTTAGTTTCCTCATATGTAAAGTAAGCTGGAGAAGGAAACAGCAAAATATTCTAGCATCTTTGCCAATAAAATCCCAAATGGAGTCACAAAGAGTCTGACATGACTGAAAAACGATGGGGCAGTCTCCTAAGGAAAAGATGGATGCAAAAAAAATGCATTCTTAGGGGACAGAGGTATAATTCCTTTGAGAGCTCAGGGAAGAGTTACATCAGGATTTCAAAATCATGATTTGACAAAGAAATTTCATTCCATTTCTTTTTTGTTGTTTGTCCTTCATTCTCAAAGAGGACCATGACATCAGGGAGGTGATGCCATGACATGCAAGTGAGTGGGATTTAAGTGAGGGAGGGCTGTGCAAAGATACCAGCTTCATGTTCTCCTCTGGAGCCTTCTGGGTTCAGTGGTAATATGTAGATCAGTAGGGCTGGAGATGGCCCTTCATCCATTCCATTTCTAGTGATCAGACAAACCCCAGGAGTTCTAATGCTCCCAGGATCCAAAATTATGTTTAATCCTAAGAAAAGACAAACGGTGAGTGCTGCCAGGCTGCAAGGAACACAAAAAGACTCCAAGACAAACAATGATGAAATGCCAATCTTGCGTAGCATTGATATGTAAGGTCTGAACACCTAGTATGAACAGTAGTCTAAAAACTGGTTCAAATTCCAAAGCAAAGATAAGAAATCATTATTGGTTGGAGATATTTAATAATTTAACAATTCAGTTGAATTCCTTGTTATCACAAATGCCATTTTTATGTCTTGTGGAACACTCAGGATTAAGATAAAATATTGTCATCATGAAAGCTGAATCTTGTGATAACGAGCTCTTGTTTTACTGAATAAAGTAGTCCTCCTTACTTCTCCCTTGACCCAGGAGACCATGGCAAAACAGGTTACAATCACTGGAGCTGGAGTGAATGGCCTGTCATTAAATGCTGCTGAGAAAAGGGGCTGGACTTAGCTCTTCTCGGCAATGCAAGGATCTAAGATAACTCCAAAAGACTCATGATGGAAAATGCTATCCACATCCAGAAAAAAAGAACTATGGAGTCTGAATGCAGATCAAATCATACTATTTGCTCTCTTTTTTTGTTTTGTTTCTTCTTTCTCATGGTTCCTCCCATTGGTTCTAATCCTTCACAGCATAACTAATGTGAAAATATGTTCAATATGAATGTATATGCCTACATCAAATTGCATGCTTTCTTGGGGAGGGGGGAAAGAAGAGAGGGGGAGAAAATTTAGAACTCAAAATCTTATGGAAGTGAATATTGAAAACTAAAAATAAATGAAATAATTAATTTTTAAAAAGAAAACTACAAGTTAAAAGAAAAGAAAAGGGCCTGGAGCTCACCTGCTTCTAGAAAAGTAATGACATTGAGGGACTGTAGGATTTTACTGTGAGTATATGATCTTCTCCCCACAAATGTTAGGCATTATAGCCAAAGGAGCTATTGAGATCTCAACAATGTATTGACAGAAGTTTCATGTCTAGAAGGAGAAAGGTGATGGATCCACTATTTTATGCCCCAGACAGACCAAATATAAAGTACTGGGGCCGATTTTGACATGATATTAGAGAAAACATTGACTAAGATGATGAAGGACATGGAACCACGAAAGAAATAAGGTGATCAAAAGAACCTGGAAAAGAGATTTATAGCAAACATTCAAATTGTCTTCAAAACTTTGAAGATTGGTACGAGGAAAAGAGATTTGCCTTGTTCTGTTTGGCATCTGAACTAAAGCAATGGGATGAATCTATTTAAAAGACCAATTTCAACTCAATATGAGGAAGAGTTTCCTAACAGCACCAGCTTTCTGAACATGGAATGGGCTGTCAAAGGAAGCAATAAATTCCTCATTCTTAAGTGATCTTTAGTCAAAGGCTGGATGATGTATGGAAGAAATCCATACATTAGATTCAGACTGGATAAGATGACCTTTAAGGCCCCTTCCAGCTGATTTTAGGATTCCATGAAAAAATTGGCATCAATAGTTTTGCTTCTCTAGTTCATGAATAATCAATAGTCTTAGGGAATCCTCTTCCAAGATTTAATGGAAGAAGTTCAGTTATCTTTCTCTTGGTATGGGGGAAAATATAATGTATAATAACCCAGATTCAACCAAATGATTTATCTTAAGTGAGACATGAACTCCTAGGGATGTCACAATCAAGCTCCAGGAACCATGTTGGATGCACATAGACCTAGCTTACCAAGTTTTTGTACTGATTAACTGAAAAACTATTTAAAGCTGAGGGGTCAGGGTCAGAGGTCAGAACCCATGGGCAAAAAGCATCAGTTACATGCTAGGGAAGCCAAGCTACAGGGGACCAGATCAGAGTTCAGAGTTCAGAGACCAGCCAGGTCATAGACCAAGATTCCTGTAAACAAAAAAAGTCAGTAAAGTACAAAGTCAGCCAGTCAGTTAGTTAATCAGCACAGCAGGATCTGGACAAGACAGCCCAGAGCCAGCCAGCATCTGAAGCAAAGTTGAGAGAAGTAATTTAGAGAAGTAGCAAAGAAGCAACTGCCCACTGTCAATGGAAGTGTCAAGCAAAATCCCCACTTTGATGTTATAACCCCAGTACCTTAGAGACACAGAGAAAGGCATGATGGGAGTTAAAGTTCTACAGGCCAGACACCTTCAATTAGTGCCAAGAACAAAGTAAGGGCCATCTTAAAAGTATAGGTTGCTTTTCTCTCTACCATAAGCCTGAGCTGTGTGACTCTGGGGGAAAATCCCTGTCTGAGAGATCATTGAATTGTTCTCTAAGAGGCTAAGACATCCAACAAAATGTTTAAATGACCTATGCCCCTCTGCTTCTATCTTTGTCTCCAGAAGATAGGCTTTTACTCCTAAATATGCATTCTTTATTCTGTTTACAATTTTTCACTTAATCCATGTCTTTGAAAA
>CM053626.1:285836846-285852823 GCA_028646595.1 Phalanger gymnotis | reverse complement strand
GTCTACAACAGTTAGAGAATTCTTTAACTTGGGGGCTCTGAGCTATCTATATTTGTCAAGTCAAGAAACATTTATTAAGTGCTTACTATATGCTAGGCATTGTGCTAAGTGTTGGGGATACAAATGCAAGCAAAAATAAAAGATGGTCCCTACCCTCAAGGAGCTTATATTCTAATGGGAGAAAACATATAAAAGAGAACTAAAAAGTAGGGGGTTGTGAGAAGGTATGCATGGTGGCAAAGTCTGAAAAGAGACAAAGCTGTGTGGCCTGAGCCCTTACTCAGTATGGAGGTTCTGGGAGGAATTCACCAATGGGAGAAAGGGGTAGCAAGGGCAAAGGGATATTCTGGGGTGAGAAGACCACAGGGAATGGGAGAACTCCCAAAATGACAAGGTAGCTGAGGAATAGTGGTGGACAATCAGAAGCAAAGTCAGGAGAGCAATTTCTGAGAGAAGCTAATGTTTTAAGTATTAAATTTTTTCAAACAAACTTCCCAAAAGACAGAATTAAGCTGGATCTGGATTTTTCCCCTTAGGTTTTCTTAAGCCATTATTTAACTAGAATTAGATAGCCCAGGCGTAGATATTTCAGATAATTCAAGACTCCAAAGTGAAGAGGGTGAAATAGGAGTGGAGACCAGGGGAAGGTCATTTCCATTGGACTATACAGTGGGAAAAGAAAGGTATAGTCTGAAAAGAATCTCTTTTATTAACCTGGTGGAAAGAGAGGAAAACCCTCACAAAGCCAAACCTTTCCTACCAGTGATATCTACTGATTACAGAAGCATATCCTAGAAGCAATTTACATTTCAGAAAGGGTCTGAATTACAACATGGATCCTCAATAATTTTTGTGTCACGGAACTCTTTGACAATCTGATATAGCTTATGGTCTCCCCAAAATAATGATTTCAAATAAATAAGATAAGATACATAGATGTCTTTAGCCAGAGGGACTAGGCAAAAACATTCTTTGTCGAAATGTATTTTGTTCCTTCTTCATGTGCAGAAACTATATGATCCACAATACACATAGCAATGGCAGACCGATTTTGAATAATTTTTGTGTTGGAGGGGGAGGGGAAGGGGAAGGCTGTGTGGAAGAAGAAGTAGGAATAAAGAAATATAGATCCAATACAAATATAGGGAATGTCAAAAGTTTTAGGGCAGGTTTAAGTGAAACCTTTAATATCAATTTAAACAGATTAAAGCTATTAAAATTTTAATAGTTTAAAACTGCCCTAAGACTTTTGGGACACCCTATATGGTAGTATTCCTCTTAAGCTTATTGAAGTGTCCTTGAACCACTTATTTTAAAAAGTAGGAACTTAGTTAATATTTGCTGGATTCAATTTAATTGAATTAAAAGAAATGAAATCACTTTTTTCTGCATCTGCTCTAATCATGGCTCTCTGAGACCAAGGTTCAGGAATCCATACATTTTCAATAAGGTGGGTTAAAAGGCATTACAAGACATGGAGCTTGAAGTGACCCATTATTGGACTGAATATGGTGAATAAAGGTGTTACTCTTTTCATTGTACCATGCTATCTCCATATATGTAAGAAATATAGGTCTTGTCCTAAGCAACTTCCAATCTATAGTATACTGTAAATTCAGTCATCTAGCATCATTAGAGTGAACCACAATCTAGGTAAGGGAACTTTCTAAATAATTAAGTGTGATCTCCAAGCCCTTTAATCAACTACAGCTACACATACTTCAAGAGGAGACATTTCCTCGTGAATATTCTGATGCCTGAAACACTTGGATTATTTTGAGTGTTAAATGCATAAAGCTCATGCTTTCACTGTCCAAAAAAGGAGATGGATGATGATTTCAAAATATCAGTCCCTCTAGGGTTCCTTAGGGAATCTGTGGCAGTTCAAGCTTCCTAACTATAGTGTTGCCCATGAAATGTCTATCACCAGTACACTGGGCAGAATGACTTCCCATCTTCTGAGGTGCAGATGCTCTGATGTGCTTGGCCAGTGACACACAGTGTGGAACATGGGCCTTGGCTTGTGGTATCTAATTAGAAGACTGATTACTCCCCAAGCTTGCTGCCAATTACTCCCCATGGAAGAGCATTATTCTTCATCTATGAACTCTGTCCCATTCCAAGAGAAATGTCTATCTGCTGTCCCCACTGCTCTTTGCCATTCCCTGTTTTTTTTATTTTCTCCCATAAATCAACCAGTTTCGAGGAGAGATCCTACACATTCAGGAGTACAGGAGACCAGAAGGTTTGCAGTACAAATAGGTCCTCGTGACTGGTCTTAAGAATAGTGGAGGCGATATTGCAGTGAAGGTCAGTCGCAGAGCATCTCAGGTATACGAACCTCTTTAGGAGCCCTCTGACTCTTTGCTTTTACTCACAAGTCTGTGCTTTGAGATTGTTAGACATGATTATATTACAGAATCACAGAACCTGAAAATTGTAAGGAGCCTCAGGAACTATCTGAAGCAAGCATATACATGACCAACAAGTTATTGTCCAGCCTCTATTCGAAGGCGTCTTGTGAGAAGAATCCTTTGGCACCTAAAGCAGCCCAATCTACTTTTCAATAGCTCTAATAGGCAGGAAGTTTTTCCTTCTATCAAGCCAAAATCCATGTCTTTGCAACTTTCCCCCATTGTTCCTATCTCTAATCTCCAGACCAAGACCAACAAGTTTAATCTCTCTTACATGTGATCCTCCGTCAAATATTTGAGGACAGCTATCACATCCACCTCCAAAGCTTCTCTTCTCCATGCTAAATATTTCTACTTCCTTCAACCATTCTCTTAAGGCATGTTCTGCCATATTTTTACTATCTCCATTGCCCTCTTCTGGTCTTCTTTTGCTTTTCTGTGTCCTTAAAACACAGCACCTAGAACTTAATGCAGCACTCCTAATGAGGACAAAGGATGACATAGTTATTTCCCCTCTCATTCTGGACTCTGTGTTTCCCTAAAAGTAACCTAGGATAATATTGGCTCTTTTTCTTGCCATATCACATTGAATCATATGATCTTGCCCTCAGAACTTTTTCATGGCAACTGTTGTCTAGTCAAGTCTCCTCCATCTTGGACTGGTGAAGTTGATTTCAGGGGCTTAACTGTCACATGTTGCATTTAACCCTATTTAATATCATTCTTTCCAGATTGACGGGATCTTTTGTTTTCTGAAGTGTGTCTATTGTGTTATCTAGCCCTCTGAGTTTCACGTTTGATATCCATTTCTTCTATTCTTTTATCAATGTTGTTAACAAAGAAATGTTTAATGGTACAGGACCAAGGACAGATTTCTGGGGTGCTGCACTAGAAAACATCACTCCCCAAGTTGAAATTGGCATGCTAAAAGCTTCTCTTTGGGTCAAGGCATCCTACAAATTCCATATACACGTTACTGAACTATCATCTAACCACTCTCTCCATCTCTTTCGATGGGTGTAGAATTCTAGTCATGATGAGCTCCAAGAGTATTTAAAGGTAAGGAGACTCTTAGAACTTCAAAACTCCAAAAAATGTCCTAATTCAATCTTAAAATTGTCACTTCCATGACCACCTGAATTCAAACAGGTTTTTATCTAATGAATTAGAACTTTCTTAGGAATGTAGGGAATATACAGAAATGCAATGTTTCTTTTTTCTTTCATGCTACATGTATAACTGATATCATATTGCTTGCCTTCTTAATGGGGAGGGGAGGAACAGGAAGGAGGGAGAGAATGTGGAACTTATTTTTTAAATGAATACTAAAAATTAATTAATTTAGAAGTCCTGCAGGTTAAGGCATTGTGGCATAGCAAATATAGGACTGGATTTGGAATCAGAGGGCCTGGTTTCAAGTCCAGGCTTTCCCATTTACTACCTGTATGACCTTGAGCAAGGACCCAAAAGATGGTGAACTAACTGTGCTTAGGCAGCGTAAAGCCAAAGGAGGAGATCTATAGTTGTACTGAATTGCAAATAGGTTGTCCACTTTGGGCTTTGGGGCAAAAGACTCATCAAGCCATCTAGTAATTGGTTCCCTCCAACACTTCCCTCAATATATCTGGCACTCTTGCTTTGGTCCTCTAGGCCAGCAAGGGAAGGGAGATTTCGCCTCCCATCTTCCTGACATCTGCCAGCATGCAATTTTATGTGGTCATACAAATGATTAGAAGTCTTGTGGCAGAAAAGATCTCAGCCCATTCTCACACTTTAAATGCATAAGAAGCCAAGCTTTCTGGCCTGGGTCATGGCATCGAACGTGAGTACCTAACGGGACATTTTTGGTAAGCAGAACTGATGCTGTGGGATGAACCTAATGCCAGGGTAAGGCACCCAAAGCCCAATGCAACAGACTCAAGAAAAGGTGTTGGACTTCAGTTTTCAAAAAGAGAATGAACAAAATAATCACTAAGGTCCCTTCCAGCTCTATCTGCTACAAGATGCCTTTTCTGGTCCCTTCTGGCACTTAAGCCTTCCCTTCTGAGGTTATTTTCCATCTACTGTGTATGTATCTCATATTTACTCATTTATTGAACTGTTGTCTCCCCCATTAGTATGTGAATTCTGAGGGCAGAAGCTGGTATTGTGTTTTTGCCTTTCTTTGTGCCTCTAGCATTTAGCATAGGACTTGGCTCTAGCAAAATTAAATGCTTGTTTGATTGATCTAAGGAAAAGCTTTTTTCTTGTGGTCACTTTCTGAGCCAAAATGAATATTGGTGTAATGTGTGGAATCGCTCACATGGGTCTGAACCTGACAGGGATGTGGAGTTAGGGCAATAGTACATACTCAAATTTTTCAGGCTGACTCACAATTTCCAGGGCTTCTTTTTGATCCATAGTCAGCTCTTTTCTCTGCTGCCATAGGTTATGTTCTTTGTATCTGCTTCTTAACTGGAATGTTTTTTGTATGCTTGTACCTTCTAGGTGGTGCAGTGGATAGAGTTCAGGGCCTGGAGTAGGACTCCTCTTCCCGAGTTCAAATCTGGTCTCAGACACTTATTGACTGTTTGACTGCAGGCAAGTCATTTACCTATGCTTGCCTCAGTTTCCTCACGTATAAATGAACTGGAGAAAGAAATGGCAAACTGTTCCAGTGTCTTTGCCAATCATGATCCCAAGTGGGGTGATGAAGAGTCAGACACAACTCAACAGCAACAACATGTCCACACGGACTTCACGTTTTCCTCTGTGCTGGATACAGTGTTTTCTACTGGGCAAGTAGCTTCATTACTAAATGTCGCGGTCAAAGGATTCTTATCCTGACACCCCACTATCATCACTGACCTCTAGAAGCCGAGGAGTTACATTCCACACAGTTGCTCCCTACCTCGAGCAGATGAATTGTTCAACTTTTTCTGGTGCTTGGTAACTTAGCTTTTTTTAACTTATTCATTTTTTACAAACATTTATTATCTCTTCTGTCAGTTCTCACACACACACACACACGCACACACACACACATCAATGAGTAATTGAGGAATAAATAGGAAAAAGAAAGCCCTCGTAACAAATATTTGCAATCTAGAAAACTCATTCCCACACTGGCCATGTTCAAAAATGCACATCACACTCTGTATTTTAAGCCCATCATCTTTCTGGCATAAGGTGGGTAGCATGCTTTATCACTGGTTCCCTTGAATTATGGTTTTGCATTACATTGATCACCATTTTAAAGTCTTTCAAAACTGTTTTTCTTTATGAAGTTTTTGTAACTGTATAAATTGTTCTCCTAATTCTGCTCACTTCACTCTTTATCAATTCATAGAGGTCTTATCATTTCTGATGGCACAATAATATTCCATTATATTCATATAATATTATTTGTTTCATCATTCCCCAGAAGGTATAACTCCCTTTGTTTCTAGTTTTGGGGTACTATAAAAGGACTACTGTAAATATTTTTAAATATATGGATATTCATTCTCTCTCTCTCTCTCTCTCACACACACACACACACGCGCACACACACACACACACACACACACACACACACACACACACACACCTTTGGGTATAGGCCTAGAAGTGATATTGCTAGGTTAAAGGATATGAACAGTTTAGTGACTTTGGGAACACAATTCCAAATCTGGGCTTAATTTTTAAAAATTTCCAGAGACATAGAAAATTTCTTCCTAATCAATGACTAATTGTCCTTCCAGTTCAATCAGCGGACTCCTTCACACTACTTCATAAATGAATGACATATCACAGCTACACCTTTGTACTTTGTTAGCATATTAATAGCTGGGTTTTCCTGTTCTGTCATTTTTCAATAGTATCTGACCCCATTTGGAGTTTTCTTGGCAAAGATACTGGAATGGTTTACCATTTCCTCCAACAGCTCATTTTACAGATGAGGAAACTGAGGAAACAAAGTTAAGTGATTTGCCCAGGGTCAACACAGCTACTAAGTGTCTGAGGCCAGATTGAACTCAGGAAAATGAGTCTTCATGACATCAGGCCCAGCACTCTATCTGTTATGCCACCAATACCTGGTTACCTCTATTATATGAGTCTTACTTATTGTGCCTGTGAATGAATGAATGAAGTGGGGGAAAACTTGGATGTAGTCCTTACTCTGTGCAAATCAATGTGCTTAATGCTGAGGTTACAAAGAGAAAAATCAGTCACTGCTGTCCAGGAGCTCATAATCTAATGGGAGAAACAAAACATATGGAAAGTGTCAGAGGAAAAGGTCCCATGGTTCTTAGGGTGCCGCTGCAAAGCAGATGTTAATGACTTCTTTAACGTCACTTCCACTAATAAAATCACATCTGTTTCTGTTGTTGAACTAGTCAACAGTGTCACAGATCTTGGTGCCAAGAATTTCCTCTTCTGGGTCCTAATAAATAGATATAACTACAGCACCTGCAGGAGCAGCTGCCAGTCTATATCACCATGGGAGTTGCTTTCCTAGGTCATGGCTATGAGCACTGAGTCGGCCGCATTGTTATTCTCAACACTCTTGGGTCTGCAGTCCTAGCTTGTCACCTATCTTATTTCATTAGATCGTCATAACTCTATGAGAAAAGTGCTATGATTATTTCCTATCAGCTGTTAGAAAAATATCCCCTACAAACTGGAAAAACACTATTCTAGAGGCCTTAAGAAAGAAAACAGCTAAACCTTATTAATAATATGGGAGGTCTGAAATATTCAATATTTTAAATGCTGTTTTATTTCCTTCAGACACATCATTACTTTCAGATAATCTGCTGCTAAGCCTACCAAGTGCTGTCTTTTAGAGATCCCCCTTTTTAAGGAATTGGCAAAGTTCCTTCTTAATTAGCCTACCAAAACACCAATGTAAATAGTTTTTCTTTCATTATTTCTGCACTGTGGACTAACAAATTTCTACCCACCTTGGAAAGATTTGTCCCTTTAAGTTACAAACATGTTCTCTGAAAATTTAGTAAGCTTTTACTTGATTGGCAAATGATAATTTAGATTTCTATAGTTCTTTTGTGCTTTTTTTCATTTGAGGTTTACAACAGCACCCCTAGAAGATAGGTAAACTAGCTATTATTATTATTATTATTATCATTATCATTATTATTATTATTAATTATTTTGTTGTTTTGTTGTTAGCACTATTGCCAGCACCATTTAACAGAAAGTGTTTAAGCCAGGGCTGGGGAACCTGAGGCCTTGAGACCACCAGCGGCCTTCTAGGTCCTTGGGTGCAGCCTAAGACTGAGTCCAAGTTTTACAGAACGAATAGATCAGGACAAGAGGCAAGTGGCTAGGACTGGGAGTCAGGATAAGAAATTGGTGGATGCCAAGGGTTGTAGGGAGGATCTGGGAGAAAGGGAAACAGACAGCTGTGAACTGAGGGGGCCATGCAATCATCAGAATCAAACGTGTCAAAGTAAATCCAAGGAAATGAGGCAGGTGCAAAAGTCAATATTCAGTGATCTAGAACAGGGAAAAGCATAATCTGAGGAATAAAAGCAATAGTCAGTCTAGGGAGATTCAGACCAAGCAAAAAGGTGCAGACAGAAATGAAGTCTGAGTACATGTGTAGCGTTCAAAGCAAATTTGAGAGAATGGACAAAACAGATGAGAATCTGCCAAGAGGAGATATCAGATGGGAATCTGGATGGGAAGATACCAGGGGCAGTAGATCAGGATGTTATCAAATTAAGTGTGTCCTCAGAGCAATATCCAGCAAGATCCAAGAACAAAGCCTTTTTCTAGTGTCTGCTTTCAAGCACTCTCTTTGGTGCCAGTGGATACATAAAGGCTTCTCCTTGAATACTTTTCCCTAGAGCTACAAACCCCTAACGTGTTTGTGAGGCATGGTTATAGGGTAAACAAAGGCTAGCTAGATCTTCATATTTCTAACAGAAGATTCTCGGAGCCACATACAATGAAGAAAGATTTCACCTCTTGAAAACAACCGTTATCATTCTCATTCTCCTATCAATTTTCACTAAATTCTAAGTGTTGGTATATAAGAGATAGCAGATGGTTAGTGTAAGTGCTGCCTTGGTATACAGAAAAATAGTAAAATAATCAGAGGAAGGCCTCTTCCACTCTGGAAGGACCTTCTGTAAAGGAGAGAATCTTTAGCAGACATGGTCTAAATGAGGGGTCAGCAAATTGTGTCCCGTGGGCCAAATCCAGCCTACATGCCTGTTTTTGGACTGCTGGCTAGCTAAGAATGATTTTTTTTACATTTTTAAATAAAGTTTTATCATATTTTAAAGTATGAAAATAATCTTAGGTCATGAACGGTACAAAAACAGGTCACAGGAACTGGCTGTCGGGCAGTAGTTTACTGATCCTTGTAGCCTGGAATCAGGGAAAAGGCACATATTCTCTTTTCTGTCATAGGCCTTTTGTAAGATACGTCTAACAAACAAGCTGATGGTGGATGTAACCAAGAATGAGCAACCTGTTAAAAGGTGTGAATGACATCTCACCAACCACAGTTAAAACTGAGTATGAAATTCCATTACAAAAAAAAATGGTTAAATAACAAAGTCATTTACCTCCACCTTGAGAAGTTTGGAGGAGAATTGAATAATTAAATATAATTTTTTTTTCTTTTTACTCTCCACCCAGGGGGCATCATTAAAGATCTCGCCCAGAAGAAAATTAGCTATATTGCTTACCTGGATGAACTAGCTATATACATATAAGCAAAGCCCACCATCTTGTTTCTGTTCCTCAAGGATCCTAGACTGGGAAAGGAAGTTTTCCTTGGCCTCTGTACCTCTTACTAAAACCAGCTTCCAGGACCTGGGAAATGAGATAGAGCCAGAAATGCCATTGGGATTCAGTGGAACAGAACATTCAAGACTTTATAAACTGGAGTCATGGCTGATTCTTCTGAGTCTGCCTTGGTGTCTCATTGGCTAAAGGTTTGGGGGACCCCAGAACCATTTGTTGCTGTTCTGCTTATTTGTAAATTCTTACTTCATTTAAGATTGATTGGAATTGAAGAGCTGGGGGAATGATCAGCTATGAATGAAGTAGCTCTTCTCAGCAATACAATGATCCAAGACCATCCCAAAGAATTTATGAGGAAAAATGCTACCCATCTACAATGAAACAACTGATGGAGTCTGACTACAAATCGAAACATACATTTTTTTACTTTCTTTATTTTTCATGCATTTTTTTGTCTGTGTGTTTTGTTGGGATTTTTTTGCAACATGACTAATATAGAAATATTTTTTGCATGACTGCACATATATGACCTAAATCAAATTGCTTGCCTTCTCAACGAGGGGGAAGGAAAAGAAGAGAGAGAATTTGGAACTCAATTTATAAAACAAATCTTAAAAGTTGTTTTTACACAAAATTGGGAAAAAATAAAATATTTTTTAAAAAGTAGACTTAAGGGGGCCAAATTTTTTTTTATGAAACTTAAAATTATACCATAAAGCAGAACTCACCAATACTATTTGAAACTGCTTTACAAATATTTTATCAATGGAGTAGACTCACTAGGTAAGCAAGGTATTTATCCGGAGCTATACAACTAGTAGATGTCTGAGTTAGGATTTGAACTCAGATCTTCCTGGACTCAATAGCTCTTTTTTATCTACTATGCCACCTAGCTGGTCTCTGTCAATTAATCACAATCTACCTTGCTTGACTATGCATGTATTTTATAAGAGTTTTGTTTTTCTTTTTTCCAGGTTTTTGGAGAGGGAGTAGGACAGAGAAAAAACAAATGCTTAATAATTAGGAAAAAAAAATTTAACTCTATTTCCATCTTTATCTACCATTACTCCCTTAAATTAATCCTCTAGTCCAGTCAGACTGATTATGTCAATACCCACTAATTAGATTCCTAACTGCTGAATCATTTTCCCTTAAGCAGATTTTACCACAGAGTGTCATCATAAATATCTCTTTTTAAATTTTCTAGTAGCATTAAGTTGAATTACTTCCTTCTTTTAATGACACTTTTTTATAGCAAGTATAAGTCAGGATCCAGTCTCAGGGATCATGCAGTCCAGCTCTTTCATTTTGCAGATGAGAAAGTCAAGGCCCAGAAAAATTGACTACCTTGATCAAAGTTCACCCCAAAAGTTGGTGATAGGGTCATGTCTTGAAGATAGCATTACTAATTCCCCATCTCATAGCTTTGTTCTACTCTACCTTGCTTTGAGCAGTAGATATCAAAGCAATAGGGATAGAGTTTGAGGATAAATTCCAAAATGATCAGAAGTCATTTATATGATTGAGCATCATTTGTTTTCAAAGGTAAAAAAGTAGGGAAAAATGGACTGAATCCCTGCATGTCATGCCATAGAATCAAAGAATCACAGAATTTGAGAGTTGGAAAGAATCTCAAAGCCCATCTGCTCCAATCCATACTTGAACAAGAACCCCTTCTAAACATACACAAGAAAGTGGCCATCTAGCCTTGGCTAGAAAACATGTAGCCAGAGAAAATCATCAGATCCTGAGGATGACCATTCCACTTTTGGATAGCTCAGATTGTTAATCAAATTTCTTCTTACTGCAATCCTAAACTTGTTTCCTTTCAACTTCTACCCATAGCTTCTAAGTCTGCCCTATTGGGCTGAACAAAATAATTCTAATCCTTCTTCCATATGCTATCCCTTCAATACCTATGACAGCTATCCTTTCTCTCTGAGTCTTCTCTTCTCCAGACTAAGCATTCCCAATTCCTTCAACTACTCTATATAAGAACTTGATGCTCTATAATTGCCTAGTTGCCTTCCTCTGGAAGCTTCCAGGCTTATCAATGTTTGCCCCAAAAATGTGGCACCAAGGACTGAACAGAAAATGGAAATGGCCTGATCCACCTGAGTATAACTCCTTATTCCTGGAAACTATGCCGCCCCGCCCCCCCAACATTGCCTACAATTTCACTAACTTTCTTGGCTGCCTTCATATTGCTGATTCACATTGGGCTATAGCAGTCCTCTAAAACCCCAAGATCTTTTTCAGATAATTTGATATCTAGTCATGCCTTCCCCCATTTTGTATTGGTGAAGTTGAATTTTTGAACCCACATATAAAACTTTACATTTAATATTTCATCTTACTCTATTTGACCCAATGTCCTAGCCTATTAAAATATTTTTGAATCCTGACTTTGAATCCATTATTTTAGGCTTAACTATGCATCATCTGCAAATCTGGTAAGCGTACTGTATTTACCCAAGTTACTGATAAGAAGTGTTAAATAGCATGAGGTGATAGACATCATCGATCCCCAGACCACTCCACTAAAGATCTCTTTCTAAGTTCTACCCAAGTCTTTGGGTCTGACCATCCAACTACTTCTTTAATAAACACAATTGTGCTATTATAAATTCTCTATAATATCTGCCTCCCTGTAAGCGCACTCTATGTCCACTCCTCTTACTGACATAATATGGGTTTGCTGTGACAACACACTCCAGCTTTATAGAAGGAATGTTTTGAAGCTACCATTCCTTTATTACATTTCAATGGCATTTCAGTAAATGTCTCTGCTTTGTCCTAATTTAATCCTGAATGGGATGGATAACTGTGAAGACTTCACAGGGTATGTCTAAGGGAGTAGGAGAGGTTTGGGATTTGGCCTTGTGATTTTGGAAGGTCAGGGCCTGGAGCTGTGGGCATGCCCTTCCCCCTCT
Organism: Phalanger gymnotis; assembly: GCA_028646595.1. Classification (NCBI taxonomy): domain Eukaryota; kingdom Metazoa; phylum Chordata; class Mammalia; order Diprotodontia; family Phalangeridae; genus Phalanger; species Phalanger gymnotis. The sequence goes on along the minus strand of CM053626.1, from coordinate 285,840,738 downwards.
CTCTCTCACATGTTAGAAGATAATGAACTTCCTGTGAGCTATTTGTTCTCTGCTTCAGGAAGGTCTCTCCTCCTCCCCACCCCATTTCTTCTTCTAGACTTTCAGGTGCCACCCTGGCAGTTGAGTTCTGATAGGGAAAACTTGAATGGACCAGATCAACCTTGATCTTCTGCCTAGTTTTTGTGCCTAAACTGTAAGCCCACCTCCCAGCCAATGGTGAAAAGGGATAGAGGTGGGTGGGAATCTTTTCATTAAAGAGTATAAATTAAGGCAGGTTCCCTTTTACCTCACCTCCTCAATTATGGAGGTGTGCCCAAATCTTGCAAGGTTTGCAAAATAAATTTACTTTTTTTCTCCTAAAGATGTCTCTTCTATTATTTAAAAATCCTGTCCCAAACAGTGGAGGTTCCACCGAGATTTGCACTCTCCACGTGGGCAGGCACTTGACTCAGGGCTTAGCCAGCACGTGCACCGGAGACCGACTAGCTGAGCACCTGAGGGCAGGCCTGGTCTCACTGGAGAGTCACAAACTCAGAGGAGAAGAACTTGGAGAAGCAAAGTAAAAAGGGGGAAATTTGAGTGTACTATGCGCTGAGTGGAAATTGGCCAGCTGTGAAATTTTCAGTCACGAAAAGTCGTACGCCGTGTGACCCAGGGTAAGTCCTCAGTGTCCCCTGTCTGCGGGATCCAAGAGTGTCAACTGACAGATTTAAGGACTCTAAGAAGACACTAGGGGACTGAGCTAAGATCGTGAGGTCTTAGAAAACACCAAGCCACCTGGCCCTGGAGTGCCAGGGGATTGGATTTTGTGGGTTTTGTAACCCAGAGACGAGGGTGACCTGTCTCATGTAAATTGGTTGCAAATCTTATCCCTTGCTTGGACAGCCCTGGTGAGCTGTACCAAAGTAGAAAGGAATGGCCATAGAAAGAACTCTTAAAATGTTTGACTCACGTAGGGAAATTGGGTTTCCCCTGGTAATGTTGGAACTGGGTCTGAATTCGAATTTGAAATTGTTTATGTGAAATGTCTGTCTAACTAATGTTTTGTCTGTGTTGTTTTTTTTTTTTGTTCTATGTTCAGGTAAAAATGTTTAAGTCTCGGAAATTGAAATGGGCTCCTGTGATATGAAAATTGTTAGACAAGGAATCAGAGCTGAAGCCACCAGCCGGGAGGGCTGGGGGCTCTGAATTAAGGGTCGATTAGATTCTAAAGGGAAAAAAATCTGTGTACTTTGTATTGAATTAGTCTATCTAACATCAGGCAAGTGTTTAAACTGTAGAGGAGAAGTAAAGGGGTCTGTATGAAAAATTGGATGACCATTTTAAAGAGGTTCAGTGGTCCGCTTAGGATGTGATTAAAAATTGTAGGTCATTTTAATCTTTAAGTTTTAAGGTAAAAAGAAAGCAGCTAGGAAAAGGAAAAGCTGGGTGAGTATGTAATTTATTATTTACTTGAAATGTTAGAGGTATTTTGGGCCAAGATTAGGGAAGAAAGATTGAAATTGGAATGCAGAGGCTAAAAGTTTCAGTAAAAGTAGGGAAAGGGAGAGATAGAAGCTAGAAATAAAGGGATTTAGGTGGGGGGTTGTAGAATGGCAGCTTGAGACCACCTGGCTATCCAGGAGTCTATGTGCTGCTCTTAGCTGCCATGTGCTCCTGGATACACCCTTCCCCCACCCTCCACATTGAAAGACTGTGGGGAGCTGAAGCTAAAAGAAACTTGCAACCTGATTGGGAAATAGGGTTGATTAGTTAGTAACGAAAGGTTTTATTGAATCTGGATATTGACTAAGAGAAATATTTTGATTTGTATAATCATTAAGCTTTGCCCATGTAAGGTATGACTGAATTTTGTTTTCACAGAGATTATATAAAATCATGACTTGAAGCCATATACTAGTGGCTAGGGATGGGAAATTAAGCTAACCCCCTGAAAATTAGCATATCTAATTTGCTCCTTTGTTATACCCCTAGGGAAGAGCCCATTAGCAACTGAAAGGGATTTTTTCCCTGCATGTTATCTGAGGCAGCAGGATGAAGGGGAAACAGAAAAATATTTTAGCTTGGTAGAAAGAATGAGTGGGAGAGTTGCAAATCCATGTGCTCTTAAGGACCACTCCCTCTTATCTTTCTTAAGAGTCCAAACGTTGTTTTTTTTTTTTTTTGAAAGAGAAGTGCCCACACCCCTCCCCCCTCAAAATCCTTTCAGGCATTTTGTTAATTGCCAGTATGCATAAGATAAAGCTTGGAGAAAGCAGGGTGCCAAATTCAAATCTGGATGGTTCATGAAAGCAGATAATGATATGAAATAAAGTTTTCCTTTTCTTTTATAAGTTCATTCATGGCCAGGCAAATATTCCTAATACTTGGGCCAGAGGTAGTGGATGCTGAAGAATATACAGCTAAATAAATAAAGTATACTTAAGATATTAATGTATTGATATATGTTATGCATGTATTTGTATATTAATGTATTGATATAGAAATACCAGAAGTCACAGGATCAACAATTCCTATACGTGATAATCTGGAAATGCAATTGATGTCATCTGAAATTTATTGTTTCTGTATTTCTAAAATTATATTGTATTTCTAAAATTCTCTTAGATTGTGTAATTTGAGAAAACTATTATGTGATTTTAATCTGAGTTTGATATATGTGAATTTGCATGCTTTTAAAGGATGTGATGAAAATTTGATGATTTTAAACTGTTATATTTGGTTTAGAAATGTATTTACCTAGACTGAAAGGAGTAGTTCAAATTTTACATACATAATGTTTAGGGCATTATTACATTTCAATAGTATAAATTTTGTTAGAGTTGCATTAGGTTAAGAAGTTAGACAATTGCTGCAACCTAAGAAATTAAAACTTTCAAGTTTTGTCTGAAAGTTCAATTGAAAGTGTTTTTGCTATAAATCAAGTATTTATACAAAGGCTTTGTTGGGTCCTCTTGTAATCTCTGTCAATTCAGGATACATTGTGAACTGTTAAAATGTGGCTTTATAAACAGCGATCCTTTCTTTTACAGTGCTAAGGGTATTGGGCCTTAGAAATTAAAATGTTACCACTAGTGATTAAAATAATTCCTCTTATAATCTAGATGTTGTTAGATTAAGAATAGTACTTAGTTAAGAAATTGAAGTTGTTAACTGAACCAAGGACTTTTGGATATTCAATCTTGTGCAAAGTTTTCAGGGTAGAGGATTCCTATGGACAAAGTTTTAAAGTCGTGGTAAACTTTGTTATTGTGATAAAGCTAATTTAATTGGGTATGTAATGTATAGAAATTAAGCATTCTCCCCATTACAACACTTTTTTGACTAAAGAATTTTGTGATATCTAGAAATTCTGTAATAATAAAGAATTGAGTTGTTATAATACTTTGAAAAATATAGGGGTGTGATTTTCAAGCCTGTATCATCTAGAGATATATTTATATATGTTAATCTGGAAGTTTATGGACTAATTTGTGATGGCACTTTGGAAATTTGTGAATGAATCCCAATGTTTAAAGGTTATTTTGCTTTAAGAAGGAGACAGACACATCTCATTTTAGAGCTGTCCAAATAATTTTTCTTTGTGAAAGTTTAGTGACAATCCCTGTTTATATCAGGATCAATTTTAAACTGTTTTAAAGAAGAGAAAATACTTTTGAAAAATGCTCTGTAAAATCTTTTTGTGTAACTTTCAGAAGGCCTGCTGAATTTCCACCTGTAAACTAATTGGTTGCAGTTCAAACCTACTGTGAGTTTTCCAAGTTCTGGGTGAGAACCTTATACTTGGGGAATTAATGCTTATCTATAGAAGTCTCAGGGGAGGGTGGTTATAGCATGTGTTTTATGTACCCCAAGAAAGGCCCATTCAATGTCTTATTCTACATTTTTGAGT
>CM053626.1:285811552-285836346 GCA_028646595.1 Phalanger gymnotis | reverse complement strand
TCTCTCTCACATGTTAGAAGATAATGAACTTCCTGTGAGCTATTTGTTCTCTGCTCCAGGAAGGTCTCTCCTCCTCCCCACCCCATTTCTTCTCCTAGACTTTCAGGTGCCACCCTGGCAGTTGAGTTCTGATAGGGAAAACTTGAATGGACCAGATCAACCTTGGTATTCTGCCTAGTTTTTGCGCCTAGACTGTAAGCCCACCTCCCAGCCAATGGTGAAAAGGGATAGAGGTGGGTGGGAATCTTTTCATTAAAGAGTATAAATTAAGGCAGGTTCCCTTTTACCTTGCCTCCTCCATTATGGAGGTGTGCCCAAATCTTGCAAGGTTTGTAAAATAAATTTACTTTTTTTCCTAAAGATGTCTCTCCTATTATTTAAAAATCCTGTCTCAAACAATCCTCTGGCTGACTATTGAAAGTAAACACATTCTGGAAAGATGGCTGAATAGGTCAGAAATTTTCAGGCTTTCTAGATTTCCTCCATAAACAGACAGAAAATCACCATTAAATAAATGTAGAGTGGCAAAAATAGAGGGGTAAAGCAATTGTCTTCCTTAAGTAACTTGAAAGGACCTCAGAAAAGACAGGGTCTCCAGGGGCTGAGGTTTGGCATGAGTAAAGTGAAGATACCTACAGATCCACTCCACTGAATCAAGAAACAGTAGACCCTCAAGGGTGCTCCGTTGGGATTAGGCCTGGAGAGGTTTCATCTCAGCTTTGACTTCACTCACAGCCTCAGGAAATTTCACAACATTGAGATGCTGGGACAATCAGAGAGAGAGAGAGGACTGAGAGAGTTTGTTGTACCACATCCAAAGGTCTCATTACGAACGAGAATTTCATGACTCAGGAAATAGTATCATCTGTCCCTCACACAAATGAGGAAGTACAATCAAAAGGCTGTGTGGAAATTCTTCTCATAAACCAGTTTCACCTGCAAGAACTTTTCCTTCTGTTGGTTTTCTGATTACAACTAAGAAGTGCCTTGATTTTTAATACTTTATTTTAACTAAGAATAAGTGCTTGGCTCCAGGATTTTTAAGAAAAGTGATAACACACAGATTGCAGCCAATAATCTACTTTGTGCTAACAAGGTAAGCTTATTGAGGCAGTTTCCCTTGCTATAGGCAAATGTTTATATGGTTTGGTTATGTAGCAGTTTACTTTCCCTATATCTGGTCTCCTAGGAATACAAACAGAGTTGTGATAACGGTTCCTCAGTTTTAACTTCTTCTGCACATCAAGGTTATGGCAGGAAACAGAGAAGAATAAGAATTGAAAATATGATAGGAAATCATCATGAAAATATTCATCTGGAAAGAATTTCTGGGTCACTCTGGGGTCCTTTCTCCGTGGAGTTTGTATGGTGGTTCCTCTTGGGGTTAGTGTCTCTGCTGGGCTTAGTTGGGCTTTGAGGGTATGCTACTCTCTATGACTCAACTCTCAAAGGCTATTTTCCCTGAATCCATGATAGGCTCTCTTCTCTAATGCCAGGGGCCACACTCCTTGAAGTTGTTGTCTTGCTGCCTTTGTATTTGCAGTCGCCTGGGGAGAGTGTGTCCCTGTTACCTGTGTTCCCTACCCGTGTGCCTCAATGTCATTGTGCCCACTTTTCACGTGGAGGTTGAGGACCTCAGGCTACTAGTGCAGATGAGCTCAATCTTTTTAAGAAGCTCTCAGGAGAGCTACCTTCAATTAGCAAATAACATTGTCTCAATTCCAAGAAAGCTCCCTCACACTAGCTCAAGAGATGACTTAGAGTTAACAAGCCTTTGTACTCCATTAACGTACCATTGCCTCATTACTTCTATTCTCTTCTTCCCACTTTTTCTTTTATTATGAGGATAAAGGATTTCCACTCACATTGCCATAAGATCTCCTTTCTTTTCTTTGTCAAAGAAGTCTTACTTAACCCTGACTTAGGAAACCATGACCAAAAAAGTTGCAATTATTGGAGCTGGTGTGAGTGGCCTGACCTCCATCAAATGCTGTTTGGAAGAGGGACTGGAGCCCACCTGTTTGGAGAGAAGTGATGACATTGGGGGTCTGTGGAAATTTACTGTGAGTATATGATCTCCCTGCTGCTCCTCCCTGTAATTTCAGAGTTAATACATCTCTGATAATGTAGGGTTAAGTCCACCCTGAACTCTATACATGAATGATCCTTGTCTGTTCTTGTCTTGTACAAGCAAGTCTGACTCCTAGTTCTGCCACTCATTAGCTAAGAGACCTTGGAGAAGGAGCTTGACATTTCCAGAGCTCAATTTCCTTACCTTAAAGTGAAGGCACTGGACTTTGTAATCTCTAAGGTGTATGAATCAACAAGTAAATGGATGTGTGACATGCAAAAAACCAAAAAACTAAGGAAATCTCATAAAATAATAAAAGAAGCATAATATCCAAAAGAAGGGAGGTGATAGTTAATATTTAATAGTAGTTAATCTGTAATCTGCCAGTTAATACCTAGAGTTAATTTTCACTGGACAGGCCAAATCTGGAATATTATCTCCAAACTTTCATCCAATAGATAGCCCGGTCATCAGACTTTCCTTGGACCAGTGCCTCATCAAACATGAGATGTGGCATTGAGTTGACTGGGATCTACTTAGAGATAGAGTAGCAATAATAGTAATAATAATTATATATTAATACTAATAATAGCTAAAATTTATGTAGCGCTTTGGGCAACTAGGTGGTTCATTAGATAGAATACTGGGCCTGGAGTCAGGAAGACTTGTCTTCCTGAGTTCTAATCTGCCCTCAGATATTTCCTAGCTGTGTGACCCTTGGCAAGTCACTTAACTCTGTTTGCTTTAGTTCTTCATCTGTAAAATGAGTTGGAGAGTGAGTAGAGCACCAGCCCTGGAGTCAGGAGGATCTGAGTTCAAATCTAACCTCAGACACTTGACACACTTACTAGGTATGTGACCTTGGGCAAGTCACTTAACCCTAATAGCCCTGCCTTCCCCCCTGCAAAAAAAAATTTAATTTTTAAATAATTATCTGGAGAAAGAAGTTGCAAACCAATCCAATATCTTTGCCAAGAAAATCCCTGATGGGGTCACGAAGAGTGGGACATGACTGAAACTGATATGGTTTAGGGTTGCCAGGAACCTCAAAATGTCAGGGTACAGGGCAAGTCTGCCTGGAAAGAATTCAAACACTCAAGCCTTCTTTCAGTCAAAGTAGCAAGGTTTATTGTAACATCAATAGAAGCAGAAAGGGTTACTAGTGAATCTGTTCCTTGCTAGGGGTGAGATTGATACTTACATATGTAAAAAAGACAGTGGAGAGATCTGGATGGGATTAAGGAGTGATAAATAGCCTGCAGTGACCCAGGTGGGACAGTGAAAGGAGTTAAGTGGTCTGGGGTGGGTCAAGAGGATTGTGAAAGGCCTATTGAGTAGTTTGGGGTGTACAAGGGCCACTGTGAAAGGACTGTTGGGTGTCTACGTGGGCTGGGCTGGGTCAGGTGCCCTGAGTGAGATGCCAGTGATCTGGGCTGCTGAAATATATGGCAATATTCAGGGTCCAGGTCTCGTCGCCCCATCAAAACAACTGAACAACAGCATATAGCTAGAATTTATGTAGTGCTTTAAGATTTGCAGAGTGGCTTTCAAATATTACCTTATTTGATCCTCATAGCTCTGGGAGGTAGGTGCTACTATTATTCCCCATTTTACAGATGAAGAAACTGAGGCAGACAGTGATTAGATAACTTGCCCAGAGCCATGTAACTAGTAAGTTTCTGAGACAAGATTTGAACTCAGAGCTTCCTGACTCTGTGTCTTAATGTTCTATACTATGTCATCTCACATAATACAAATCTAGATAGTGTTACAAAGCTTGTGAAGAATTTGGCTTATAACAACTCTATGATATAAGAAGAAACCCACACAAGTAGGGAATAAACACCCCTTCCTGGAAACCTTTCCCTGCTTCCTGGAGGCAACACTGAATTCTGCTCCTTCTCCTCTCTAAAAGTTGACTCTCCTGCTCCTTCAGGAAACCTCTGGACATGGAAAGACCCAAGTCTACAAATCTGTGGTGACCAATGTGGCCAAGGAGATGAGCTGTTACAGTGACTTCCCCTTCGGAGAAGATTATCCCAACTACATGAACCAAGCAAAGATGATGGAATATCTTTACTCCTATGCTAAACACTTTGACCTTCTGAAATACATTCACTTCAAGGTAAGAAACCTTAGATGCTTGAGAACTGGAGGAGCAGATGTTACTCCAGTCAGCAGGGCAACCAGCTCATGGAAAGAAGACTGAGTAAGCTCCTGCCTGAATTTCTCTCCATGTGACTAAGAGGCAAGATGGACAAAAGGGAGGGCTGTCCTCTCAGATCTCCAGTAGGATTCACACTTACACTGAATAATTCCTGACCTCCCTTTATTAATTTTTTCTTTTCACCCAGGAATCAAGAGTAGATTTCAAATGAGGGCACTTACCAACATATCCTCTCTTTCTTGATTTTTTAAAATTTGTTTGGCTTGGTAGTGTAGAGGCACTGAATTAGGAGTCGGAGGATATGGTTTCAAATTCCAACTTGACTACCTTCTCCCCCTGTGACTTTGTGCAAGTCATTTGACCACTCTAGATCTCAGTTTCCTTAGCTATGAAATGAGAGGCTTAGATGAGATGTCCTCTAACCTTCCTTAAAGCTCAAAATCAATGATCCTATGTATAAATCTTTTCAACTTTTTGAGTACCCTTCAGACTTCCAGACAGAATAAATGCTAGGATATGGGAGAATTAAAATCAGTGCTACTGGAATCAGGTAAATTGAGTGACCTTGGACATTTATTTACCTCACCCACTAAGTCACCAGGGTGTGCTAATGAGTAGGGAGGGATTTGTCTTCATTTCTTTTCCTCCGGTAGAATGTTCATAGGAGACGGCAGAACAGCTAAAATGCTGAAGATGAGGCAGCTAGATGGCTCAGTGGATACTTAACCCTGATTGCCTCCAAAAAAGAAAAAATAAATAAATACTTAAAACTTCTTTACAAAAGCATACTTGTAAGCAAGGGTGTGCTGGTAAACATTTAACAATTGACTCTCTCTCCAAAAAAACAGACACAGGATACATTTTTACATTTAATATGCATTATAGATATTTTCTCCATGACTTTCTTAAGTCTAGATAATCAACAAAACAATGTCAAGCCCTAATTTGTAGCACCTGCCAATTTCTAAGGTGTAAAAATTAACACCAAAAATTTAACAATCTGGAGCAGCAGTGCAACCTGCCTTCAGCACTGCCCTAATGGTAAATCCTGCAATTTTTTTTTTTACTGAATCCTTTAAGGATGAGATATTTCCATGTATCCCCTTCTTGCTGTTGCTGTCCTAGTCCATCTTCCCTCTCTGAAATGTTTGAGAATTTCATGTCCATTATAACCAGAGAACAGCAGCCAATCTCATATTTGGAGCTCTTTCTTGCATCAGTCCCACCATGTAGTGGGTCTGGTCCTGAACCCTCGATAGGAAGAAGGTCTTTCTGTGCTTCCTTTCAGACAACTGTGCGCAGTGTGACAAAGTGTCCAGACTTCTCTGCCACTGGCCAATGGGAAGTGGTGACAGAGACAGAGGGGAAGCAAGATACAGCTGTCTTTGATGCAGTCATGATCTGCACAGGACATTACCTGAATCCTCACTTACCTCTAGAATCTTTCCCTGGTGAGTCAGTTAGACTGGGGTCTGCATGGAGGCTACTCTGCCAAACTTTTCTAGAGAAAAGCATTTCATTCACCAATGAGAACATTTTGTCCCTTGCCATAAGCAGCTCCAGAGGCATCAAACACCTGCTGTCAGGGCACACGTGCCTAACTGCTACCTGACCCAGATTAAAACGTAAAAAAATTGGGAGATATTTTACAAAATAAATACAAACAATACAACATATACAATGTTACTATGTGGTTTTCTAGTCAATATGCAGTGGCAGAGATTCTTGGGTATGGTTCAATAGCCTGTTTCTTTTTGATATCACTGATCAAATCCATCACAACATGGAGGCAAAATGTGCCTTTAAGGGCTTGCAAAATTATCAATTGTTATTCAGATGTAAGGTACTTCTGGTAGTCATCATCATCATTGGAATAGTAGTAGTTGTAGGCATAATAACAACATTAATGATTCAGAAGTTCTGCATCTCTCCTGTTCCCAGTACACAATCAATCATGGTGGACATCTTTAGCCAAACAGACTAGGCCGGATAGGGCGGTTTTCTGCAGGAATAATATTCAATCGTTCTGTATGTACCATAGCTGTGTCGGTAAAATCTTTAATTACTGAATTGTAGGAAACTGTATTAATTATTTCATTATCTGAGTCTAGACTTGCATGGAAAGAAACCAGATTTGTATTGCTTAGAGATTAAACTAGTTTAATGCTTTATTTAGGACTCCAGGTCATACCGACTCCAGAAAACTTCAAGGGTCCCAAACACTGATGCTAGGAATTTCCAGTTTCCTGAGAAATATATTTTAATTACTCTAGGTGAAAATTAATCTGTATGCGTTATTTGGAAACATTATATGTCAACCAATCAAATAATTGTTTCCTTTCTTTAAATCTATACTACAAAGGCAGTGTGGCCAAGTAGCTAGGCATGGAGTCAGGAAGATCTGGGTTCGAATTCTGTTTCCAATGATTATTAGCTGTGTGACTATTAGCAAATCACCCACCTCTCTGAGTGTCATTTCCTTATCTATAAAATAGTAATTTTATAATAATACCTGTGGTACCTATATCATAGAGTTGTTATGAAGCTCTAATTAGATAATATATCTAGAGTGTTTTGTACACGTTTAAGCGTTTTATAAGTAAGAGAAGGACAGGATGGGGTAGTGGACAGAGTGCTGCTGAATGTGGAATCGGGAAGGCTTGTCTTTGATGCTAGCCTCAGACACATTGGCTGTATAATGAAACAAGTCACTTAAACTCTGGGGACCTCCATTTCCTTATCTGCCTACCTCACAGAGATGTCATGAAGACCAAAGGAGATAATGGATGTAAAGTGCTTTATAAATCTGAAGGCACTATGCAGTTGTGAATTGTAATTATTACACGTGGTAATGGTAAGTTAATGATTTTCTTTTTGGAGCTATTAAAGAAAGGTTCTAAAATTCTTTCTCTGAGAATTCCTATTTGGCCCCCAAAGCTCTAAAAAACAGTTAACAATGCCTTTATAACTGTTCAGAGTTAGTTTACCGGTTTTGAACATTGTCCCTTCCCCATATAGGCAGTGTCTAGACTATTTCTCCTCTTTGCCTGGGAACAACAGGAATAAATAAACTAATAATAATAATAAACTGGGAATAAATAATGCCAGATGACACCCACACAATATCAGCAGAGTCTTTTAAAATTTGTCAGTGTTTTTTGTTTTGTTTTGTTTTTTGTAATTATCAACTTAGTCAAGAGGCAAGGAGGCATGGGGGACAGGGATATGTCCTTGGAGTCAGGAAGACTTGTATTCAAGCCTTGCCTGTAGATCAAAATAACTGTAAGACCAGTGAAAACACTTAATCTTTTAGGACCCCAGGCAACTATTTAATGCCATTAAATGGCAAATTTGACACCCTGTGCCAGTAGAGAGAATTTCCACAAGGTGAGTTCTAGATCAGAGGAGAGAGATCTAGACCAAAAGAGAAAAAAAAATGTAATCAAATGTCTTTTGACTAATTCTATAGATTTAATCCAATCACACAATATAGCTTATTTTTTTCCTCAAGTAACCAGTTGTTTTGAATATACTGAATAAAGGGGTTGTTTAGTGATATCATTGAACTGGTCTTAAGACTTGGAGAGTTCCTTATTCAATCTGTGCCTCATAATAAAAATTCTTATTACATAGCACTTTACCATTTGCAACATGCTTCCTCACAGCTCTCTTGTGAAGAGATTTATTGGTTGGGCAAATATTGTTGTCCCCATTTTACAGATTAGAGAGTGACTTGCCCACAGTTTTGGGTTCCTACAAAAAGTGTTGAATCTAGAACTAAAACCTGGCCAGTTCCTATAATTCTAAGTTCAATGTAATTTTCCTCACACCACACTACTCTGGTGGAAATTTAAAACAATTAGTGTAAAAGACTATGCAAGTTTAAAATATGCAACATTTATGCAACATGTATGATAGCTTTCATAACTTCAAACGGTGTAGAAATTCTTTTGGAAGAATGATTAAACTGAGCAGTCACTCTCCACCCCATCCTCACCAGCAGGCACCCACTTTGAGCTCGTCCTCCATCTAGCCTTACCCGACTCCTCCCTAAGTAATAGCCTGACAGAAGCGGCCTCATGTTGCACAGGCCCTGGTTCTCTGAGGCCCAGTACCCCAAGGTCACTGCCTTCCCTCTGCAAGGTGGTATCCAGGAGTATCTCTTCACCTATGGTTATTTTGGGGGTCAATTTAGATCTGCTCAGGCAGCTAGGTGGTGCAGGGGATAAGAGTACAGGGCCTAAAAGTCAGGAAGATTCATTTTTCTGAGTTCAAATCTAGCCTAAGACACTTACCAGCTAAGTGACCCTGGGCAAGTCACTTAACCCTGTTTGCCTCAGTTTCCTTATCTGGAGAAGGCAACGGCAAACTGCTCCAGTATCTCTGCCAAGAAAACCCCAAATGAGATCATAAAAGGTACAACTGAAAACAACTAAATAACAACAACCACAATTAGGGCTGCTTGCCCCTGGGCCTTTTTCCAGCTATTTGCCCCAAACTGGGACAAAATTGCCCATTATGGCTATGCTGCACCGAATATCTGTTGGGTTCCTGTTGTCTAACAGAGAACTGTTTTGTGCCTCCATTTGCTTCCACTGATATAGTTTCTATGCTTAGTTATGCCTCTTCTTTTCATTTTCTCACAGGAGTCAACATATTTCAAGGCCAGATCTTACACAGCCAGCAATACAAGACCCCGCAAAGTTTTCAGGGCAAAAGGGTCCTTGTGATAGGTCTTGGGAATACCGGTGGTGATCTTGCAGTGGAACTCAGTCGTGTGGCATCTCGGGTATACTGACCTCTCTATAAGCTCTCTGACTCTCATTTTTCCCACAAGTCTTTGCTTTGGAGTTATGAAACATACAAGGCAATCATAGCTGATGACATAAACCTTAAAATTTCTCAAAGATACCCCTAGTCCTAGCTTTCTACATGGCAAGTTTCCACTTGCAGAAGGGGCACGTCTCCAAGGAGCACGTTAGAAAAATGTTATTGATGCCTGACCATTAGGCAGTTTCCAGAGAAACCTATTTCTGGCTACTGTCTCATTCCTAGACAGGAAAAGGATCAGAAATTCAGATTTCCTTATGGACCTAAAGGCAAATGTCAAAAGATATGAGTTCATCTCAGCTTTGTTACTAATAAGATATTAAGATTTTAAAGTAAGAGTTCATCTACCTAATCCTATCATTTTGCAGATAAGAACACTGAATCTCAGAAAGATTAAAGTAATTTGTCCAGCAAAGCCAGAATTCTATTCAGGTATTCTGGTTCTAATTACTATATTTTTTTTTCCATTTCAAAACTTTGTTTTGAAGCAACAAATGTGAAGAGGGAAATCAAAGTGAAAAGATTGGCCTAAATTGTTTTTAAGGTCATTTCTAGCTCTAAACATGATGATCCCTGCTCTGAATCTATAATCACATATAATATGTAGATGACACATGTAGGCATAAACAAACTTATAAACATACATAAATTTCAATGTAGTTCTATTAAATGTTTTCCCAAATCTTCATTTTATTAATAATAGTTCTCATTTATAAAGTGCTTTAAGATTTACAAAAAGAGATTAAGTGCCACACCTATGCTCACACTGCTAATAGGTGTCAGAATCTGGAATCAAATCCAAGTCTCCCAACTCCAAGTTCAAATAATATTTCCACTACACAACAATATATTTCAGAACTCTTGAGGATAGAAATGCTAATACTGCATGCCTTACATGTTACATTTACTTTTATGATGCTAGACCCCAAAAAAATTTAATGTAAGTGGATGGCGAGGGAGGAGTGGTATAGGATAAAGTGTTTTCAGTTATTTCTTTTCTAGAAATCAGGGAAAAAATGTGTTGGACAGGAATCTGCTGATAAATGTTTAACAACAAGCTCTCCAGGGGGCAAAAGTGTATGTAGGACACATTTTTTGAGTTTAATCTGTACTATTAACATTTTCTCCATCACTTTCTTAAGTACAAACAATCAATAAAATAATAAAGCCTTGACTTGTAGCATTTGCCTATTTCTGAGGTATAAATGTTAACAACAAAAATTTAACAATCGGTTCCTGCCAGCTGGTACCAACTGGCTCCAACATACCTCTGAATACAGACTGGACCTGTGTTTTCATTGATATAGGCAATTACTCAATGAGAAAACTCTCCCCATCAATTCAGGGTCAGCTTCTTCTATGTTACTATGCTAAGAAGTCAGGTGACTCGCCTAGGGTCACACAGCCAATATATGTCATAGGCAGAACTTAAACCCAGATCTTATTGGCTCCAGCACCAGTTCTCTCTTCTATATGCCTTGGCTGCCTTTTGTCAAATAAATATTATTTGTAAAATAACAATGGGAGGGGCAGCTAGGAAGCAGAGTGGATAGAGCACCAGCCCTGGAGTCAAGAGGACCTGAATTCAAATCTGGCCTCAGACACTCACTAGCTGTGTGACCCTAGGCAAGCCACATAATTCCAATTACCTCCAAAAAATAATAATAATAACAATAAGAAGTCTAGAAACTTATCTGTTCCCCCGTGTACCAGTCTTTTGATCCTGCTTCCTTCTTTTTCAATTATTTCATATTCAATTCAATTATTTCAAAATGTATTTGAATTTACATTATTCATAGATGTTGCCTAGAAGACACTTTAGAAATTATCTAGTCTGAACCCCTAGGGATGAGGAAACTGAGAGTCAGAGAGGAGGCCTGATTTGCCCAAGATTACGCAGGCAGTAAATAACCATAGTAAGATTTTGAACCCAGGTGCTCTGATTTCAAAGCCAACATTGTCTGCACTATATGGAATTACCTTTCATTTGAGGACATTTCATTATGTCTCACTTCTAAGACATTAAAGCTTTCAAAGACTATAAAACTACTGTATGGATTCTATGGGGAGAAGTAATATAAAATAACTGAGACTTCATCCATCATGCCTTACCTTTTAGGTGTTTCTCAGTACTAGAACTGGTGGCTGGGTCCTTAGCCGTCTTTCTAAAGATGGCTACCCCACTTTTATGATCTTCATAACAAGATTTCATCAGATGGTTTCATGCGGGCTGCCTTCATCTAAAAGAAACTGGATGATGATGAGACAAATTTCAAAATGGTTTAACCACAAGAATTACGGATTGGGTATTCCTAAAGGGTAATCGTTTTAAAATAGAAAAAGTTTATTTGCAGAAATTTCTCAATATCATGACATTACGGGAAGTTAAAATTTATACTAAAATGCCAATATTTTCATCATGTTACTATAATTATGCTGATCAAAAATACTTGGAATTAACAGCTTTTAGGGACCAAAAAAAAAAAAACAAAAAAAAGGCTAATTAGAGAGTTTAGAAGAATCCTTGACAAGAAACCGACTGTTGGCTTCATATCAAGTTGGAGAATCAAGGAATTTAAATTTTCTTTGAAAAGTTCTAAGACAGATTGACTCTAGAAGTAAAATATGTATGGTACCAGAAAACTCAAAGAATCACATATTCCTTGGTGATTAACAAGTGTCAAATATCAAATAACAGGTATCAAACATTATTAGGGAGATAATTTTGTACAGAGTCAATATCATGCAGAGTACTGACTCTAGAGTAAAAAGGCGAATGTTCATTCAATTCCTGACTCTAATGTTTAACCTTAATCCCTGGGCCTTGATTTCTACATCTATAAAATGGGGGAATTAGACTAGATGGCCTCTGAGGTCCCTTATTGCTCTAGATCTATGATCCTATAAATAGAATGGAATACTGTGGGGTATAAACTTCTAGAAAGAATGACATGTATTGTCTAGCTAAATAGCCAACTACTTATAATGAGCCCTATATTTATCACCCAAATGAGAGTATCATCAAAAGAAATGGGAACATTTTAAAGAATGACCTTTATTGCAAGCTCAATCTACTTCTTCACTCCTATCCTCATGGTAACCACATCTCCAAAATCACAATGGAGATAAATGGGAAAGCATGACTCAACATATATAGTCTTTCTAGGAACAGAATGATTTCAAAGTAAATCGATCATATGGGTAAATATCACTATCAGTCAGTTGCTTTGAAATGTACAGTACAAAAGCTGAAAGTGCATATTTCATTTTTCTTTAAATAATTTCATTTCACAGCCTGTTTTCCTTTTAGACTTAGTTTATTTCCATTGAGCCTCTACTTCTGCCTGGGCTTAGTTTCATCATAAGGACCTAAACAGATACTCAGTTAGCTAATCCTTGGGAAGAGGTTACTTGGTCTCTTTCAGAAATGTAGTTATCTCTTCCACATTGAAGGGGTTAGGGGTACAGTGTCCAAGCAATTTAGAAAATCTGTGTAAAATTTTTGGCCCTCCCTTCATACCAGAGAAGAAGTCTGAATTTTTTTTTCTTTTCCTTTTTCTTCTATGGGGTGTTTATAGTATCTTATTGTAAAATATGGGTTAAGTTTTCGGTCATCGGTTCTGTGTTGTCTGCTGCCCTTCACAGGTCGTCTGCAGCTTCCACAAAACTCCCCCAAAATTTCCATTTCATTTTCTATGCCAACCCATGAAACTGTGATGTGGAAAGTCATGATGTGGAAGGGATATGTAATGAAGAAATCTCTGAGGCTTACTGATGGAAGTTGGAAAAGAAGTTAGAAACATTCATCTTAAGCCTATGGAAAGTTACTGGATGGATTATTTTGACTAAATAGATTAGTATATTCACACAAATAAGCAATTTAATGCAAATTTTCATAAATCAGTTAGGTGCTTTAGTCTCATCTAATGCTTAGCACAGTTCCTCAGGGCTTAACATAGTACCTGGCACATAGTAGGTGCTTAATAAATGTTTATTGATTGAGCAATTGATCTATATACAAAATCATTGAGTGGGCTTTTTTGTGTCTTTGTTTCCATACAAAAGGAAAACACCAAGCTTAATTGTGAATGATGAACTGCCAAGCTGTATCCTTTGTGGTACTGTCACTGTTAAGGACAATGTGGAAAGGTTTACAGAAACCTCTGCCGTCTTTGCAGACGGTACAGTGGAAGAGGATATCGATGCTGTGATTTTTGCTACAGGATTCACGTTCTCTTTTCCCTTCCTTGAAGAACCTACAAGAAGTCTGTGCGAAACTAAGATCTACCTGTACAAATATGTGTTTCCTTCAAACCTGGAAAAGCCAACCATGGCTGTCATAGGCCATGTCAGCCTTAAAGGAGCTTTCTTGCCAGGTGTAGAACTCCAGGGAAGATGGGCCACAAGAGTCTTTAAGGGTAAAGATATTCTCTTAGGATTCAAAAACTTTTAAAATTACCTAATTCTGCCTGATTGTCACCACTTGCCCAACTGTCTAAAATCAAATAAAAATTTTTGTCCAAAAATATACAGAATCTTTGTAGGAATGAGCAAATGAAATATTTCTTCCTTTTCTTAAAAATCCTCAAAAAAGCTTTCAAGCAATATGACCTTTCCATAGGCAAGGGCAAATTGTGTGTTGATGTAATCCAGATAGAATTGAACAGTTTTTCAGGAATTCTGAATCCTGTATGATACATGGGTCTGAGAAGAGAGGTGTGTATGATGTCTATAACTATAGAGATGAGACTTTACGTTGTTGCATATTCAAATTTTTCAAGTTGATTCAAAATTTGGGATGCCTAAGTCGTCTTTCAAACAGGGCAGTTCTGACTGTTTTTAGAAAGAAGCAGGGTGATACGGTGAGAAGAATGCTGGCTGTGGAATCAAAGGAACTGGTTTATAACTCAGCTCTGTTATTTAACACAGTATCATAGATTTAGAGTTGGAAAGGAGCTTAAAGTAATAAAATCCAGTCTCTATATTTTACAGATGAAGAAAGTGAGACCCAGAGAACAGAAATTACTTTCCCAAGGTCACCAATCTACAAAGTATCTGAGGTATATTTGAAGGCAGGTATTCCTGATTTCAAGTCCAGCCTGTTTCTGTGTACTATGCCACTCTTGTGTGAACTAGAGTAAATAACTTCATTTCATTAGGCTTTAGCTTTGTCAACTGTAAAATTTATAAAAGAATTGGACTAGACGATCTTAAAGGTCTCTTCCATTTCTAAGTCTATGATCCTACAGTTTTATCACGTCTCCAATAAATTAATGTGACATCCTTATTCTTGTCAAGATTAACCCTCATAGTAACAATGAGGTTCAGGCTGGGATAAGTGGAATCTGGAGAATAGACAAAGAAGACAATATAGGGCAGGCGAACAAGGAAGGTCCCAACAGCAGGTACTAGAAGGAAGTTTCAGCAGGTGGCTGAGGTTTCACAAAAATGCAGCTTTAAATAGAAAGTTGCTCAAAGTGACGCTAAGTGTTAAGAGATAGCTAATGGCGATCAGCAAGAGATCATCTTGGCAGGGGAGAGCAGGCAAATAAGTTGCATCAAGGTATTTCTGTTAGCAAATAGCAGACACCCAGGCATAAGGACTGAGGTAACAGGCAGGGGTACCAGACAAAGATGACTACCCTATAATCCTGAAAGAGAATCTTCAGTATCAAACAGGGACCTAGTACTGGGACTGGACTAAAAGATGGAGGAGATTCATCGTGATTGTCTGCACAAGCTAAAGTACAGGGAAATGAAGTTAGGGTATATGTCACAATAAGACCAGTTTCTGGGATCACCTGATTTGCCTCTTTAAAATAATTACATTTAGCATGAAAAAGTAATTGGCTTCAAGATCATAATTTATTTCAAATCCTGCCTCTGATAGCTGTTTAACAAGTATTTTAACTTCACTGAGCCCCAGTTTTCTCATCTGTAAAATGAGTGGGTTAAATTACAATCTTTTTAAGGTCCTTTCTAGTCTTAAATCCATGGCATTGTTCTAGAATCAATTTTAACTGTTGTATAAACTTTAGGGATAACAGTTGAGTGTCCCATGTCTCTCACCAGTATCTAAGAAATATTGAAACCAGAAGGCTTTTAGTGCTCCGGCTAAATTTCTCCTATGGAGAATTTACATAAAATCATGGGGAAGGGTCACCCAGGTTGAGAAAACATGGATGGGTTGTGACCTACACTGGTAAAAGGAGTGCCCACACAGATGAGATTACTGATTCATTGAAGTATTCAAGTCTAGTAGCTTTAGCAGGCATGCTCTGGTCAATCGTCTACAACTAAGGAGAACCCATGCATTTTATTTTTGTCATAGGGTTATGCAAGATACCGCCAACAAATCAATTGATGTCAGAGGCTACCAAGAAGGAGCAACTTGTTAAAAGGTATGAAATATTTCTCACCACAGAGACAACTAAGTGAAGATTCTCTTCACAAAATAAATTTTATATATCAAAGTCATTTTCATGACCCATAGAAAAGATTTTAAATATAAAAAACAGTTTTTATGTATAGTTATCTCTTTGTGTCTTATTCCATGGAAGATTATAAGTTGTCTGAGGCCAAGGACCCTCTCTTAAATAAACTTGCTAGTTGCCCAGCCTAGTGGAAGACTGTATCTAGTTGGCCCGTAGTGTTTGCTATATACCATTAGATCTAGATAGAACACATATTGCAAGTAATCCTATGCAAATCCTTAAACCTATTACTACAGAAGGCCTAGTGAAAAACTTCCAAATAACTGAGCTATCCAAAAGTAGAATGGGCTTTCATGGGAAGAAAGGGAAGGAAAGGCAAGGGAACAAACATTTATTAAACACCACTGTGTGCCAGACACTATGCAAGGTGCTTTGGAATCTTGGCTCTTGGAGGAAAATGGCATTCCCCAAGATCTATGGTTTTTAACATTTTCATCAATGACTCAGTTAAGTCATAGGCGACATATTTATCACGATGAATAGAGATCAATGGAAATTCTTAACTTAGGTTTAAAGAATTAACTTCTAAACCCTGAGATAAGCAAGGCATGGTAAAAGAGTAGTTCATCTGAGAAAACTCTCTAGAAGTTTTAGAGGCCTTTAAGCTCATTATAGGGACAACTAGGTAGTGCAGTGGATAGAGTGCCAGGCCTGGATTCAGGA
The DNA here is from genome assembly GCA_028646595.1 of Phalanger gymnotis. Classification (NCBI taxonomy): domain Eukaryota; kingdom Metazoa; phylum Chordata; class Mammalia; order Diprotodontia; family Phalangeridae; genus Phalanger; species Phalanger gymnotis. Next base: position 285,820,121 of record CM053626.1, on the reverse strand, counting down.
AGAGCTGAGTTCAGATATGGCCTCAGACACTTGTTAAATGTGATTCTTGGGCAAGTCACCTAAACCTGTTTGCCTCATCAGTAAAATGACATGGATAAATGGCAAGCCACTCTAGTATCTTTGCCAAGAAAACCCCAGTTGGGGTCACAAAGGGTTGGACACAACTGAAATGACTAAACAACAACAAAGCCCATTATAAGAATGCCCTCAAAGGATATGTGAGCATACTCTGGGGGATAGACTTTCCACTTAGGTCATTATGAGCTGTCCAGAGTGTTATGTTTGCAGTATGGACTCTCAGAGTGCCCAGGCCTAGAGAGGTCCTAGTTAAAACATTGTATTTGGTTCTGTCCAACACATTTTACATAAAACATGGATAAAGAAGAGAATAGCCAGAAGACATCTAGGAGGGTGAAGGGCCCCAAAATTGTGCATGTGAGTTTCACTTGAAGGCACTGGAGATATTTAGCTTTGGAAAGAGAAGATCTAGAGGGAAAGTAAATTGTGATTTAACTTATAAGACTATGAAATGAGGGCAGGCATACTTGTTCTTTGAGTGTCTGCCAGGGCAGACCATGATGGCATCAGGAAGTGAGGCTGCAATCACACTTTAGTAAAGTACAGAGGGTATAGGGGAAAACAGCACAGAAAGTGGTGGAAGGGGGATACAGAGGCAAACAATGTGAGGATGGGGATGGGGGGGCATGGAGGAAGGCAGGCAGAGGTAGAAGAGGATGGGAAGGAAAAAGGCACATAACTATGAATTAGAGTTGGGAGCACTCAGCAGTATGGACCCCATGAAGAAGAAAAGGAGGGGAAAGCAGTTTGAATTCTCATTTTATGGGGTTTTGTGGGGTAAGAGACTAACTCTTATCTGTGCCACCTTGAGGTTATTCATTAACATATCTACATCATCTCAAAGTGGTCAGTATAACTTTAAAGTCACCATGTCCACGTCATCTCAAAATTATCAGCACTGTTTGGTGTTCTACTGATCTTACTGCCGAGGTTTAGAGCTTATCTGAGATTTATATAACATAGGACCAAAGCATATCTACAAACATAGCTACATACAAAGAATATCTACAACATATCTACATCATCTCAAAGTGGTCAGCATAACTTTAAAGTCAACATGTCCACATCATCTCAAAATTATCACTGCTATTTGGTGTTCTACTGATCTTACTGCAGAGGTTTAGAGCTTATCTGAGATTTACATAACATAAGACCAAAGTGTCCCAAACAGCAAAGCCAAGATGGCTCCCTTTGATTCAGCATATAGTAGCAAGATGTGATTTTTGGTTAATGCAGGATACAGTGTGCAAATTATTGTCCTTTGATCTTTGGGACAGTGTGTACATGACTTCTAGGTTCCCCTTAACAATCTCACTTCCTGGTATTGCTAGTTGTTGACCTGAAAGTTTGGTTAAAGGAGGCAAACAGGCTAAGTGATATATATACTTATATATTATATATATAATTTATTCCCTTAAAGCTAGCAGATACATGATCATGGAGTCAGAAACTTCTGACTGACTGATAAAAAAATTAAAAGGTTTAAATACTCTTTAGAGCAATCCCAACTCCAATTTATGGTTTCCATATCATGAGAAAGTTTCTTATTGAATAAGTAAGAAAAGACAATTGACAAAGTAGTGTCAATTAGAAATTACAATCCCAAGATGTCTGTGTTTCTCCTGTATGAGTATATGCCCCTAGGATATCAAGATAAAAGAAGTCCTATTATTCTGGCTTATCATTTAGAAGTTACAAACAGGAAGAATACTCCTTATCAACCTTTTCTGGCCTTTGAAGTTGCTGACACAAGAAAGGGCATTTTTAGAGCAAAGTAAAGCAATTTGGTTGATTAGTTCAGGCCTTGGATCTCATTGGGATTCAAATAATCCGAAAGGATTGTCATAGTTTATACTGGCTACTTATAAACTGACCATACTGACCAGGGATGGAGAGTGCTCAGGAAGACCAGAACAAGATACGATTTTAACATTGAAAGTGATAGCTGTTTTTAAGTATTTGAAGGGCCGTCATGTGGGGAAAGGATTATATTAGCCCCAGAAGACAAAACTAGGTAGTATGGGTAGGAGTCACAAAAAGGCAAATTTAAGCTTAATGCAAGGGGAAACTTCCTTATATTTAGAGCTAAGAATAAAATGGGCTTCCATAGGAAGAAGGGAAAAGAGAGGGAACTTGTATTTTTAAGCACCTACTATGTGTCAAGCACCATGCAAAGTGCTTTACACAAACAATTTCATTTGCTTCTTACAACAACCCTATGAAGCAGGTAGTATTATTATCCCCATTTTACAGTTAAGGAAATTGAAGCAAACAGATGTTAAGTGATTTGCCCAGAGTCGCACAGCTAGTATCTGACGTCAAACTTGAGCTCAGATTTTCCCGACTCCAGGCCCAAGCTCTCTATCCACAGCTACTCGGTTCTCTTCTTTGGAGTTCTTCAAGAAAAGGCTGGATGTTGTTCTCAGTATTGTTGTTTGTCCTTTTTTCTCTAAGAGGACCAATGAAATCACAAGGGTGATGACTTGGGCATGAATTGGATTTAAGGGAGGCGGAGCTGCATCAAAATCCAGTGGTCAAGATGACCAGTGATGGCCCCAGGATGCAATGGGTGACCTTGGCCTTTCTAAATTAAGGTTTTCCCCAAGTCTCAATTTGTCTGAGTCCATGCCCATTCAATGATTAAAGGCTAGGGTAAGAACTAAGGCAAAAGATGTCCCAATTTGCTATCACAAAGATTTCATTCTGGGAGAGGAAGACCCTCAGAGTTTCTGGCCAGAACAGAAAATAGTTTCCAAGACATCCAAAGCTAAACAATGAGCCACAGAGATTTGGTTTGGGGCTATCATTAGCCATTTAATGAAAGCCAGAGTGATTTGGGTTTAAAGACATAATCTAGTAACTCCATTTAAAACACAATGGTCTTTTTTAAAGCCTGTTTTTTCAGAGCTATATTTCAAGAAATCAAAAATGAAAGCTGTGCACTACAAAAAGGAAATTGTCCCAGCTTTTTGGAAAAAGATGAAGGAGGACAAGAGGAGAGGAAGATAAAGAAGGGGAAGGAGGAGGAAATAGTAGCATTCCCCAAATTCTGCTCAAGTTGGCATATCGGGTCTCCAGATGATAGCTACTAATGCTCTCAGATAACACAGCAAAGACAGTTAAGACAAACCTTCTCCTGAGAAGCTGGTTCACCCCTTCCCACAAATACACACAATATCCGTGAGGAAATAAGCTTAAACTTGGATCTTAATAGTAATGAGGCACACTTGTAAGAAATATGTGTGATGAGGTTTAACTCAGATCACCTGCTCTGGAAGTCTTTCTCTCTCTGCATAGAGACCTCATGCAGAACCGTTGTTGTGGTTTGTTGTTGTTGTTGTGGTTTGTTGTTTTTGTTCCTTCATTTTTGAAGAGGACCAATGACTACTTATAAGGCAGAATGTAAATTCCTTTTGTCTTTGTTCAAATAGCATTTCTGACATACTGGCTCTATGACCCTCAACAAATCATTTAATTTCTCAGTAATCTAGCCAATACTCCAACAGATATAGAAAAGGTAAACCCACATTGATAGAGACAGTTTCCTCATCTAGGCATTCTCTATGTCTGTGAAATTACTGGACTTTCCCTATCCAGTATCTTTATTTGCATTACACACACACACACATATATATATATATAATACATATATATGCATATATATGTATACAGTACCTTGAACTTCCTAATTGTCTTAAAAATACTTGTTGGATAGATTGTTATATTGTAGCAAGGTTTCTTTTGAGTGTATGGGTTGAATTAAGTGGCTGCTGGGTTCCTTTGTAACACCTAAATTCTGTATTTTATAAGGATGCTGATTCTAAAATTAAAATCTATTCCATTCTCTAAATTCTTTGCTCACTTCTAGCTCGTACAGAAAAATCTAGCAAATGTGAACTAACATTTTTGTTTCCTATCAACAGCAAATTCTTGATTTATTTTAAATGAAAACAAAAGCAGTATTTGGAATCCAAAAACACCCATGAAACCCACACTTTGGATTTTCTAGGAAGTCTCTGAATGAATATAGGTTTATGCCTACAGCAAGGACATTTCTTGTTCATGTTTACAGTGATCAGACTTTCCCCTCTTACTGAATTCAGATTCCTAAACTAACCTTTGAAACTACTCCACTAATTTTACTTCTTTGCCATTTTCTCTCCTATACTCTACCTGTCCCCATTTCTCAAAATAAGTATTTCTTCTTGCTCTCTCCAACAAAACAAACCAATTTATCTATTCTTGACCAAGAAAAACATCCCTTTCATGTTTTGGTTCTTGAAATTTTGTAAAAAAGGAGTTGAAAAAGTTTGGGGAGGAACTGAGCAATGACAAAGGATTTATCATTTTTCTTCTTTTCACTAAGGGGCATCATTATGCAACCCCTCAAAGAGACACTGGACTACATCACCTTCATGGATGAACTTGCTACATTCATAGGAGCAAAGCCCAGCATTTTATCCCTGTTCCTCAAGGATCCCAGGCTGGGAAAGGAAGTTTTCTTTGGTCCCTGCACTTCTTACCAGTACAGACTGACAGGACCTGGGAAATGGGATGGAGCCCGAAATGCCATCCTGACTCAATGGGACCGGACCCTCAAGCCCTTACAAACTCGAATTGTTGCTGATATTTCTGAGTCTAGTGCTGTGCCTCGCTGGCTAAAAATATGGGGTGGGGTATCTGTGCTGTTTTTTGCTGTTCTGCTTGCTTATAAATCTTCATTTCAGATAAGACTGGTTGGACTTGGAAAACTGGGGAACAGACTTTCCACTAACCTATCCAGTAATTGGCAAGCATGAATAATATCTATGCAACAACCTCCTCTCGCGTCTGAGTTCTATAACCTTCATCACGAGAGAGGAAGCATATAGAATAATCCTAGAACAAAGGATCCTAGCATTAGATGGCATGATTCCATATGCTTTTGCTGATGCATTTATTCTTACCTGTCTGTGCTGACTGATCTCTGCTTCCCTGATTAGAGAGTTTGTTAATCCCTAAAATCATTTACCCTTAGGCCTTACTCCCTTCTCTGGCTTTCTCAGCCCCTTCCACTGGAGCCAAGAATCTCAGAACTGACCTCTTCCAATTCTCTTATCCCATTATACCTATAACTCAGAATGGGACCAAATTGAATAGTCAATATCATTGTCTCCTCTGGCCTCTTCTCTGATAGTTCACCTTGTACTCTATCTATCTCCACCCTCCATTTACTTTCTATATAATCTCTATCTTCTTGTAGAGACTGCTCACCCAACCATCCCTTAGACTATCACGGTAGGCTACACAAATACTTGTGTATGTATTGTGTACAAGTACTTGCCCGATTCTAGACTCACTATACATTCTTGTCGCTACTGAGATAATCTTTAAGGACACTCAATCTGTAATACCCTCTTAACTGGTCTCCCTGCCTTCAGTTTCTCCCACTTCCTTTCTGTCTTCCATAAAACTCCTCCCTTGCTTAATCTAAAATACCTAGCCCAGGATTTAAGGCCCTCCAAAATCTCATTCTACCCTAATTTTCCAGCCTTATTTCATATGAAATGACATGCTGTATCGAAAGCACTTTGCAAACCTTAGATTGCTATATAAGTTTTTAGATATTATTAGATTACTATCCATTAGATCAGAAGATCTTAATCTGGGGCACTAAAACTTGTATTTCATCAGAAGTGTATTTCAACATGATTGCTTAACTTGCAATCCCATGTATTTTATTTTATTCGTGTAAAAACACGATTCTGGGAGTCTATAGAGTTCATCAGACTGCCAAAAGAGTATATCACACACATTCACACACTGGGGAAAGCTTTTATTTAGGTCTGAACATTGCACATAGCTTAGCCCTAATTTCATAATAAAACAAACACAGTTTAACTAAATTAGAAAAATCAATCAGTTGACAAGTATTTATTAACAGCCTGCTATGTTCCAGGGTCCTAGATAGTATCAGTGGAAGGAAGAACTTGCTCAATAATTCACGCAAGTTACTTAAGGTGTTAGAGGCAGTTCTTGGGATGTACTGGTTCCACATAAACCAGCATTAGAAGGATAAAGATTCACCCAGCTGTTCTAGTGCCTGGCATTTATGGGAGAAAAATTATTGCCTAATCTACCCTGCCCCCTGGGAATAGTACCAAAACTAATCCACATGTTCAAAAACATATCAGCCCCTTATTTTCCCTCTTTTTTTAAAAATGTTTTTCTAGTCATTTAATTTATCCTCAGCTCAACTGATCAATCTGGTCTCCATTTCCACCCGGGGTACCAAGTATCCTGAGAAGAAAGGAAAAATGAAAGTGTACTAGAAGTGTCTTGGTACTGCTAGGACCTGGGAAATACCATTCAGAGAAACCTAGAGCCATATCTACTTAGATAAGCTGGGCCCATATCTATTTAGATACACACTGCTTCCATCACTGCTCACTGCCTTCTCAAATTATCTTGTATTTATATACCTGTACATATACACTGTGTGCCCTAATAGTTTTCAAAGAGGATCAATGACATCATGGTGTGATGTCTTGAGTGCGAATTGGATTTAAGTGAAGCAGCTTTGCACAAACTCATCAGCCTCACTCTCTCTTCCAGAATGATGGAAATCCAGTTGTAAGACAAAGGTCAAAACAACTGGTAACGGCCTGGGATGTGGTGGATGACCTTATTTTGATGTGTGACGTGAGGAATTGGTCTAAATCTAATGTCTTTTGCATAGTTGTGGTAATAATTTAGACGCAGACTGGTGAACCAGAGCATCCTTCTCATCTCTAGCTAGCAGTTAAGTCTACCCTCTATTTTTATTTTTTAAAATAGGTTTTAAATTATAATTTATTTTTCAATCAATACCAATCTACCTTCCCCTATTACAAACATATATAGTTAAGTGGCACATTGGCCATGATTTAAAAAGAAACTTTGTAGGAGGTGACTGATTCTTTTTATTTCCACTTTGTCTGTTGGTTCTAAGAAATCTTAGTGTTTTTTTAAAGAAAAATTATCGAAGTATAACAAGTAGGCAGGTTTTTTTGGTCATGGCTTTTACATAGTCTATTAATTCTTAAATTATTTCCCTTTCATCTCTTTTCCAGGTAAAATGTTTTTATTACAAAATGCCTTATATGTTCTTCTCTTTGTTTAGTCTTTTACCTTTTAAAAATATTTCTCATTCTCTACTGGAGTCATTATCTTCTACTTGCTCTATTCTAATGTTCAGAGGAGTTGTTGTTTGGGTAAGGTATTGTATCTTTTGTGCCAAACTGCTAATTCCCTTTCCAATTCTTTCTTATGTTCTCTCATTTCTAATTTTTTCCTTTAGTGTTCTCATTTCATTTATAAAAAAATTTAAAAACTCTCTTACCTCATCTCTTCTAGAAATTCTACTCAAGTTTGTGCCTCTTTTCTTGCTTTGCTTGTCCATGTCTTGGAGTCATTCTCTTCCTCTAGGTGTGTGTGTCTTGAGCATCCCTGTTATCTTAATAGCTTCTTATAGTGAGTCTTTTTTTTTGTTTGTTCACTCATTCTTCCAGCCTTCTTTCGGACTTTGTAATTAATATTAGAGTTTGACTCTTCAAACTTCTGGAGGAAATACCTGGGCTGACTTTGTATATAGATATGTGTGTGGGTGTAGGCATGCATGTATGTATGTATATGTGTGTATATGTACATATATTTGTATATGACTTTGTATATATTTTGTGTATACTGCTGCTTTTTTAGGGGTCTTAAGTGTTGTGTTCTAAGATCTATGGGACAACTCAGGTTAGGTACCAGTAAGCTCTCTGTGCTCTCAAAATGGTCTCATTCAGGGAAAAGTCTGATTGTTGCCCTCCTGATCTAAGCTCTACAAGTTATCAACCTGGGTTTGAGACTGAGCAATATATATGTAGGCTTATTCTGGTTGGAATTCCAGTATACTGCTACATATAGGTATGTATGTATATATATATGCATATGTATGCATATATTTTTATGTAAGTAGAGGATATAATAAGTCACATGCATATGTAGATACATTATATATATGTATGTCTACAGCCTTCACATATGTACATATGTATGTATGTATGTAAGTGTGTTTGTGCATATATATGCATATGTGTGTATGCAGGTATAAAAACACAAGATGATTTGAGAAGGCAGTGAGCAGTGATGGAAGCAGTGTGTATCTAAATAGATATGGGCCTAGCTTATCTGAGTAGATATGGCCCTAGGTTTCTCTGAATGATATTTCCCAGTAACTATCAATACCAAGACACTTCTAATACACTTTCATTTTTCCTTTCTTCTCAGGATACTTTGTACCCCTGGTGGAAATGGAGACTAGATTGATCAGCTGAGCTGAGGATAAATTAAATAACTAGAAAAAAAATTTTTAAAGAAGGAGGGAAAATAAGGGGCTAATATGTTTTTGAACATGTGGATTAGTTTTGGTACTATCCCCAGAGGCAGGGTAGATTAGGCAATAATTTTTCTCCCATAAATGCCAGGC
>CM053626.1:285794257-285811052 GCA_028646595.1 Phalanger gymnotis | reverse complement strand
AATGATGAAGCATGCTCCTGAGAGGTGGTGTATTTAGAATGCAGAATGAGATATATAGATACAGATACATTTCTTTAGCATGGCCAATGAGGCAATGTTTTCCTCAATTTGTTTTTCTTTTGTTTTTGAAATTTGTTTTTCTTTTTCCAATGGAGCAGGAGAAGGAGAAAAAGAAAATAGATTTCCTTTAATTTAAAAAATATATACCTTATTTTTAATGATTTTTAATGAATTTTACTTGTTCTGGTAGAAATAGCAGATGGTTCTTACATGGTTCTTAATGGTTCTTAAAGACCTAATCAGACTCTGTAAAACTCTCCCCCTAATTTCATACAAAAATCAAAGGTGCCAAAATTTATTCATGGACAGATTTCTAATTTAGCCCAACTCTGCTGAGTTAATCTCCATCCTCTAAGGCGTTATCAGTGCAATAAATATATCAACATTCACTCGGGGCCTTTTGTTCATTCCTTCACATGTTGGGTGTCTTAAGATGGATCCCCAGACAATTGCCTAGGACTAGAATGAGCCCTAACAAATATGGCACCTGACCACTTTCCATAAGGAGGTGAACATTAGTTCTGAATCTTTAATTATACTCTTGCACATTTTAACACAAGCAGTCATATCCCTTTGTAGATCCTGTCAAAGGATAAGGATAGGGACCTATGGTTTTCCTGACATAGGGAAACCCATAGCGAGGAAGCTCCCTCTGACAATGCAGGTGAGTATCTTCTCTGTAGTTTATAGTCTAAAAGAGTTACCCACAGAGGAGGTTACATGACTTGCCTGGCGTCACATAGCCAAAATGTGGCAGAATCAAGACTTGAACCCAGGACTTCTCGGTTTTAAGCCTAACTCCCTATTACACAATCCTACCTGTTATAGGTAAGGATGAGAGAGAGGGATTAAAAATATTTTACTTGCTTAAGTTGGGATGTATATTTGGTGAATTCTCATGTAACAGTTGGTTTTACCAGGCAAAAAGTGGCCTCTTACAATCTAATAAATAAATTTCTACCCTGCAGGCACAGCCAATAAATTTTCTTCCCTATATAATCTCTCAATATAGTATAAGAGACTACACTAATAGTCCTGCTTCAAGTGTTTGGAAAAACCTTTGCTCTGTTTTTTCCTAAGGAGCAAGCATAATGTCCAAGTTTAAAATAATAATTGAAACCTGTGCAAAGGTCAACCTTTATACTCAGTTACTAACTTCAGCAGGAATTGGAAAGATCCCTATGAGAACCAAGAGAACTGGCTTACAGTGTCCTCTCTGTCACAAACTAGCCACATGATCTTAGGTACTACCTTTCTAAGAGCTCAAGTCGTCTCGTCTGAAAAAACATCAAGAACAAACCAGATGACCTCAAAAGCCCCTTCAAGTTTAAATATCTGAGTTACTAAGATTTCACTGTAGGTTATCCTTCAGACTTTGTTGGGGGTCTTAATGAGGCAAAGTAGATTCGTGCTTTTTAGAGATGGGACAGTAAGTAATCTAGCGATTTCAGGCATCTGAGTGAGCCAAGAATTATCAGAAAATACAAAAAAAATTAAAAATATCATCAGAAAATTTTTAAAAATTTAATCAGAAATTTTTTTTAAAATCCTTCAAAATCTAATCATTGCATTACTTCACTTTAATTTTTCTGATGAACATGCCTACTGTACTTTTAGGGGGCTAGTGGGAAATAGAGCTGCCAATAGGCATCACAACTCCAAAAAACTCTCTGAATTCCTTAGTTTAGGTGGTTATTGACCTCTGATTCTAATATTCCAATAAAGGCAAACTTTATGGTAGGGATTTTTCCTTGCATTTATTTAATGTATATGGTATATATGTTTAGATATGTTGCCTCCCCCAATTGAATGTTCCTATGAGATCCTGAATGTTCTATGGTCCTAGAGACCAGGAACAGTTTGATTTTTGTCTTTGTCTTTCTAGGTCACAGCACTGTGCTAGGCACTTAGTAGGTAATTAAAAAATGGTCGTTGATTGATTATTCTGTCAAAGAACGCTTAATTGGGCGTCAGAGTACCTGTCTCACTTGGACAAGTCAGTTTCAGTTTCTCATCTATTAAAAAAAAGTAAGATGTTGTAATCAGGTGTCCCCCCTGCTCTGATTCTATTTTACTTCTAACCCGAGCTTGAGTGAAGCTCTGCCTTTTACATCAGACAGGCTTTCTTTTTAAGGGAATCCTGCTCCCTCTAGTGGCCACAGTTAGAACCTCGCTGCTCACATGCAACTTCGCAGCAACTCCAGCTTCTCGGAAACTGTAAAGACAGAGGGTTGGGGAAAGAGGAAAGGGGAGGGCTTTTCCCCCATTATCCAATCACATTACTAACTTCTAAATCGTCACTTACCCTCCAAGTGGTTTAGGAAGTTTTAAAGCTGGTTCCCTGAACAGCTGAGGAAGACACCTTATCTTTTGTGGAGGGGGCGGGGCAGGGGGTTTCTGCTCCCGCTGCTGCTGATAGTCTGATTTTAAAACCAAGCTGACCAGAAAGCACTTTGCCAAGAGTATTCATTCCATTCCTTTTTTTTTTTCTCTCATTACCAATATGTGCCTGGCGTTTGAGGTTCTGATTTTCACCTGACTTTTAGCCTTTGAATTTAAGAAATCAGAGGTAATAAACAATCAGAATACAGAACACCGAATACTGTAAGCCAAGAAGGTAAGTGTTTGGTCAACTTTTCTTAAAGGTGGGTTAAATGCATTTTTTCATTAGGCTCCTCAACGTGTTTTCTCTTACTGTGTGTGCAAGTAGTAAGAGGCAGGCTGGTCTTTTGTCAATTCCACTTAGGACAGAACAAACAAATGGAGGTAAAAATGGAGGCAAGGGAAGCTAAGATGGTAATGTAATACTCTGCTAGAAAGGAGTGATGGGTTGAAAATGGGGAGCAGGGAGATACCATAAGAATGGTAGCACTGTGGGAGGAGTTCCTGTCTCTGACACTCCCTGTGTGAACTTGGCAAACAACTTAAACTACCTGGGTCTCAGTGTATTTATTTGGAAAATAGTTGGGAGGTGGTTAGGTCTCTGAGGTCTTTTTGCTCTAGGTGAATGACAAGAGGCAGCTAGACAGGCAAATGGACAGAGAGACAGAGAGACAGACACAGTGGCTAGACAGCTGACCTTAGTACCCAGGAGCCTTGGATTCAAGCCTAACTCTGACATATACTCTGTGTTCTCATGCAAATCACTTAACTTTTTGATGCTTTAGGCATTTCTTGAAGACTGTAAGCTGGACAGAAGGTGACAACCTGCTTTGGTAGAGTTTCCTTACCCAGGAGGCCTCTATATCAAAGAAATCATAGATACAGTCTCTCTCCTTTTCCCTATCCCTCTGTGTATGTGTTTGTCTGTCTGTCTGTCTTGACCATTACTTACTGTGACCTTGAGTAACTCTCTGAACTTGTTTTGTTTTGTTTTTTTCATTTGCAATGTGAGGAAGTCAGACTCGATTCATAAACCCCCTTCCAGCTCAGAATCCTGTGAACCTATCTTTTAAAGGGCTAACCCTGTTTAGAAATACACTATGTATAATCTATATCTGACCTCCTCTCTATTGTTCAATTAATTCAAGACAAAAAGGCACAATTTTTCAGGTTGTGCTGCTCATAACATCCCTAAGGAAATCAGTAAAATGACAGGATGATGTTCACACCCTCCCCACTTCTGAATCCCAGCTCATGGAAGGACTAGAAGCAGGACAGGACAGAACTATCCTCAGCAGCTAATTGGACATTTACTCAATCCTATGTTGGTTAATGCTATATTTCCTTTGACATTTTTGTTTGAGATCAATCACATGGGCAAGCCATGGTGACCTGAAACTCTGCCTGATGGCTCAGTAAAAATTTTTGTTGAGGATATTTACCCCTGGTATGAGAGTGCTAAGGACAGTATCTATTAGTATTCCTGGCCTAGAAAAGACACCAGAGATTTTTGAGGGCCTATCCCAGGCCCTTGGAACAGATTACAATTTATATGGGGCTGTGTTCAGTCAAATAAGTGTAAACTCTAGGCAGTACAGAGCCTCAGACTTCTGAGCAATAGGATATAAAAATCAGATATAGACCAGAAGAGCAGGGAAACTCTTTCAAACCCATTTCTGCCAGGTTTGCTCTAGAGATTAGCCAGGCTTAAAGATTCGGAGGACTCGGAAGAATGCTAAACTCTCCATACACCCCATTCAACCCACCCCAATGAGCATCATTGGATCTTAGGATCTTATTGCTAGAGCTAAAAGGGACTTCACAAATTCCTTCTGTACTTACTGCACAGGAATTCTGACAACTTGGAGGGTAAGATATAAATGAAGGTATCTTCGCAGGATTAGGGACAATGCTACAGAATCCCTAATACCTCAGGGGTATATATATTTGGTATATAGACCTATAAGGTCTAAACAAGAAAAGCTGGTTTAGAAAACAATGGCAAATTTACAAAGTCAAAGCAAGAAATTATGATCATTATATATTGGGGGTGGGAGACACCTACTAGATTGAAAGTCAGAAGATCTGGGTCCTGGGCTTGGGTCTCCCATAACTAATAAATTACATTAGTAGTTCATTTTCACATAAGTGCTTTGAAGCTAACAAGCTCTTTATATACTCATCAATCCTTATAACAGATGGAAAGTACAGTCTGTAACAACTTTACATCACAATTAAGTGGATGAAATGAGGTAGAGCAGACAAACTTCTACAGAGACACTTCTTTGAGGTAGGAGCTATGTTATTCTCATTTCCAGATGAAGAAACTGACTCCGAGTGCTTGAATGACATTCCTAGGGTCACAGAGGTAATGAGTCATGCAAAGAATACAAGGTGTACTTAAAACTTCATAAAGCTCATTTGTTCTATGTCAAAGGCTCCTTTCTGGCCCCTGGGCCTTACAAAAATCTAATTCATCTTCCTCTGCTACAGGAGACCATGGTCAAGCAAGTAGCAATAATTGGAGCTGGTGTGAGTGGCCTGACCTCCATCAAAGGTTGTTTGGAAGAAGGTTTGGAGCCCACCTGCTTTGAAAGAAGTGATGACATTGGGGGATTGTGGAAGTTTACTGTGAGTGTAGTCACTTTCCTTATTGTTTAAGAGAGAAGATCTTATATCTAAGCCCTCAGACATCACCAAAAGATTTTTCCTAAGATTGAAAGAGATGGAGGGCTGAGCTCACTGCGCCCCAGTGGAAGCCTCCAGTAGAAAATGACCTAAGAATTTATATATAGATTTGCTTGAAGACATCCTGACTTTTATCCTTCTTGTCACTTTTTCCACTCATATTTCTTTAGCCTTATTTTATCAATACTTTCTTAAAACAATACCATCATTATCACCCCTCTCTACTGATCCCAACCTGAAATTGAACCCTTTCTTTGTAACGTAGAAAAACAAAAAAAGAATCAATTCAATGAATTTGTCTGACAAAATATACAACCTTTTACCCATGTAATACTTCACCTCAATGTGTGGCTGAAGGCGATATGTTTCTATTCTCCAGGTGGAAGATGATCTATTATAATTATTCAACATTCAATTTACATTTAATATTGTTTTAATTTACATTATTATAATCATTGTGTCTATTTGGTTCTGTTTACTTCACTATGTATCAGTTCATACAACTTCTAGATGTCTTTCTAAGTTCCTCATTTTAAAAAATTTTCACTATACAATAATATTCCATTACACTCATATACTATAGTTTATTCAGCCATTCCCCAATCAAGGGGACTCACTTAGCTTCTAATTCTTTGGTGACACAAGAAGCACTGCTATGAATAGTTCGAGGTACATGGGACCTTTGTTTCTATCTTTGACCTCAGAGTATAGGCCCAAAGTTGGCAACATTGGATCAAAAGGTTTGAACGCTTATGGTTTTCTCTTTCCCATAGGAAACTACGGGACATGGGATGACCAAAGTCTACAACTCTGTAGTGACTAATATCACCAAGGAGATGTCATGTTATAGTGACTTCCCCTTCCCAGAAGATTTTCCCAACTACATGAAGCACACTATGGTGATGGAGTACCTTTATTCCTATGCCAAACACTTTGACCTTCTCAAATACATCCATTTAAAGGTAAGAGACCTTAGAAAATGAGAATAAAGAGGAGCAAATAGCATCATAGTCAGCTGGGAAGATAATGAAAACAGTATGAATGAGGAATCTGAATATATATAGTAATAATAATAATAAATGATAGCTAACATTTATATAGCACCTACTATGTGGTAGAAGGTGACATAGAGAATATAGAGTTGGCCTGAGAGCCAGGAAGACTTGGATTCAATTCCTACTCTTGACACAAACTGGCTCTGGGCAAATCACTTAATCTCTCAGTACTGTTGGCCAAAGGTGGCAAACAGGAGCAGGCCACAGGTGGGCAGCAAGATATTTTTGTGCCTTCAGTAACCAAATTAAGATGTAATTGGAAAATGTTTAACAAAATAAACAAAAATACAATAAAACATAGATAATGTAAACTTAGAGTTTTCTAGGTCAATATGTGGCCTGCAGGGATCTATTTCTATTGGAGTTTGGCTGTTTTAGGCAATTCTCTGTAACTACTAGACACAGAGAAAATGTTAACTTGCATTGGTAGAGGGGATTTCTTCACCTGGAAGTTCCCTAAATTAATAAAATCATAGATCCAGTACCTCTCCCTAGATCGATGAGTGAAGAAGTAGCAAAATTGTTAAGATTATTCCCCAAAATTTCAGATGTATATCATGCTTTGACTGTTGAAAATCAGCATTTCTGACCCTTCCTCCAAATGTTTTAATCTTTTCCTTTCACCCTGGTAGTAGTTTAGTCAAAACTAGGGCATGTCCCAATGTGTCTTTCATTTCTTGGTTTGTTTTGTTCTTTTTGAGAGGTTGATTTTCAAATCTTTACAGTAGAGATGCTGCATCTTCAGAAGAAGGAAATAGATACTTAAACTAAAGGAATTTCAAATAGTCTCTCCTGGGACTTCCTAGTCTGGTCCCTGTGAATTCCATTCAGACTCTCACTTGGAATAAGCATGTGGATAAACTAACCAAAGTTATACAATAGAAATCTGAGCAAATCGTAAATGTCAGCTAAGCCATCCAGTGCTCCATCTATGCTAATGAAGCAAAGAAAAAGCTGTATTTCTTTTCCCCCAATTTAATTTTTTCCCATTTTTTATTGATACCTTTTGGGGTTGTTTTTTTTAAACACCACAGTCATTTCCCTAATACATTATACCTAATATATAAACTTCTTTCATTCATTCGTTCAACTTGTATTTATTTGTAACAAAGAAAAAGTTAAGCAAATATGACTAAGTAACCTAATCTGATAATGTATCCAGTATAGTGTTCAAGGGAGAAAGCCAATTGGTTGAAGACCTCAATATAAAACTACAAGTCCTGCCTGGAGAAACATTTTTTTCCTAACACCCTGACATGTAAGATACTCTGTCTAGAACATTTCCATTTGTTGTTGCTCTCCCAAGTCCAACTTGCCCGGATGGAACCTTCGGCAATATTCTGTCCACTGTGACTAAACAGTCACAGATCTTGTATTTGGAGACTTTTCATACACACACACACACACACACACACACACACTCACACACTCTATACACACACACATACATCATACACATATATATACAAATACACACATATATACATATATACACATATACATATAACACTATATATGTGTTATATATGTATTATATGTATGTATATATAGTGTGTGTATGCATGTGTGTGTGTATATATAATTTTTCCACAATTACAAGCTAAAGCAATTGTTTTTTAAAAGCTGGACCTTAGAGGTTACCTACTTTTTATATATGTATTTTATTTTTCACCAATTACATATTAAAACTATTTTTTTAACATTTGGTGATTTTTTTTTTAAGTTTTGAGTGTTTGGAGACTTTTCTTGAATTGATCCCATTGTGTAGTGCGTCTAGCCTTTGATTCTCTGGAGAGAGGTCTCTGTGCTTCTTTTCAGACCACTGTGAGCAGCGTAACAAAGCGCCACGACTTTGCTGCCACTGGCCAGTGGGATGTGGTAACAGAGACAGACGGGAAGCAAGACACAGCTGTCTTTGATGCAGTCATGATCTGCACAGGACATTACCTGAATCCCCGCTTGCCTTTGGAGTCTTTTCCTGGTGAGTCAGCTAGTCAGCAAAGTTTAGCATCTATCAAGTGCCTCTCCTTATATGCCAATGTGTCAGACTAGACACCTGGGACACAAAGACAAATAGAATGCAATATAAGGAAACTGGAATGAAGAATGTATTAATGGGTCTAAAATGGAATAACTCTGGTAGATGGGATTCATTTTGTGGTGGATGTTAAATACTAGGCTAATAAATTTGGTTTTTTATCCTAGAGGCTATAGGGACTCAATGAAGATTTTTTTATTTCCTTTTCTTTGTTTTAATTTAATTTATTTAATATATAATTAATGGAGGAAGTAAGTCTGAAGCCTGACATCCCTCATCATACTCTGACATCTGGAAGAGAGGAAACTAAGAAGAAAGCCACCCTCAGGGAAATATTAGGGCATATGCCTCAGGCTCCAAAGGTAATTTCAGTGACTCCAAGTGATTTCTCTAAATCCACGCCTAAATACTCTGACTACTCACTATGGTCTCTTAAAATCTTCAGCTCTACTCAAGGCTGAGTTCAAGTACCACTCGAGTCACTTTCCCTCATTCTCCAGTTGTTAGCATTTCCTACCTTAAATTGTTTTGAATTTTTTTCTATTTACTTTTCTAAGTATGACATAGGTTGCGTAGGGCATGAACCAGACCATGTTCTATGTAAAACTCTGGTGTACATGGCACTCCATCCTTTAGAATGTAAGCTCCTTGAGGGTATCTCTATGTGTTAGACCACCTCCTCCCTACCTTAACATTTAGCCCTGTGTTAGTTAAACCCCACCTTCTGATTTTCTCACAGGAATCAACAGGTTTCAAGGACAGATCCTACACAGTCAGGAATACAGGAGTCCAGAAGGTTTTCAGGGTAAACGGGTCATTGTGATTGGCCTTGGGAATACTGGTGGTGATATTGCAGTGGAACTCAGTCGTGTGGCAGAAAAAGTAGGTAAAACCTAGGCAGTACCTACTGTATTGCTACAAGGGCTATTTTTCATGGTTTTAAATATATTGGGTTATTGTTGTTGTTGAGTCGTATCAGTCATGTCTGACTATTTCTGACCTCTTTTGGGGGTGTTCTTGGCAAAGATACTAGAGTGGTTTGCCATTTTCTTCTCCAGCTCATTTTACAGATGAGGAACTGAGGCAAAAAGGGTTAAGTGATTTGCCCAGGGTCACACAGCTAATGAGTGTTTGAAGCCATATTTGAACTCAGGTCTTCCTGACTCTAGGTCTGGCAATCTATCCACTGCACCACCTTGCTGCCCCATCTGGTAATTTGAATAGCTATTGTAAGCATTCCCAGACCTTTCTAATCAATGAAAAATCCCCACTGAGCAAGAAGTAAAGCCTTCAATGTCAGGCTGGTAACACTTCATTGATGCCAGGGCACTTGGTGATTTCCAGAGTCAGGTGGACCCTTTTCTTCCCAATCCTATCTGGGAAAAGTACTGAAAGTAATTATTACATTCAGGCTACTAAGACTAATATGCCTCTGTGATCATCTAATCTACGGCATATGGAGATGAACATCCGAATACAGACACAACCAAGTCTGTGTATCTTCTGGGACAGAGCCAACTTAGTCATGTCTGTTAGTTATCCACTCATGTTGCCCAAGGAAGATGAATAATAATTTCAAATGACAAGCCAGGATTGTATGATTACAAATCCTTTCCATTGATATAAATTATAGGCAGCAATAGAATATGTCATTGTTGTCATTTTTCAGTCATGTCTGGTTCTTTGACCCCCATGGGCTCATCCATGGGGTTTTCTTGGCAAAGATACTAGAATGCTTTGCCATTTCTTTCTCCAGTGTGTTCCAATATTACGACTGAGGAACTGAGACAAAAAGGGGTTAAATGCTTGCCCAGAGTTACACAGCTATTAAGTGTCTGAGACTGGATTTGAACTCAGGTTTTCCTGATTCCAAGCCCAACACTCCATCCATTGCACCACCTAGATGCCACAATAAAATGTGTATATGTATATACATATATATATATATATATATAACATATGAGTACATATATACAAATATATATTCTACATACACCTTTATTTTTTAAAAAATATATTACTAATGTATGTGTATCAAGGGTTACAATCAGCAACAAACCTTGATGTGACCATATTTACATAGTTCTCAACCCCTCTTAACTTATTGCAGGTATTTGCAAAACTGCAGTCTGAGGTTAAGAAAGTGGACTGTTGATATAGAACAAATCAAAGATAAAGAACCATAAAAAGAGTAAAAATCTGACCTTTGCTTCATTAATATGGTCTTCTAATCATGAGCCAACCAGCTTCAGTTAAGGAAACTGCTGAATTGGCTGGAAATCCAGCCCCAGTGAATCTCTCTGAAGGCACCGTAGTCACTAGAATTCACCAAAATGTAGAACCTTCTAACAATACAGACATTAAAAATATAATTCATAGCTCTAGAATCTGCTGTTCAAAACTTTCTCTTTTCAGTTCATTTGCCTTGAAATATTGAAAGTACCTTCTCCACTGACAGAGTACAACCCTATACTTAGAAGATAATTTGTGAATTGCTTTGTTGAAAATAATTCAGTATCTATCCAGGAAGCCAAACTGGGAAAGATGAGTCATTCCACCTTTGGATAGAATGGTCCTTAGAACACAAACTGTGCTAGGCCCATATTCAGAGCCTTTCTCAGAGTCTGTGTCCTGCTGGCATAAACTTCAAGAAATCAGGGTCATCTTCATGACATCATGAGGCTTTGGAGTAGGACTTTAGTGGAGGAAGACCTGGGTTCAAATCCCACCTCTGACATTCACTATCTTTTTGACTACGGATAAATGTGATGGTCTCGGTTGTAGAGCCTTCCTCCAAAATGATCTTGTTTCTGCTGTATGGAGGTGGAATGAGGGAGAGGTGTGGTGTGGGTAAATGTTGTCCCACCTGATCAGATTGTAAGCTTCTTGAGGGCAAGAACTGTATCACTTTTGTCTTTGTATTCCAAGCCCTTAGCACAGTGCTTGATACATAGGAGGTGTTTAATAAATGCTTTTTTAATTTCTGTTTCATTGAAGTGACAACCTCTCTGAGCCTCCTTTTTTTCCATCTGTAAAATTAGAGGGATGGTCTATATGGCTCATAACATCTCTCCTAGCATAAAATCTATGATCCCATGATGCAAAGAGTCTAATTCCTGCAGTACCTATGTCACAGGGTTGTTATGAAGTTCAGATGAGAATAGATGTAAAATTGACATCCTTAAGTAAATATCTATTACTGTCTTTACCAACATCATGTCATTTTTCTCAATTTAGTTCAGTTTTCTCAATTTAGTTCAATGGAGTTCAGAAAGAAACAGTCCTGGGATAGATCACTATCATATTATTCTCTTATAATTTATTTTTGTTCTTATTCTTATCACTGTGTTATACTATATTCCTAGAAGTATTATGTCACAGTGATATACCAGATGAGAGGAGATTAAACTGTCAAAAAGTAAAATAAAGACTGAAATTTATGAAACAATGACCAAACTTGGGCCCTAAAGAAGAGATAGGAAAAGGTACCTTCTCCTGCTTCTTTGTAGAGGTGGGGAACAGTGGGTGTAGAACACTGGCATATAATGTCAATTTTTTTTAATTTGTTGGTTAGTTTTTTCTAACCTTTCCCTCCCATTTTTAAATTTTTTGTTACACAGCGTTGCTCAGAGTTGGGGGAGAGGAGTACATTGGGAAATGTATGTGACATAAAAATAACAGACAAATATTTAATAATATTTAATATAATAAAAAATATTTAAGCAACATAAGCTCAGGTCTCTTTTATAGGATGCCTGAGCTGATCCATTTTTATAGAAATGTATTAGGTAGATCAAGATTATTCATAAAGTAGTGACTGAAGTACTAATTCCATTAACATTCATTGTGTGGTCCTTCCCCCTGGATTCCCATAATATGAATAGAACTAAGGGAAGACCCTTGAATATTGGGCTAATCCCACAGGGGAGATTTATGGGAGGATGAGGACAAGAGTAACAGATGAAGAAAAGGCATAGCCTAATTACATTCTGTAGCACTGGGGTGGGAGACTCCACATCAGCAAGATCACAGATCCATCCAAGTCATAGACACCCATTTGTTCATCTCTGCAGAAGTCCTTCAACCATGTTCTCTTTGAGATCAAGATAAGTATCTGCTTCAGTACCACTAAGAAAACTGGAAAGCACTGAAGGAAACGCATGGCATCAGTGGGGAAAAGTACAAAATCACTAAATGATATATTTATCCATCCTGCCTTACCTTTTAGGTGTTTCTCAGTACTAGAAGTGGTGCCTGGGTCGATAGCCGTCTATCTGATGATGGCTACCCCACTCATATGATTCAAGCAACAAGATTTCGTCATCTGGTTGCACATTCCTTACCTTCAGCCATCATGAACTGGATGGGGAAGAAGCGCATGCGTAAATGGTTTAACCATAAGAATTATGGATTGAGTATTCCAAAGGGGTACTTTATTTTTTATTTATTGAAAATCTAGTTTATGAAAAGAAATCATCTAATTCCTTAATTTTTCATGTGAGGAAGCCAAAATTTGTGCTCATGTTAATGTTTTCATTATGTATGTTTCTAGTAATTTCACTTCTGCCACTTTGACAATAGCGCTCAAGGTTTAAGATAGGCCTGGCCTAGTTGAATTTTATTTTGGAAGAGGTAAAAGTACTAACTTGAGAAACTGAAAGCTAATGAGAGAAGAGAGAGAAATTTGCATATATAAAATTTATTTGGAAGAGTCCTAAGTTGATTGACACAAAATGCGTAGCATATATAGACAAAATTAGTGAGCAAATGTAGTCATATCTATTTTGGGGTTTCTGTTGTCATAATACAGCATGTCCCAAAAGTCTTGGTGCAGTATAACTTACAACTGCACCAAGACATTTGGGACACCTTGTATTTAGAGCTGGAAAGGGCTTTAGAGGTCATCTAGATCAACCCCATCATTTTAGTTGAGGCAGCTGTGATGAATGAGCCAGAGAGATGAAATGATTTGGCAAAAGACACACAGAAAGCAACTTGCAGGGCCAAGACTCAAGTCAAAGTTCTCTCCAAATCCAGTGGTCTTTCCACCACATATATCATTTTGCCTCCAGTTTCATTTAAAAACTGGAGATATGAAGTTATATTAAAAATAATATATAAGGGTATTTTAATAGACATCTAATTTTAGTTAACATACACACTAACAAGGGCAGAATGCTCTTGTAGTAATGATGGGGTTTCTTAAATAAAACTTTTATCACATACTTGACCCAAAAGAAAAATTTTAGTGGAAATGATGTGTCTGCATTCATACTGGAAGTGAAGGGAGCAGCATGGCTCAATATACAAATTTTTGTTTTAATTAGACCCTTAGGATATATAAAATGTGCAGTAATTGAGTTAAAAGTGGTCCAACTTCCTATTAATGTTTCAGCTAATCGCAATAACTATTGGGAACCTGAAAAAGCCTAATATTAAGGATGGGACTTATACTTTAATCTCATACAACAAATATATATCAAGTACCTAACACTTTCTTGTCCATAACCTGATATTCTCCAGCCACAACATACTATATCCTTTGAATGTCCTGGCTCTCTGTACCTAAGCTAAGTTATATGGTTGAGCTAAAGTCTTCAAAATGACAAGTCATCTATTCCACCTTTGAAGTCTAAAAGAAAAGCTTTCATAGCCTTTCTCAATGACTCATCCCAAAAGAAGAAAGGGTTAACTGCTGTTAATTAATAAATCAGCAATCAGCTTTTTTTTCAAAATTATTTCTATTAGCAGCAGGAAAACAAAACATACTGAGGACAGTGGCCCAAGTTTTGTCTTTATGGAGCTATCAAATGTTTTGGCTGCATTAACTGGTCAATTCATTCAAAACAATGTGTGGCTGTTATTCACTAAATTAACCAGCTTGTTAGTTGAATGTGACTGGACACCTATTTGTGTATATGTATAGTAAAAGTGCTTGTTTTTTCTCT
This sequence comes from Phalanger gymnotis, assembly GCA_028646595.1. Lineage (NCBI taxonomy): Eukaryota > Metazoa > Chordata > Mammalia > Diprotodontia > Phalangeridae > Phalanger > Phalanger gymnotis. Next base: position 285,796,881 of record CM053626.1, on the reverse strand, counting down.
ACAATACAGGCGGCAACAAAAGAGAATTGCGAATGATGAATTGCCCAGCTATATCCTATGTGGTGCTGTCACTATGAAAATCAATGTGAAGGAGTTTACAGAAACATCTGCCATCTTTGAAGATGGGACTGTGGAGGAGAACATCGACGTTATATTCTTTGCTACAGGATACACATACTCTCTTCCTTTCCTCGAAGAACCTATGGAAAAATTCTGTAAAAACAAGCTCTTCATATACAAATATATCTTCCCCTCAAACCTGGAGAAGGCAACTCTGGCGCTTATTGGCCATCTTGGTTTGCAAGGTTCCATCATAGTAGGTACAGAACTCCAGGCCCGCTGGGCCACAAGAGTATTCAAAGGTGAGTGGGTTCTCTTAATCACCAGAATTCCTGATAAATTGCCTAATTCAATTGGAAAGTTAAGGCTTCCTTGTCATTTTACACCAAACAGACTTTGGTAATCAAAGCAACAAAGGGCTAATGGTAAGAGAAATTTTTCAAAAACAATTGAATAGTGTATACATGATGTCGATGGACATTTTTTCCAACTTAAGGGGATAAATTGCTCTTTCAATCTTGAAGACATTTTTCCATTCAAATATGGAATAAACTGAGTAATTTTTCAGTTGTGTCTGACTCTTTGTGACCCCATTTTGAGGTTTTTCTTGGCAGAGATACTGGAGTGGTTTTCCATTTCCTTTTCCAGATAAGGAAACTGAGGCAAACAAGGTTAAGCGACTTGCCCAGGCTCACACAGCTAGGAAGTGTCTGAGGCTAGATTTAAATTCAGGAAGATGAGTCCTCCTGACTCCAGGTCCAGCACTCATCCACTGCACCACTCAGCTGCCCCTGGAATAAATAGGCAGAATAAAACTGCTTAGAACAGTTCCCTGCTAAGCCATTTATTTTGTTCTTGTCTATTCAATAATAATAATAATAATAGCCATGTTTTATCTCATTTGATTCTCAAGACAACCCTGGGAGGTAGATACTGTTATTATCCCCAATTTACAGATGAGGAAACTAAAGCTGAGAGAGACTGAGTCATTTGTTTAGGGTCACACAGCTAGTAAGTGTGTGAGATGGGATTTGAACTCAGGTCCACCCTGAGGCCCACTCATCTTTCCCACTGCACCACCTAGCTGCCCAGAAGTAAAGCAGTCATTCTAGTAGATCTAGCTTGATTTGAGCAGTTTCAGATATTGTATATAAGTGGAAATGTTTTTAAAGCATCAAAATATTCAGTAATTTAGACTTTCAACACATAGTAAGCTTTATATAAGTGCTAGCTTTTGTTATTTTTCACAAGGTTTTACTTGATTCATTATTACAATGGTTAAAAATCTTTTCTCCTCATTTCCTTAGGAGCATTCTTTCATGGAAATACTGGAGGAAAGATAAAATACCGATTCTCATGATAGAAAGAAAGGCCCTAGGGACTTGGATTCTTAGGGCTTTAATTCCGCTTTCAGTTATGCCACTTACTAAATATATGACCTTGGGAAAATTATTTCTCCAGGACTTTTTTCCCTTAAATACAAAAGGACAGGATTGGACTAGGACCATAGATAAGATCATCGATTTTAGAAGAAAAAAGAGATATTCGAGGCCATCTAGTCCAATGCCTTCTTTTCTCAAGGGAACCTGGGGCATAGAATTGTCAAGTACTTTACCCAGGATCACATTTCTAGTAAGTGTCGGAGGCAACGTATGCACCTAAGTCTTCCAGGTTCCAAGTCCCTTTGCCGTACTATTGACTAGATGATCTCTCTATGCTTCTGTCTAGCTGGCTCTGACGTTCCAGACACATCTGTGGACATTCAGAACTGCTGTACTTAAAAGAACATTTACCGCTCCTCAAATTTGTCACCCTGAAAAACGACATGTGAAAAACTGGTCCCTACCAGCCAAATATATACATGCCTCAATTATCCCTACTTGCATAACAGCATATGCTCATCACACTATCACATACCTCCTGACAGAGCCATTGCCAGAAAGTAATGCAAGCTTTTCCATGGATCTTTGTCTAACTGTCCACTAGCCTTTAGCTCTAGATTCCTTTAAAGAATAGGATGATTGCCTAGTAGCAATGAAATCTCAGCTGAGATAATACAGTCAAGTGACAGAAAGCTCAATCTTCTAGCTTTCTCCAGCCATACTCAGCAGCCTGGGACAAGGTGCAGAGAAGTGAAATCATGAGGGTTATTAGCTCAGGAATGATTAAAGGTGAGATAAGACAAGCAATTTTAAAGATAAATCATTAAAGCAACGAACAGCTGAGTTAAAGACCAGGTATGGAACACATGAAGACGAGTGGCAGAGATAGAATTGAAGAGGGAGGAATCAAGGGTTGGGAGGTCACAATGAGAACGAAGAATGTGTTCAGCGTGAGTGAGAGAACAGGAAAGGCACAGTAGGGGTTTGTGGTTTCAGAATGAAACTTCAGAGTTAAAGCTAATTGTCACTGATTCCGGGCTAATTTTCTGGAACTAGTCTGCTAAAGCAAAGTTAAGAAATACTGGTGTCTAGGATTATTTTCCAAAGGTGAGATCACTTTTTACATATTTTTTTCATATATATATTTGTATGGAAAGACTCTATGTAGGTTCTGCAATAAAG
>CM053626.1:285768480-285793757 GCA_028646595.1 Phalanger gymnotis | reverse complement strand
GTCATGGAGCATAAAAGTGGGGGTGGAGAATTTAATAGAAACATAATGTGTCTCTTTTCCTTTTCTCTTGAAGGGGTGTTATTAAGGATCCTACCCAGGGGAAACAAGAGTATATTACCTATCTGGATGACCTTGCTACATGCATAGGAGCAAAACCCAACGTCTTGCTCCTGTTCTTTAAGGATCCCAGGCTTGCAAAGGAAGTTTTCTTTGGTCCGTGCACATCTTACCAGTACCGTCTTTTGGGCCCTGGGAAATGGGATGGAGCCAGAGAGGCTATCATGACTCAGTGGGACCGGACACTCAAGCCCTTGCAAACTCGCGTCATTCCTGATTATTCTGAGCCTACCTCAATATCACATTGGCTAAAGGTTTGGGGGGCACCCATTCTATTTGTTGCTGTTCTGCTTTCTTATAAATCCTCACTTCATCTGCAATTGACTAGGGTCACAGAAGTGGGGGAGAGAATTTCTACTTACCTAGCTAGCACTATGAGAAAATGAAAGTGAGTAGATTAGTTAGACTGTGAGACTAATATGAAATGGCAATGCACTGGCTACCATTCCATCCCATGCTGATCTGTTGGATAAATTAATTCAAGTCAATTATTATAATTACTAAGTGCCTGCTAAGGGCCAGGCACTGTGCTAAGCACTAGGGGTATAAAAGAAAGGTTAAAAAAAAAAGTCACAGTTTTCAAGGAGCTCCCAGTCAGATGGTGGAGACAACATGCAAACAATTATGTACAAACAGGTTATAGACAGGATAGACTGGAGGTAATTTTAGATAGAAGGAACTAGCATTAAGGGGGATCATGAAAGTCTTGTAGAAGGTAAGATTTTAGCTGGGACCTGAAGAAAGCTTAAGGAGCTAGAAGATGGAGATGAACAGAAGAGTTCCAGGCATGGGGGACAGCTAGTTAAAAATGCAGAGTAGGAGATGGAGTGTTACGTGGGAGCAGCAACAAGTACTCCAGAGACACAGTCATAGAATACAAGGAGAGGAGGAAAATGTAGGAAGGGGTCAGGTTAGAAAGGGCTTTAAAAGACAAATAAAGGATTTTATATTTCATCCTACAGGTAATAGCGAGCTATTGGAAGTCATTGAATAGCAGCGGGCTAGTGCGGAGGAGATTGAAGTGATCAGACTGAGCATAATAAAATGAACTTAACAGCTGAGTAGAGTATGGACTGGAGTGGGGAGAGCCTTGAAGGAGGGAGAACTAGAAGACCATTGCAATAACCCAGGTATAATAGGATGAAGGTCTACACCAGGGTGGTGGTAGTGTCAGAGGAGAGAAGGCAAATACAGGAGATGTTTGTTACATGAAGGTAGAAGCAACAAGATTTGACAACTGATTGGATGTGGGGCAGTAAGAGAAAGGGAGGCGTCAAGGATGACCCAGAGGTTGGAAGCCTGGCTAACTGGGAAGATGTTAAAATCCTCAACAATACTAGGAAAGTTGGGGAAAGGAGAGAGTTTGAGGAAAAAGATAATGAGTTCAGTTTTGAACATGTTGAGTTTTAGATGTTTATAGGACATCCAATTTCTAACCCTTTTATTTGTCTCATCACTTCAGCACTATGTGAACAGCTAATTAATAGCCAATTCTGGGGCAAAATGTTAATATAATACTAGAGAGAGTCTAAGAATATTTCCTACCATTGAACTTGGGGACACATGACATCTTAACAAACAAAAACAACTGACTTGGACTTTTCCCTCTTGGCCTGACTACAAAGAACTACATTTTCCTCTGATGGCTTCACAGTCTAGACCTCTTTTGAATCCTCTCCAGAAAGCTCACCGAAGGGCCTCACCTATCTACTATTGCAAGTACCTATACCTACTGTAACAAGCATGATAATAACACAATAATTATTACTCCCTAATACAGTAAAATCTCAGTGAACCAAAGCACTCAGGGAATGAAAATATTCAATTCAACAAGCATTTATTAAAAATGCTCACTCTATACAGGATGCCATATTAGTGCTAGGGATATGAAGATAAATACAGAACACACCCTGTCTCAAAGGAACTTATATTCTGCTGAGGGTGGAGTATATAATATGTTGATGCTGGGGAAATAGAAGTAAATGCAAAGCAGTTGTTTGGGTGAGGAGAGACCACTAACGACTGGGGAAATCTGAGAGTCTTTGCATACAATATGGCAGATCTCTGAAAGAAGCTAGGAATGCCAAGAGGCAGAGATGAGAGAGACAGCATTCCAGGCATGGAGGCAGTCTGTGCAAAGGTAAAAAGGCAAGAAGTAGAATGATGCATATGGAGAAGTACAAGTAGGTAATGTTGGTGGAAAATTGAATGCATAATTAGGAGCAAGGAATCTGAGTCCCTGGGTTAAGGTGAAGTTTGAGCTCCAGACGTGAGTCATTCTTTATTCCTTCTTCCTTCATCCCCCTCATCCTATCAGTTTCCTAGTCCTACCAGGTGTTTTTCCCCTTCACTTCTTTTACATCTATCCCTTCTTTTTACATCCTTCCACCATCACAGTAGTTCAGGCCCCTCTTAATTCATGCCTCAGCTACTGCAGTCATTGAACTGGCTTCCCAGTCTTCAAATTCACTCCAGTCATCCTACAAACCACTTCCAGATTAATGTTCCTAAAACATAGTTTTGACACTGTCACTCCCCTACTTAAAATCTTCAATGATTCCCCATTACCTAATAAAAAATTTTTTATTATTATTATTATACCTTTCTAACATTACTACTTGCTACTAATATCCCACAATATTACCAATCTTGTCTACTCTAATTTTCCTTAAAATTAACTGGTTTAAAGACTTACAAAGAAGAAACCTTAGGAATCATCTAGTACAACCTCTTCATTTTATAGTGGAGGAAATGGAGACCTCAGGAAGTTAAGTGGCTTGCCTAAGGTTAAAAAAGATAGTTAGTGGCAGAGTTAAGATTAGAGCCTGGGTCTTCTAACTCCAAATCTAAGCCTTAGCACTACTCCTTAGTCCCTTTCCTTTGCCCTTGCCATACTTTACACTTAGAAAGGCTTTCCTCTAGCCCCATCCCTATTCATCTCTGTCTAACTAAATTCTACCCATCTTCATTCTACATCCATAGAGCAGCATGTCATAGAGGAAAGATCACTGGCTTTAGAATCAGGACTTGAGTCCTGGCTATGCTATTTCCTAGCTATGTAACCTTGAGAAAATTTTGAAACCTCTGGGGACCTCAGTTTCTTCGTCAGTAAAAGTAGAAGGTTGGATTCCATGATCTTTAAGGTCCCTTCCAACTTTAAGTCCTATGGCCCCTGCCATGAAGGATCCTTCCATCCTCTGGTCTCTTAAAATATTTAAATTGCCCTACTTATTTAGCACACAGCTTATTTATTCTAACTTTTGTTACTTGTATATTTCCCATTAGAAAGACTCATAAGAATAGGGATTTTGTCTTTAGAAACTCTGTATCTAGGGCAGTGCCTGGCACATAGTAGTCATTAAATAAATATTCAATAATGATTACCTATAGGTGTTCATCAGCTTGCATATGAACATATTTGTCTTTTCTGCTATTACATAACTTACTAACACTATCCCCGTGGCCTTGAGTCTATTATTGGACCAAACACTGGAAAAAAAAATGTTGCCAGAGCCAACCTTACATATAAGCAAAGTAAGAAATTGGAGCAGGGGTCACTAGAAGGGCTCCCTTTGTCTAACATTGGCTTAATGGGTTTGAATCTTACCTGTTCCACAGGTTCACATAACTTCCCTGATTTTTTTCATCTGTAAAATGAGAGAGTTGAACTAGATCATTCTTAAATTCTTTCCCAGTTTTAAATCATAATTCTCCCCACCAGAATGTGTCAGTATCTGAAACTTAATGATCAGTGATTAATTTTTTTTAATTAAGGACTTGATAAATCTAGAGACTTTTGAAACCTTGGAGTAGATATTCTCCACAGTCCATTCTAAGTTTTAACATTCTAAGAATCTACCCACTAATCACAGTCTGGGTATCCAGTTTCCTATCTTTATAAGGTCAACAAGTTGAATTTTAACAACAAGTCATTAAATTCATCTCTAATACAAGCCAAAATTTTATTTTGGCCAATAAGAAACAGAAACTTAGAAATAACAACTCACATTTCTATTGAGCTTAAGATATAAAGATTTACAAAGTCCATTGCTCACAACAATCCTGAGAAGTAGAGAGTGTAAGTTCTATTACACACATGTTACAGTTGAGGAAATTTGCTCAGGTTTGCATAAAATTTCTAAAGAGCAGAGTTGAGATTCCCAAATACTGTCACTTCCTAATGAGGTAATTTTTCTTCTTATGTGTTAACATAATAAACCATTTCATTTGACACTTGTTTATCTTTGGTGTTTGTTTTCATAGGTGGATCAACTGATCCCAACTTTATTATTTGCTATCACTCAATCAACAAGGATCTAGTAAGTGTCTACTGTGGCTGAACACTGTTCTAAGGTGCTGGGGACAGAGAGACCAAAATGAAATAGTCTCTTCCATTAAGGAGCTTACCTGTGGGACTTTAGACAAACCTAACTTCTCCGAGTCTTAGTTTCTTCATCTGCAAAATGATATGGTTGGACTAGATCTTAGAAGAAGGTTTTTTAAAAGAAGGTGTTTTAAAATACTACATCTATGGATTTATCGTCCCATGACTTGTGTTTATGACTCAGGTAGGATATGTTTTAGGTGACTGCTCCCTCTGGTGGCCGCACTCAGAACTACCACCTAACTTCATATATCTCCTACAATGAATGCTATTGACTGAACTTTGGAGAGGGATGGGGAGGGACAACCGAGAAAGGAATAACTCCCTTCACCCAGATGCTCAGATACCGTTGGCTTTTAGTGTAGGATTTGAGGGACAGGTTTCTATCTCAGGGTAACACTATCCTGAAAGCATTTTCTACTCTGGATATGACTGTAGAATCAGTGTTCAAAGGGACCTCGGAGGACATCTAGTTCAACCCCCTGATTCTAAAGATGAAGCAACTGAGACCCAGAAATGTTAAATTACTTGCTCAAGGGCACACAGGTGGCACGTGTCAGAGGTGGGATTTGAACCCAAGCCGGTGAACCTTACATCAGAGTTCTTTCCACTGCATCATAGTCTAACTTTGTATGATACCTTAAAATGTATACCTGTCCTCCTGTGCTCCTCACAACAAACTTGGGTGGTAGACATGACCAATATTTTTACCTTCCTTGTTATCTTCATTTCACAGAGAAAGATTCTGTAGCTTAGAAATGTCCATTGATACGCTTGAGGCCACACACAAAGAGTAGGTGGGAGAGTCGGGACTCAGAAATCATAAGATCACAGATCTATAAAGACCTCAGAGGTCATCTACACCAATCTCCTCATTTTGCAGATAAGGAAACTGACTTGCCTGGTGTCACGCAGGAAGTAGGTGTTAGAGGTAGGATTTGAACCCAGTTCCTTTGACTCAAGAGCCAGTGCACTTTACACCATTCTATTCTTGGTTTCTTTTTATTTGTTCTTCTGTTATACCTCTTGTATGAGAGCAGCTAGATGGTGCCATAGTGCATAGAGCCCTGGGCCTGAAGTCAGGAAGACTCAGCTTCCTCAGTTCAAATCTGACCTCCAAACACTTACTGGCTGTGTCACCCTGGGCGGCTTGACCCTGTTTGCCTCAGTTTGCTCATCTGTAAAATGAGCTGGAGAAGGAAATGGCAAACCACTCCAGTATCTTTGCAAAGAAAACCCCAAAGGGAGTCACAAAAAGTCAGATACAACTGAAAAACACTGAACAACAAGAAAAATCACTTAGGTATAACATACCTAGAATTTAAAGTTTAAATTTCAACCAGAAAGTAGAGCTCATCTTCTCGGATGATAATTAATAGTAAATGAATGTTCATTCAATATTGGCACAGAACAGAAGTGTGTATTTAGATATACTTTCTAAACCTATTCTCAGAGACAGGTAAGATCTACACAATTGATTTTAATTCGCTAATGTTTTGGTGACTTTGAATTCTTCCTGGTATCCACTTTCCTGAGAATTCAAATAAGGATTTTGACCATCATATTTTCATTGATACTGTCATTCAGGTCTGTGGCCAGAACAGCTGGGGCCTAGAGACACTAGGACTCAGTGGGGAAGGTGCAAAGACAGAAACAGGCATCCAACAAAATGTGTGAATAGGCAGCTATATTAAATTGAGGGTAGACTACCTTGCAAACTATAAAAGTGAAGGTGTGTTACTACATCATTTAAAATGGGGCGAACTCTTCTATTCACATGTGAATATAATTAGGTATATAATCATCTGTTCAGAATGAATTTCACAAAGCATACTAGAATGTCAGGCCATAAGGGCTCACAATAACCATTCTAACATCTTAAGGTACAAGAGTCTATTAAAACTATCAACAGAAATTAAATGGAAACAAAATATTGCTTTACTTTGTTTTTAGTATGTAAATGCATCTCTAAGATAAAAGACTCCCATGTATATGTATTTATCACTAATTCTCTAATTTCTGCTGTTACGTCTATATTTTTGCTTTAATTTATTTATTTTTAACATTTTTCTTAATTTTGAGTTCCAAATTCTCCCCTTCAGTCCCATTCCTCCCTCACCCACTGAGAAGGCAAGCAATATGATATCAATTATACATGTGAAAAACATTTCCATATTAGCCATGTTGACAGAAAAAGAAAAAGAAGGTTTGAAAAGCATGCTTCAGTCTGCACTCAGAGTTCATCAGCTCTCTCTCCCTAGAGGTGGACAGCATTTTTGTCATGGGTCCATTAGAATTGCTCTGGACCATTGTCTTGAGCAGAGTATCTAAGTCTTTCACAGTTGATCATCATTACAATATTGTTGTTATTGTATGCGGAGTTCTCTTATTTCTGCTCACTTCACTTTGTATCAGTTCATTTAAGTCTTCCCAGGTTTTTCTGAAACCACCCTGCTTGTCATTTCTTATAGTGCAATATTTGTATCCATACAATCATATAATACAAATTGTTCAGCCATTCTCCAGTTGACAGGCAGTCTCTCAATTTCCAATTCTTTACCACCACAAAAAGAGCTGCCATAAGTATTTTTGTACATTTACGTCCTTTTTGCTTTTCTTTGATCTCTTTTAGCTACAGACCTGGTAGTTATATTGTGTCTAGTTTTGGAAGCACTTATGCAAAACCAGAGTGTGGACTTGAATGAAATGAACTCGAAAGTCCATTCCAACTCTAAAATTATATGATTTGATGTGCTTAAAGGTAAGTTGAATTTATGCGGAAATTCAAGGATTCCCCTTGTTCTTGACATTTTTAAAGAACAATGAAAACATGGCACCCTCCTGTACAAGGGAGCAATAATTTGGTACTATTCTCTTTGAATTGATTTTCTTTTTTTTAATCTTTTTTACTTATTTTTTTGGAGGGGGGAAGGCAAGGCAATTGGGGTTAAGTGACTTGCCCAAGGTCACATAGCTAGTAAATGTGTCAAATGTCTGAGGCTGGATTTGAACTCAGGTCCTTCTGATTCTAGGGCCAGTACTCTGTACTCACTGTACCACCTAGCTGCCCCTGAATTGATTTTTTAATCATGCTGGAGGAATATGTACTGATTCATTCAAACTCTCCTACTGGCTCTCAATTCAAAACACATTTATGAGATAACACTCTAAGTTCAAGGATGCAATCTGTGGGGATGAGATAATGATAAATGTTTGTTGGATTGGATTGACAGAGCTCAGATTTGGAGTCAAAAAATCTGGGTTCAAATCTTGGCTTTACTACTCACTATTTATATGACCTTGGGAAAGTCATTCATTTTCTCTGGGTTCAGTGTCCTCATATGTAAAATCATGTTGTGAGAGATGTCCCTCAAAATCATTTCCTGTTTAAAACTATGAGTTCAATGACCTTTCCATGGATCCAGAGAACAGTGGTCTGTCCCACTTAGCTAATATGACACAAGGTAAATTACTTCAGATTCCTCTCTATGAATTCAGTGCTTTTCCTTTGAATTATAATGTCCAGTTCAACCATCCATTCTAGAGCCAGCATCCATTAATTACACTACTTCGTGGATGTGAATATGGAAAATTCTGTCTAAACAATAAATCCTATGTAGTACTTGTTTCTACAAGTTCCTGTCTGTTTAAAGGTCAACCTATTTATTGTCGATGTTGTTTTTTTTGGTGACATTCATCGGCAGAAGAGTCCATTCTTCTACCAATGTCTAAGTCTGATGCCTCCTCATGAAGATAAAGTGACCTTGGGCTCTTGAAGACTATGCCAGTAGAGTATAAGCTATGGCAAATTCTGCCATATAATATAGGCATTAACTGGCAGATATCCGAGAACCAGCTTAGACAAAAAAAAAAAAAGGCTCATCAGCAAGAGATTTGTCATTAGAGGATTAATTATTTGGATTTAATGATGCATCAACCCACAAATCATTTCCCTGATGATGTTTGGTGTTTACTATAGTCAGAACTTTGCAACTTTCTTCTTAATGATGAAGCATGGTACACGTGAGGCAGCTAGGTAGAGCAGCAGATAGAGTGCTGGGCCTGAAAGCCAGGAAAACTCATCTTTCTTAGTTTAAATCTGGCCTCAGACACTTACTAGCTATGTGACCCTGGGCAAGTCACTTAACCCTGTTTGCCTCAGTTTCCTCATCTGTAAAATGAGCTGGAAAATGAAGTGACGAACCACTCCAGTGTCTCTGCCAAGAACACCCCAAATAGGATCACAAAAAGTTGGACATCGCTGAAACAACTGAACAATGGGACATGTAGTTTCTGAGTAGCCTGCCCGCCTTTGATATCTTTTATTTCTTCTCCATCACTTCTATGCCTATGCCTAACTTTGCTTGAAAGTCACCAGGTGTAAAGATCTACGTATAGATTTGGTATCTCCACTTCCTTCTGTATAAGATATGTCTGTAAATAAATTCCAATTATCTTTGTGGTCGTCTTTTTGTTTATGTTCATCATGTCCAAGTGTCCTATGAAATCATATTTTTCATTGCCTTTGGACCCATGATGAAACCAACTCCACCAACATTAATCTCTCATGACCTGTAAATTATCCTTCCTTTTATCTACAAATATTTAATTTAGATCAAGAATATCAACATTAGTGTGACCTAGTTCCTCCAACAGTATGACAACTCATTGTTCATTGGACAAAAATCTCTCTTTTCATAGTTCATTTTATGCTTATAAATAATAAAAAAAAACTATGATCTTTACCACCCCCTGCCTCCTTTTCTACTGCTTTACCACCATCACCACAGAAGCAGAAGGGACCCCCAGAGAACCGAGACAATTTTTATTTTTCTTTGTTTCTTAGATTTCCATGGCCAAAATTCCGATCACCTTGTGATGGAACAGGCAATGAGCCTATCTATACTTGGTTAGGCCTTTTCCCAGGCAGGTGGTAAAATGAAAAGGTCATGCAATTTGGAGTCAAAAAACAAGGGTTCAAATCCTAACTGTACTACTTAACTGCCTGTGAGACCCTTGGACAATTCACTTCACCTAAATGGTGGTCAATAATTTCCTTACCTGCAAAGTGTGGGGATTGGAGTCAATGACTTCGAAAGTGCCTTCCAGTTCTAAATATGTGATCTTATGACCATAATTGGAGTCTTTCAGCTTGCTAGAACCTGCCAGACATTGTACTCTGTTGGCCTAAGTTTCTAAAACCCATTGTTACTGCCAAGCCTCACTGAGGTACCAAAGTAGGACCTTTATAAAGAAGTAAATCAACATAGTGACCCTTATTGAATAATCATTGATAAACATGAAAAATACAAAGGAATAGAGAAAGCCACATAAAGCAATTTATGGTGAAGAATGGAGAATCAGAACAATATACGCAGACATAACTACATGAGGGATAATACTTACAAAATCTGAAAAAACAGTATCTGAAGAAACAAAGAAAAGGAAATCAGAGAGGGACACAAAAGCAAATAATTACTTATTTTGATAAAGTTAACAGATGTAATTTTTAATTATAGTTTGGCATTTATTGTTACATTATAAATATATTCATATGTAAGTATAAAATGTAAGAATTTTTATTTTATTTATTTTATTGTTGTTTATAATTTTTAAATGATTTTTTTAATCCAAAAATTTTTCGTGTGAATTTAGTCTCCAATTCTCTGATTCTGTAATGCAAAATTGGAAAAAATGACAAAGAAATGGATCAGGGTGTTTTATGTTGGGCCTCATGAGATAGCTAGAGCTAATCCTTTAAGAACTGGTCCCCAGTTTTGCAGAATCTAATAACTAATATTACATGTTCACTTTAGGTTGATCAGGGTGAGGAACTGATTAAAGCTAGATAAACATGCACAATTGATATAAACTAGAATGTCATCTATTCATTTTCAGTTTTAGCTATACCAGGTCCAAGAACTATTTGATTGCACTTTTCCTTGCCTAATGGACAGATCCTTTTAGGAAACCAAACAATAAACTAGATAGACTAGACTAGAACCCAAATAACAAAGTAGATAATGGACTTTCGCTAATGAAAAGTAATAAAAAGAAAATTGTATTTAATCAAAATGATGGTCATATCAAGCATTGTAGACTGGTTCATTATCCTCTCTTTAGCAGTATTATAGTCTAAACTAAAGAACTAAGACTAAGCTTTAGAATAAGAGTCCCTTCTTCCCTGGACAGTGTTAAAAAGATACTGACAAATTCTTACTTTCTAATTCTCTCCTTTTTAGACTCCCATGTTTTCATTTATTACATCATCTCTCTTCTTCATTTAATCAAATTTTCAGAATATATTACAATTTTAAGTGTATGGATTAATGTCTTTGGGTTTCAGATTTCTCATCTATAAAATGTGGGAGATTAAATAATCTCGAAGATCCTTTCTAGCTCTAAAATCTGTGAGTTAATGATGCTATAATTACTTTAAATACATTCCTGTTTGTGTTTTGGGACAGGGAAGTCTGAAGACTCAGGATAGATTTTGTTCCTTAAAAAAACTAAAAACAAAAACCTTCTTCTATAGACAGGTAACCCAATCCCCTCTATCTCTGGGATTCTAATTATTGTCAATCTTTTAGAAAGGACTTATCTTTCTTTGTCAATAGATTTGGTTATTCAGCTTACTTTTGAGCCCCGCAGTCCTTTATCTCCTGACCATAGGCTCATCATTACATTATTTCCAATTGAGGATACTAACTCCAGAAAAGAAGCTCATCTTTTGTACTTCAGCCATCACAAAAATTAGAGTCACCGATTAGAACTTGTATTAGATAATTTGGCCCTATGTCATTTTCATAAAAATGATGTCTGACCTGATGTCTGACCTGCTAAGAAAAATAAAATATAATTATCTGCTCTGGTTAGCATAGAGAAGTACAGAGAAGATTCAGCACAAATTGATCTCCACGGAAGCTATTTTTAAAAATGATGCCCAAAATAAGATCTTGGTTTTCAGTGATTTAAAAAAAGATATTATTCAAGGGAAGAGGGGAAGGATTCTCTCCATAGAATTTTTCATACCTAACTCTCTAATCTTCTTAGTCTCAAAGCCATAGGCATTTCTAATTTTGTTACTACATTTATTTCAAAATTATTCTATTCTCTCTTCTCCATATAAAATAATGGGAAATAAAGAATATACATGATAAGTAATTAAAGGAAGATTACTTTCTCTGTTGAATGTTACACAAACTCTTCCATTCCCTGTTTTCTAGTTGTTCATATGTTGCAGAAATTATGACAGCAGAAAGGCCAGTTTTCACTCAGTGAGGTATCACACTATTGTACTGGAAATAACCAATTATCTTCAAAACCTGTCACATATCAGTCATAGTTATATGGTAAGGCAGAATAACAGTGCAGATTACATTGAATGAGGAGTCAGAAGAACTAATTTTTATCCCATTTCTACTAGTTAATAGCTATATGGCACTGAGGAATTCATTTAAACTCTCCAAAACTCTATTTGTTCATCTGCAAAATAAGCATAATAAAACCTGTCCTGTCCACTGCAAATGATTGTGTTGAGGAATGAAATAAGATAATGTATGTGAAATCACTTTGAAAATTGTGAAATTCCAAAGTTTCACCGTACATTTCTATAGTACTTCATAGTTTTAATATCCGCATGACTATGAGTAAATCATTTCTCCTCTGTGCCTCAGTACGCTCATTTGCAAAATAAGGATGTTAGATTAGGAAATCGCTAAGATCTATCATTCTAGTATGAATTCTATTATATTTCCGGTTATGACTGACATCAGGTAAAAGTAAAAGCCTTTCATTTGTTCCAACTCTCTTCAGGGTAATCAGGGTGTTTGGTAATTGTTTGTCTGAATAGTTCTTTATGAATAACCAGAACCATGGACAGAGATGACTATCTGTGACACTTTCCATTTCTACTCCCTCCTCATCTAAGAGCATGATTCATTCAACAGCTGGTGCTCCCATTGAAGTAACCATGCCTCTTTCTTAGATCTAACTTTAGCTAACGCCACCAAAACTCATAGTCATGGTTATCAATAGTTTAATTAGATTTAATGAAAATACAATGGAATGCAAAGCAAAAGACATTATGTATTGCAATATAAAACCAATTAATCACATTCTGGGGCATCTAGGTGGTGCAGTGGATAGAGTTCCAGGCCTGAAGTCAGAAAGACTCACCTTCCTGAATTCAAATCTGGCCTCATATATTTACTAGCTGTGTGACCCTGGGCTAGTTATTTAACCCTGTTTGCCTCAGTTTCCTCATCTGTAAAATGAGCTGGAGAAGAAAATGGCAAACCACTCCAGTATCTTTGCCAAGAAAACCCCAAATGAGGTTATGAAGAGTCAGACTTGATTGAAATGATTGAACAAGACCAAATCATATTCCATATCCAACTTCTACAAGACAGGAAAAATTCCTTTAGGACTAGGATTTTTCCCCCAGTCATAGCCACTACAGCCAAGGTCTAGATCAAAGGAACACAGGAAGACAGCATCAGGGCAAAACATCTCAGCTCCCAGCTGCAGCACAGGACATAGGGAAATGGTCTAAATTCATAGTAGGCAAAGGGAAGGGAAATAGCATTTGAACAGCATCTACTATGTGCCAAAGGCTGTGCTAAGCACTTTGCAAATATTATCTCATATGACTATCTCATATCAACCCCGAGGAAGGTTCTGCTATTATTCTCACTTTATAGTTGAGCAAACAGAGGTCAAGTAACTTGCCCAGGGTCAAACAGCTATTAATTCTTTGAGGCCTGATTTGAACTCAGGCCTTCTTGACTCCAGGCCCAGTGTTCTATAAGCTGTGCCACCTACCTGCCTGAAGTAGGTGTTATGGCTTGAAGTTATGATGAACATTGTATCTGATATATAAAGCCACATCAAATCACTCCTGAATAGGAATATTATTGTCTCTAGTTAATTACCTTTTTCCAGGCTTATTCAATTTTATATTTTCAGTGCTGATTCAGTGGTAAAATGGGACAGAAACTTGACTCGAAAGGAATTCATATATGTTATGGACAATGAATGAATAACACATGTTAATATTAAGCACTTGCCATGCCGATGCTTGGGATACAAACAGACCATTAAGTCAGTCTCCAGTCTCTAGGAACTCATATTCTAATGGGGATAAAAATATGGAAAGTTTCACCTGCAAGTCTAATGGAAAGGTCCTAAGGTTCTTAGGGGACAGTGGCAAAGCAGATGGTAATATCTCTGATAAAATCCTATCAGTTTCTGATGTTGAATTATTTGCCAGTGCCAAGGATTTGGTAACTGACAAGAACTTTTAAAAAATTCTTTGTCAACTGGCAAGAATTTTCTTTACTGGGTCTTTAGTAGCTATGGCTGCAGTGCCTGCCAGAGTAGTTAACAGGCTGCATCTCCACAGAGGTTGCTTCCCAGGATGATGGCTGGGGACTCTGGGCTAGAAGCACTGCTATTCCAAAAGCTCCTAAATTCAAAGTACTGAGCTGTCTCCATGTCTGTATCATGAGAGGAGATGGGGGCAAAGTGATGGTAGTCGTTTGACTTGCCTGGCACATGCTCCGTCCTGTCTTTTGCTCAAGGTGCCTTATTGCTTTGGTTAGCCTGCCTGTGTGTGGCGGTTAGTTGGCAGTTGATGAGGGTGACTAGACTTGTCTCCATAGGAGTTGCTCCCCCAGATCTCAGCTGTGAAAGATGGACTAGAAGCAGGACCAGTGGTCTGGGAGATGCTGCTACTCCCACAGCTTCTGTGACTATCTGCCTACCGGTATCAGTTTGCCAGCAATTGTTACTGTCAATGTGAAATATCAGTCAATTTTTGTTAAGCACCTACTATGTGTCAAGCACCATGTTAAACACTGGGAATATAAAAACAGGCAAAAGATAGCTCATGCCCTCAAAGAGCTTTTAATCTAATGGATGAAGAATAAGATGGAATCAAAGTGGTATAATGGGAAAAGCACTGAATTTGGAGTTGGAAGACAAGTATTCAAATCCTGGCTCCATAATATACCATTTGTGTGACCTTGGGCAAGTCACTTAACCTGTATGGACCTATTTCCTCATCTATAAAGTGAAAGAGTTGAATTGGATAATCTTTGAGGTCACTTCCAGCTCTAAACCTATAATTCTGTGTATAACCATGAAATTCTATAAAGTTCTTGTCTACCAGTTATCTCTATAACGAAACAGTTTAGGAACTAAGGGGATTGAATACATATAGGGCTCCTAAAATGCGTGTTAGGTATTTTACATTACATAAAATAGTGACACAGTATTGTCCCACTTGTGAACAACACATATCTACCTTTCCTATTGCTTTCCCCAACTCATTCTTTAAAATGACCCAAGGTTCCATTAGAAATAAAGACCTGTTTTTAAACACTAATACTTTACTAGTTTTCTCATATAGCTAGGAATCATAGACTATTATAATCTTCAAAAAAAGTATATGTTGAAGGTTACCCCTAAAGGCAACAGAGAGGTGAATGGCAGGTGTGAGCAGGCTATATGACATCATAAATAAGAAATTATGCAAAAGAAGTGTCATAAAAAGACATGAACCAAGAAATGAGCAGCCTAAAAAATGTGTCAGTTACATGGAAAGAAGAAAGGAGAACCCGAGGCCTCCACTGACATCTTTCTAATTTAGAGTACAAGACAGGGAGGTCCCAAGATGGCGTGAAGCCCCATGACTTAAAGAAGGACACAGACAAGAGTCACCCAAGACAAGCAGGCAGGAAGAGCTGCAATCTGCATCATAAAGAAAGATTATCCACATCAGTGAATTCATTTTTGTACTAGTTTGTATTCCATTATGAAGATACCAGTAAAAAGAAAAAAAATTACAAAATATTTTCTCTGAATATTTCCTTAACACTTATGGAAAAAAAAGGGTTCAGTGTAAAAAAACATGCCAAATGATAAGTGGAATTCAAGATTAAGTCATTGGTTTAGTTATATTGAATAGGAAAGAAATAAAAGCCATCCTAAAATACACACTTTTTTTTTACATCTTATAGGCAGAAAGCTTTCTTGAGGTAAATGTGGCAAAATTTAAGAACAACGGAATCCCTCTGTATTCAATGTATGTATATCAACATTAAATACATTAAGGAAGAAAAAAAAGTTCTGAATTCAAGATATGATCCAAAGATAACAGAAAATGACAAAGCAAAGTCATCATTAAACCCAACTTTTTCAATCCTCTTTGAGTCATCCTCTCCTTAACTCCATGCACTGCCCGATGGTCCCCTTTCAGAACACAGACTTTTCTAAGTTTAAGCAAAATTGCTCTTGGACAACAGACCCACAACCTGACAAAAAAAAAACCCATTTAAAGCCTTCCTCACTTAGATGGGAGGTCAGAGCCTGCACTCCCTCCTCTTGGCATATCCTTTAAGAACCCATGTCACCTCCATGTCTCACAAGGCATGAACCAGTAGATGCAGACAAACTGAATCCTTCTTGGCATATGCCTTTGTCATCATTCTCCAAAATTCATCACATGCTGGTGATGAGCCTTTCCAAAATTAACTAGGCTGATCATTATTTGATATATAACTTATCAGATATCTCCTGGTCACCTCCCACAGCAATGATTTTTTAAAATAATAACAAGCTATATGCTTGTTATAATATATTGAATCAATTTATTTTCAGGATTTTAAATAGGGACTAAGTTGGTATTCAGGAGTTTTTCAGTCATGTCTGACTCTTCATGACCCCATTTGGGGATTTCTTGGCAAAGACACTGGAGTTGTTTGTCATTTTTTTTCTCCAGATCATTTTATAGGTGAGGAACTAAAGCAAATAGCTTTATGTGACCTGCCCAGAGTCACACAGCTAGTAAGTGTCTGAAGCTTGATTTGAACTGAGAAAACAAGTCTTCCTGACTCCTATGCTCAGTTCCAACCAGCACCCCTAGGTGGTGTACTTACTCTGAAAAAAAAATTGTTCTTTTTTTCCTTTCCTGCCTCCACCCTCTTCCATCTCCAATCCATATTTCCTTATCCCATCAAGACTTCCTTTTGCAGAGATCTCATCAAATCCATCTGGAAAAAAAATCTTTCAGTGCCTAACAAGTAAAGTTCACACTCTTGTTTCACATTCAAAAGACCTTCCACAGTCTGACATTCCCTTTTTCTGCCCTTACTCTTTTCCGTGTACTTTATTCTCCAGTCAAACTTGAGTCTTCACCAGATCCAGAACATGAACTGAGCTTTCCAAACTCTGTCTTTGTTCACACTGTTCTCTATGCCTAGAATACTATCTCCACCTCCCTTTAATTCCTCTGAAGCTCAACTTGAATACAAACACCTCCACAAAGCCTTCCCTGCCTCCTTGCTTCCCTCATTAGTAATGACCTTTGTCCCTCAGTACTTCAAATAACATGTGGTGGATATCTTTCTTATGTACTCATTAGGTATTATTTACATTATAGATGTATCTTCTACTAAAGTGTCCTCCACTATTCCAAAGCCTCACTGTATAAGGTTCAAGATGTTCGCCATGAGAAAGTAGGCAACTAGGTCAAGATTTTCTTGGTGACAGCAGCTCATAAGCTATGTCTACTAAGTCATGGCAAGCTCTCAATCTACATTAATGAAGAAAGTATCCACAAAAAATGACACCAATTCTTTCGAAGTATTGAAGAACCCAAGCTATGTGTCACATGTGTCACATCCCCCCAGAAGACTGAAAGCTCCAAGAGGACAGAAAAGGTGTTTTGCCTAAGATGTGTCTTTTCCCCAGAACCTAGCACAATGTTCTATTTAAAGAAGTTTGACAAATGTTTGCTGAATTTAATCATACTGATTGGCAGATCAATATGACGAATCACTTCCCTGAGAGTATAGAACAGACCTAAAGACTACAGGAAAAGTCAATTCATCAAAGGCATGGATAGAAGCTTCAAGATTGATGAACAAATCACTTGAGTTAGACAGTTTTCACTGTGTTCATCCATCCAGGTGGATAGTGTAAGCAAATGGTATCTAAAAAAGCTGGTGATTAATGCTCTTTTAGAATCTTAGGTGCCAAATTAAAACCTTTCCATTAAGATGATTCTAGTAAAAAAAAATTCAAATATATCTTGGAAGTGAGACCTTTATCAGAGAAACTTGTAAAGATTTTTTCCCAGTTAGTTATTTCTCTTTTTAAATTAGCTTTATTAGATTTTTGACAAAACCTTTTATTAAAAATGTTTTATGTAATCAAAATTATCCATTTTGTCTTTTGTGATTTCCTCTATTCTTTGGTCATAAATTTTTCTCCTATTCATAGATCCGATAGGTAATTTTTTCCATGTTTCTCTAATTTGTTTATGATGTGACCTTTTAAATGTAGATCAAGTATCTATTGGAGCTTAGACTTGTCTAAAATATTAAGTGTTGGTCTAAATCTAATTTCTTCCATACTGCTATCTAATTTTCCCAGCAGTTCTTCTCAAATAGGGAGTCCTTACAGTGTTTACTGAATACTAGGTGAATTAATAATTAATTTATTAAATTAATAAATTATTAAGTGGGGTAGGCATGCCCAGTTCTTTGGGTACTCTCCAGGAAAGATCATGATTGGCAGCAGGAAATGGGGTGGCAATCACACTTTAATAAGGCACAGAGGGTACAGAGACAAGTGGCAAAAAGGGTACAGAGTTAGATGGCTCAGCTTCAGGGATCAGGGAATGGAATGGCAAAGGGTGACAGGTAGCATGTGGAGGGGGATGGGGAGAAGGAGAGGCAGAGAATATCACTCACATAACCATGAATTAGTGTTGGGAGCACCAGATAGCCTGGAGTTGATGGAGACTGAAAAGTGCTGAGGAATGGGTGCAGTAGTTTGAAGTCTCACTTTATAGGGTTTGGGTGGGGGGACACACCAACTCCTATCTGTGCCACCTTAGGGTTAATTTATTAACATATCTAAATCATTTCAAAGTTATCAGCTTTTGATGGTCTGCTGATCTGGAACTGTGGAGGTCTGGAATTTGTCTGGGATTTACATATAATAGGAGAGCAGTATCTAGATGGCTTCTCCTGATTCAGCATATATTACCAGGATATGAATTTTGGTTAATATAAGATATAATTTGTAAATTATGTTCCTTTGATCTTTGAGATGGTTTGTATATGACTTCCAGGTTCCCCTTTGAAATCTTTTTTGCTGCTATTGTAATATTGTCCCTTTATAATGGCTACTCATAAATTTACTAGACTGACAAAAAATGGGTGGGATGTGGTTGGGGGACCAGAACAAGATACAATTTTAACACACTAGGATGCTAGATTCATTTACTTCTGTATGTTTCATACCTAATCTGTTCCACTAATAAATCTCTCCATTTTTATCCCCTATGATTGCAGAGGACCAATAATGAAATATGCTACCCATTACAGAGAAGTGATGGATTTAGGGTGCAGGATGAGATGTGGTTTTGTATATAGTCACTATGAGAACATGTTTTGCTTGACTATGCACATTTATAGCAAGAAATCTTACTTTCATTTCTCAGTGAAAAGAGAAGGAAAATAGATTCCTGTTCATTTTTCTTAATAGAGAAGAATGAGACTCTTACTTCCTGATTCCTGCAACTTATGGCTCTTACTGAAATCTAAGATCTCATTTCCTATCTTACATTGTTGACTCCCACTGAGCTTGTAGTCCACTGAAATCCCTAGCTCTCTTTCGGATTCCTTCCAAAAATAAAATGTCATGTCTCATAACTGAGAGACATTGCCTGCTACCGGCCACTGTAGGAGAGTTGATGGAAGGATATCCTTCAGAAAGCAACCGTGATGGGGAAGGTCTGACAATCATGTCATATAAGGGTTCAATGAAGAAAGTGGGCATGTTTAGTCTAAAGATGGAAAGACTCAGCCATCCAATTTTTTTAGATGTATCTATCTTTAAGATTGGTCTAAAATTTCTTTTTTTTCTTTTTTTGTAGCCATCCAATATTTTAAAAAGAGAACTAATTATTCCTCCCTAGGATCTCTAGGATAAAATTCAAACTCCTGTCTGGCATTTAAAAGCTTTTACAGTCTGACTTCAAATTATCTTTCCAGGATAATTACACATTAGTCCTCTTCATACACATTCTACACTTCAGCCAAACTGGCCTGTTTGTTCTTCCCCAAATATAACTCTTCATCTCTAACTCAAAATCTGTAACTTCCTTCAAACATCTTAAGCCAACTCCTATGTGAGACCTTTCCCGATTCCCCCAGTTGTTAGAGCTGTTTTTCCTCACTATGAAACTTTGTACATACGTATTTTGTATTTGAGACAGCTAGGTGGTGCTCGACCTGTATTCAGGAAGACCCTAAATGTGGTGCTGGCTGATGGGGAACTTCTGCTTTCTTAGTGTTAATTATCAGGCCAAAATTAGCACAAGCAGAAAAAAAATCAATCCATACTCTATTGCTTCTCAGCCTCAGTGGCTGCATACAGTGTACAATCATCTGTGAACAAAAAGTCACACACCAACTCTCCCTCCACTTTAGTCTTGGCTCGTAGCCTTTTCAAGTTAAATAATTCACCATAGTGCGGTAGTTGACCTTGATGCCATTTTCATCCTTGTTGAAGGTGTCTGACAACATCATTGAAAACATCATGCTAAATAAAAAGCAGGGGAGCAAGCATAAAGCTCAGCTTCACTCCATTGGTGACTAGGAACATGCAAGAGCATTGTCTATTATTCAGAACCTGTGCAAACTTGCCTACAATACTAATGAACTTTTCCAAATTTCACCATGATCTTCCACAAGCCCTTGTGACTGACAGTCTCAAAGGCCTTAGTTAGATGAACATATGTAGTGTACAGAACTCTGTTCTTTTCCTGGAATTTCTCCTGGAGTTGTCAGATAGCAAATGCCAAGTCAACTATTCTTCAACCCTTTCTGAAGCCCCACTGACTCTCAGGTTGATGATCATTTTCCAGATGAAAGATCACCTAATTAAGGAGGACTCTGGCAAGAATCTTGCCAGCAATAACTAAGTGAGAGAGAGAGAGAGAGAGAGAGAGAGAGAGAGAGAGAGAGAGACCCTCCCTGTGATTGTCAAAGGGCAGCCTATTTCCTTTTCCTTTATAGAGATGGACAATGGCAGCATCCTTGATCTCCTGGGGAATAACCTCCTCTGCCATATAACCTGGAAGATTTCAGGAAGCTTTTGTACAAGCAGTGGACCCTCTGCCTTGCAGATCTCTGCTGGAATGGAATCAGTATCAGGCACTTTGCCACATAATGACATTCAAAACCTCTTCTTCAGTTAGAAGTTCAGCTAGAGAGGGTTTGGATTCAACCTGAAGTATGGTCAATGGTCAATGGTTTCAACATTGGTTGATGATAGCCTGTTGAGAACACTATGTAAGTGCTCAGCCCATCTCTCCAGGATCATGTCCTTTTCACTGATCAGTGTGGCTTCATAAGTGCTAAGTAGCTGAGATGCACCAAAGGTCTTTTATCCACAAATAGCCTTCAGGGTACCATAGATGTGCTTTGGATTGTGATTATCAGGATAAAAACTGAATCTCATGTGCCTTCTTATTGAGATTCTTATTGAATCTTTCATCTCACTAAGCTTCGCTTGTACTTTACTTTTGGTGGAGTTAAACGCTGCCTTCTTACAGATGAACTACCCTGCTGGTGAACCCTGTGGAGTTCACATTTTTTGTTTAGCAGCTTCTGAATTTCCCCATCAATAAGGTCTTGCATATTAGAATGTTAGCTCCTTGGGGGCAGGAGCATATCCTTGCCTGTGTGCAACATTCCATCTCCCACCTTTGCATAGATGGTCCCATTTCCCTGGAATGACCTACTTCCTCATTTCTACCTCATAGAATCCCTACTTTCCTTCAAAAGGCAGTTGGAATTCCATCTTCTATAAAGGCCTACTGATTGCCCTAGATTCTAATAAACCATCTCTCAAAATAAATTTGTATTATTTTGCTTCTGTTTTGTATTCACTGATGATCTCATAAACACAAAAAACAATCAGTCTCTGGCCTCAAAGAGCTTAAATTCTTCTGTGAAAATAGAATAGGGGCACAAACAATTGAATACAAAATGTATGGAATTCCAACTGTGCCTTGAAGGAAGCTAAGAATTCAATGAGGAGGTAGGTCATTCCAGGAATAAGGAACCACCGCTGCAAATGTAGAGAGGTGGAAAATGGAATATTATATACATGCAAAGATGAGCTGGTAAATGTTTAACGACAAACTCTAGGGGGAAAAAAGTCTACACACAATGATAAGTTTAATCAGAATGATTAACATTTTCTCCATCACATTCTTCAGTATGGGCAATTAACAAAACAATAAATCAAGCCCTGATTTGTAGCATTTGCCAGTTTCCAAGGTGTAAGTGCTCACACTGAAAATTTAACAATCAGCTCTCCAGCTGGCTCCAGGATACTTCTGTACACAGGGAATAGCTGGAACAAGAAGTCTATAAAGAAAAATCTATAAAAGAAATAAGACAGGAAATCCAGGCATGTGTCACATTGTAAAAGACTCCAAAAGTCAGGCAGAAAGTTTTATATTTTCTTCTGTAATCAGCAAAGAACCACTGAAGATTTTAGAAATCTGAAAAATCATCTTCATTTATTCTGGTTCTGACACTGCAAAACTATAGGCAAATCCCATATACTTCTCTGCACTTCAGTTTCCTCATCTGTCAAATGGGAACAATAAAACTGCCACTACCTACCTTGCAGGTTTATGGTGAGTTGTAAACCTGAAAGGAACACAGAAACATAAGTTAATGTTTTGCTATTATTTGGGGGCTCTATATCTGTAACAAACTCACAAGCAATGATTTTATTCCAAGCCACTGAGATTTGATGGAGTCAAGGGAATAGGCCACCAAAGAGATGACTGAAATGCATTGGCCTGGAGATAGCATACCTTTGTCATCATAGTCATTCCTGGGGGACCTCAAGATGTTCCCCATACACAAGTGTAACAGCAAGTTCACTCTTCTTGGCTCCCCTGGAAATCTTTAGCAACTTGTTATGTATGCTCCAACTCCCCCAGATGTCATTTCTCTAGCTGTAAGAAAGATGGATTGCTATCACCTTCTTAATGGATGTTTTTGTAAAAAGTTAGAACCAGAGGATACCTAGGTGGGAAATAGGAGCAGCTGTGCTCTGGAGGCTATCCAAGGAGGGAACTACATGTTATTTTGCAGGTCTGTTTAAGAGGTGTCTGGCCATACCCTTGATACTATTGTTAAGGGTCCTGAGAGAAACTGTTCCCAGGGCACAGATGGAAGGATACTTAGTGTGTGGACAGTTGATAGAAGAGTTAGAGAAGTTGGAGTGAAGGAAGTAGACACAGAACAATTTCTGGAATAATAACAGCATTATAAAGACCACTTTTAGAGACTTGAGAACTCTGATCAATACAGTGTTGTTTGTTGTTCAGTCATTTCAGTTGTGTCTGATTCTTCATGATTCCATTTGGGGTTTTCTTGGCAAAGATACTGGAGTAGTTTGCCATTTCCTTCTCCAGCTCATTTGACAGGTGAGGAAACTGAGGTAAACAGGGTTAAGTAACTTGCTCAGGGTCACACAGCTAGTAAGTATGTGAGGTCAGATTTGAACTCAGAATATGAATCTTCTTGATTCCAGGCCTGACACTCTGTCCATTGTAGCACCTAGCTGCCCTCAGATCGATACAAAGATCAAGCACAATTCCAGAGGATGGATAATTAAGCATATTACTCACCTTCTGAAAGAGGAAGAACTCAAAATGTAGAACGAGACATACATTTTTGAACATGGATAATGCAAGGATTTATTTTGACACTTCACAGTTGATACAAGGGTTTCCATTTTCGTTTGATTTTCAGTGGGAGGGAAGTGGGAAGAAAAAAAAAGAAATGTTTGTTCATTTGAAAAATAAACTAAATTTTTTTTTTAAAAATGGAGAGAATTGCTGGGTTCATGTGAGCGCTAGAATGATTGGGAGAAGGGCATTGTGTTTGAGAATGAACATTAACTGTGGCTGTGTAGCAGTGCTGGAAACTTGGGGCTTGGACAGTTCATGTGAAGGAATCAACATGTATTAAGTATAAAATCTAAAGCCCCATGGGGGCGGTTAGGACTCTGAGTATGTGCAGTAGGGAGTTATGGTATGTTCTGGACCTCAGAATTCCCCATTCCGTGTAGCTTAGTATTGGAGAATCATGAACAAAAGCCTAGACATACTCTGTATTGCACAACATGTCTGAAAGGAACTCTTTGTAAATCTTCCCACAGACTTCCATAAGGCAAAAATAGTACGTGTCCAAGAAGGCACAGAGAACCTAACTCACATATGCATAGGTGAGTGCCACATAACTGGAAGTGGTAGCTCTTAATATCCAAGGTCCTCTGATCATATGAGGCACTATAAGACTGGGAACATCGTCTGAAGTTCTTCTCATTCACCGTTAATGCTGTCAGTTTCTGGTCACATGGTCACACTCCCTGGAGCAGCTTCTCCATTTCTAACCTCTATCATATCCCTGCCACAAACTCCATATTCAGTGTGATAAGAGAAGGTATGCTAGGTTTGGATTCAGAGGACCTGAGTGTACATCCTGACATGACTAGTTACTAGTAGGCAAAATTGTCTTTCACAATTTGCATCTCAAAGGGGCGGAGCCAAGATGGTGGCTGGAAAGCAGGGACTAGCGTGAGCTCCCCACCAAGTCCCTCCAAAAACCTATAAAAAATGGCTCTGAACCAATTCTAGAACTGCAGGACTCACAAAATAGCGGAGAGAAGCAGGGCTCCAGCCCAGGGCAGCCTGGATGGTCACTGGGTAAGGTCTATCCCCACGGAGCTGGGAGCAGAGGGGAGCAGAGCTGAGCAGAGCGGAGCCCAGCATGGGCAGCGCAGACCAGCCAGACCAGGAGCCAGGCAGAGCTTGCCCTAGCGCCCTGAATCAGTGAGCTGTGCCAGTTGCCAGAATTTTCAACTCACAAACACCAAAGACAACAGAGAAGAACTGCAGAGCCTACAAAATAGCAGAGGGAAGCAGGGCACTAGCCCAGGAC
This sequence comes from Phalanger gymnotis, assembly GCA_028646595.1. Lineage (NCBI taxonomy): Eukaryota > Metazoa > Chordata > Mammalia > Diprotodontia > Phalangeridae > Phalanger > Phalanger gymnotis. The sequence goes on along the minus strand of CM053626.1, from coordinate 285,769,211 downwards.
AGCCTGGATGGTCTCTGGGTAAGGTCTATCCCGCATGGAGCTGGGAGCGGAGGGGGGCGCAGACCATCCAGACCAGGAGCTGGGTGGAGCATGCCCTAGCACCCTGAATCAGTGAGCTGTGACAGTTACCAGACTTCTCAACCCACAAACACCAAAGACAACAGAGAAGGTTAGTGGGAAAAGCTGCTGGGGACAGGGAGTTTGTGGTTCGGCCACCTTCCCGGGGGTAGCAGAGGTGGGATAGCTTCAAAACTACAGCTGCAGTTGCTTCCTACCCCAGGCCCATCTGGTGGGAGGAATTAAGGATCAGAGCAGGAGTGCAGAGCGTGCTGAAGATCTAAGTCCAGTCCACGTTGGGGGTTCTTGGGGAAGGAGGAGTGCTGGTGTGGCAGAGCTGGCACATCCCCCCAAGCATGGAACATAGAACTCTTTACTCTACAAGCAGTCATACCCCGCTGAAAAACTCAAGGGACAAGTAAGTTGGCTGGGAACATGGCCAGGGACCGAAAACGCACCCAGATTCAGTCTCAGACTCTAGAATCTTTCCTTGGTGACAAAGAAGACCAAAACATACAGCCAGAACTGGTCTCAAGCCATGGAAGAGCTCAAAAAGGATTTGGAAAAGCAAGTTAGAGAAGTAGAGGAAAAATTGGGAAGAGAAATGAGAAGGATGAGAGAAAACCATGAAAAACAAGTCAATGACTTGCTAAAGGAGACCCGAAAAAATACTG
>CM053626.1:285743589-285767980 GCA_028646595.1 Phalanger gymnotis | reverse complement strand
CAAAAACAAACACTTTCAAAAAGGGACAGGGTCAAGGGAGAAAATTCAATAAAGGGGCACAGGTTAGGCAGAAGCAAAATATAGTTAGTCTTTTACAACATGAATATTGTGGAAGGGTTATACATAATGATATGCATGTGGCCCATGTCAAATTGCTTGACTTCTTAGGGAGGGAGGGTGGGTGGGGAGGGAAGAGGGGAGAGAATATGGAACTCAAAGTTTTCAAAACAGATGTTCAAAAACAAAAAAAAAAAAGTTTTTGCATGCAACTGGAAAATAAGATACACAGGCAATGGGGCGTAGAAATTTATCTTTCCCTACAAGAAAGGAAGGGAAAAGGGGATGGGAGGGGAGTGGGGTGACAGAAGGGAGGGCTGACTGGGGAACAGGGCCACCAGAATATATGCCATCTTGGAGTGGGGGGAGGGTAGAAATGGGGAAAAAATTTGTAATTCGCACTCTCGTGAAAATCAATGCTGAAAACTAAATATATTAAATTTAAAAAAAAAAGAAAAAATACAATTTGCATCTCTTCCCTGGGCCTAAGTTATTTCATCTATAAATTAGTGGGTAGGATAACAGTTATATAATCTACCTGGGAGGTTAGGAGGGGCAGTGAATACAGTGCTGGTCCTGAAGTCAAGATGATATCTTCCTGAGTTCAAATCTGGCCTCAGACACTTGCTAGCTGTGTAACCCTGGGTAGCCACTTAGCCCCATTTGCCTCAGTTTCCTCATCTGTCAAATGAGCTAGAGAAGGCAATGGCAAACCACTCCATTATCTTTGCCAAAAAATCCCAAATGGAATCACAAAGAGTTGGACATGACTGAAACGACTGAACAATTGACCTACCTCAGAGACTTCTGAAGTTAAGTGACGTACTATATGTCAAGTGGCATGTAAACCACAAAGTGCTATATAAATATTACCTACTTTTATCCCAAGACAAGAGCTTTCTCAAGATTTTAGCTAGAATTTAAGAATGAGATGATCCCGCACCAGAGTTAGGCAAGCAGTTGCTTTCCTATCTAATGTCCAAAATTATAGGCTAATATAGAAGGGATCAGACTCTAACCTCACGAAACCCCATCAATGCCATCAATCAATCAATTAATAAACATTTATAAACACCAAGATCGAGGAAGGAAAATTTGTCTTGTATTCTTTCCTATGCTCCCCTAATTGAATGTTACTCTTTGGGGATTACTTTTCTCTTTCCAGGTTGCTCTTGATGTGTATTTTTCCTTGTTTTCACTTCATAATAATGTTGTTCAGGAAGAGAGTTCATAGTGTTATTTAATTTACCCAAGATTTTATCCCTTAGGAATGGACCTGATGACTGAATTTGATTGTTTAACTAAGACTAATTCACAAATATAGCTGTCCCCGAGGACCCTATTTTTTATATTCCTAAGGAAGATGTCTTGGAGATAGGATTTAGTCGCCTAGACACTGTTATAAATTATATTTTGTACTGAGTAAAAAAGTAGTTACCCCAAAATAAAAATTAAATTTAATACCCAGATCCCCTCCCCAAAAGAAAAATGTTGGAAAATGCTATGTTTAGTTTTAATTGCAAGATAAATAAAAATCTGTATTGTAGGGACTACCTGGGCAGCATTATCAACAATAGTTACTATCTAGGGTATTCCAGCTACTAGCTGTACAAAGCATTATGGAACACCCTGTATAAGTGTAATCAGCAAGCTGTGCTATCTGTGCTACCTGGCAAGGTTTAGAACAGGGGTGGGGAACCTTCAGCCTCAACGCCATATTTGGCCTTCTAGGTCCTCAGGTGTGGGCATTTGACTGAGTCCAAGTTTCACAGAACAAATTATTTTATTAAGGGGATTTGTTCTGTGAAGTTTGGATTTAGTCAAAGGGCCACACTTGAGGACCTAGAGGGCCACCTCTGGTTTAGAAGTTTAAAGTATAAAACAAAAGTGAAAAGAAGAAGAACTCACTCTCTTCTTTGGCCCCCACCTTTGGAATTTGGAAACAAGTTAGCACTCTTCCTAGACTCCAACCTTAGCCATACTGAAGTAGATTATGCCTTGGGTATTGCCCTCACCCCCATCATCAAGGATGAATATAGGACAAACAACATGGCTCTCAAGCAACCATCGCTTGGTCAACAAGTCCATTTGGCTTTACTTATAGCTTGAAGATCAGTAGAAACCCCAAGTCTAGTCTATAGACTGCTCTTGGGAAATGTATCTGTCAGTCAGTCAATAAGTATTTATTAAGCACCTACCATGTGCCACTGTGATAAATGCTGGGAATACAAAAAAAAAAAGCCAAAACAAAACAAAAACAGGCCCTTCTCTCAAAGAGCCCACTTTTTAACTGGAAGAAAACTTATAAACAATTAGGAACAAACAAGATATGTACAGAATAAGTTGGGGGTGGTTTCAGAGGGAAGACACTAAGATTAAGGAGGACTAGGAAAGGCTTCTTGCAGAAGGCAGCATTTGAACACAGGAGGAGGAGATAAGGAGGAAGAGAGTTCTAAGCATAGTTGCTAAGGGCTAGATCTCCCAGTGACGCAAAGAAGCGTCAACTAGGGGCAGACCTGAGACAAAATACCTCATTGCAGACAACAAAAATGGGCAGTCCAAGACAGGGATTATCTCAGGAATGGATCCTTGTCTTTCAGGTAGAGGTTCTGATTGAACTGTAATAGAAAATAAATAAATTATTTGATGGAAATTACTAGGCCCACATTTGAATTCCAATGGATCCTAAAGAAAAGAAATGTTGGAATCACCTTTTAGAAATGTTTATAAAGTTCGAGCAGTTCTATGTCCCAGGCCTAATGTCTGAGATGGAATTTACCAAGTTTGTGGTATCATTCAGTACGATGGCAAATTACCATTCTAATTCTTGATGTGAATGGACAACCACTTATTGAGACTCATAAGAAGAGGAGTGGTAACCCCTTGAAGAGCAGACGTGCCTTGACTGACCAAGGAACCAAAGGACTATGGAGTTGTCTTTATTTAAGTAAATACCTTAAGACTGCTGTGGCAAATAGCTACAGCCATTGTTCTGCGAAAAAATGGTAGACCACATGAAAACATTCAAATATGTTTAGAGAGCTTAAAAAATAAACTTTCTCTGAAAAACTCATCTCTAACCACCTTAGAAATGACTTTCAAAGTACCGACCATGGAAACTAAACAAGTGAGCTGACCTACAGCTATGAAATCAACTGAATATATTCACAGAACATCTGGCAAAAGATAGAAACAAGGATAAAACCATGTTAACTGGAAAAGTAAACATACCAAGCAATGGAATCCAAAGAGGCAGGTAAAATAAACAATGCCAACAAGAGACAACCAGAAGGGCAGATCTACCTTCTGTTATACTGTTACAACTATTGGAGAAATGGCCGTACTCGTGAGGAGCTAATCTGGTATTCAGAAGCTAAGATGTGTAGATCTGTAGGACTAGCACTGGGAAAAGAAAAGAGAGCCAGAGAAAAATGTTATGTTTGACCCGGGAAACAGTATTCTGATCATTAAATGGTTTATGCCACCTAGATTCAGGATCCCATACATAAATGAGAGCAAAGACTGAGGATGTAAAATGCACTACTGTATTGCACAGTAGAACAAAAGAACATCATTTCCCGGTCATTTTGAAAGAGATATTTAACAAAAATCCTATTACAGCCTTTAGAAGGGTTAAACTTAGAGAAGTAAGTAACAAATACTGCCCATATCTGGGATACACCAGAGAGAGCCCGAAGTTTACTAAGAAGGTTGTTGGTGTCATTAGGAAAGGGGACACCTTGGTTCCCAAAACATTTAGACCCAGAGAATATCTTTGGTGTGCCAGTACTGATTGGGATTGAGTCTAGATTGTTCAAGATGCTGGCAGGATACTGAAGAATATAAACTAAGACCCAATATTTGCACACTTTAGCCACTGCCAGGGACTTGACCAAGAGGGATGAGACCTTTTGGGGATGGTATATCCATCATCAGAGATTAGCAAGAGGACTGTGACTATGGGTCAAAATAGGAGGCCAAACTGAGAACAAAGAAATTTATTGGCATACTAAGAAGGGCTCTTCCCACCGATAGCAGTTTGAGCTTTTCAGGATACATATTTGTTTTTTTTTCCTTTCAGGCCTGCTTAGATTAAAAACCAATCAGTGACATTTCGTAGCAATTTAGAATAGATAAGTAAAACATTTCACAGAAGAGGGAGGGGAAGAAGGAAAAGTGTATGAGTCAAGGGAGAAAAGGGTTGTATTTGGAATGCAACTGGCAGAATTTCTTACAAGAAAATATCCTCAGGCAGAGGCAAGATGGTGGATTAGGGGCAGTGACAACATTCCCTCTAAACAAGTAAAATAACTCATCAAATCAAATTTTGGAATGGCAACAAAAGGTTGGCGTGAGACATTTTTCCAGCCTAAGAAAAGGTCAACAGGAAAAGTCTGTGACACGTGAATGGCCCACGTGAGCAACAGCAGCAACATCAGCCACAAGAGCAGAAGCAGATTGGGGAGCTTTCAGTCTAAAGACTTTAAGAGGTTTGGACAGTCTCTCATAAAGAGACTACAGAGGACTCTTTGCTGGCACTGAGTACAGCTAGCACTTATTGGCAACTTTATTGCCCATATGCAGTTCTAGGTCACAGTTCCAGGGTATTGGTGGTTGGTCACAAGGGAGCAGGGATCCTGGTCACAGTTCCAAAGCAAAGAGGAGTGCTAGTGCTTGTAACTGCAGGAGACCAGGAATTCTTTCTGGATGAAGACCAGGACACAGACCAGGAGAGCAGTGACCATACCTCTCCCAAGATCACAGTACCTTGAAAGCACCAAAAATTTGCATACTCTCAGAACTAGTTCTAAAAAAATCAGCACACAAAAAATAAATAAATAAATAAAAATTAAAAAAAGCAGCACACAAATGCCTAAAGCTTTGGACACTGCCTCCCCACCCCCAGGTAAGCAGAACTCAATTTTAACATAAAGTTGAAAGTCAAGAAATAGGCTGGAAAAATGAGCACACAATAACAAAAAGAATTTGACCATAAAAACCTACTGCATTGGCAGGTAATACCAAGATATAAACTTAGAAGAAGAAAACAATGTGGAGCTATAAACAAAGGCTCAAGGACAAATGTTAATTGGACCCAAGTCCAACAAGAATTCCTGGAAGAGTTAAAGAAAAAGATAAGAATGGTAGAGGAAAAATTGGGAAAAGAAATGAGAGTGATGCAAGAAAATTACGAAAAGAAAATTAACAACTTGGGGAAAGAGGCATAAAACATAATGAAGAAAATGACACCTTAAAAAGTAGAACTGGCCTAATGGTTAAAAAGGCACAAAAATACCAAAGACAAGAAATCCTTAAAAGCAGAATTTTCTACAAAATGTTTTTTCCAATGTTCTGCCTTCCTTCTGATCATGGCTACATTTGTTTATTTATACAAAAACCTTTTAATTTAATGTAACTGAAATTATTTATTTTATACCTAACTTTGCTCTCTACCTCTTATTTATTCATAAATTGTTCACATATTCATAAATCTTACAAGTAATATCCATGTTTTCCTAATTTTCTTTTGATATCTCTCTTTATATCTAGGTCCTGTAGCTATTATGACCTTATCTTGGTAAGTGGTACAAGATATTAATTAGTGTATGCTCAGTTTCTGCCATATTGCTTTCTAGTTTTCCCAATGATTTTTCTTTTTACCACATAATGAATTCTTATCTGAAAGTCTTTACACTTGTCAAATACAAGGTTATTATGTTTATTTGCTGTGGTAAATTTTATGTCTATTCTGTTCCATTAATATACCTTTCTATTTCTTAGCCAGTACCAGATAGTTTTGATAATTACTGCATAATAATACAGTTTAAAATCTGGTACTGCTAAACCTCTTTCCTTTACATTTTTCATGGGTTCCTTTGATATCCTTGACTTTTGTTCTTCTAAATGGATTTTGTTATTATTTTTTCTAATTTAGTAAAATAATTTTGGGGTAATTTAATTGAGATGGTGTTGAATATATAAATTAGTTTAGGTAAAATTGTCATTTTTATTATGTTGGCCCTGCGTACCCAAGAACAATTATTTCTCCAATTATTTAAATCCGATTTTCTTTGTAAATAGAAGTATGTATAGAATATTTGTGTCTAATGATAGCCATCTCTAGGGTGGGGGAGGGAGAAGGGAGGGAAAAAAAAGAAATTTATAGGATAACTTTATTATATACTTAAATGGAATAGCAAGTTGTACATAATAGATTTGCAGTTCCATGCACAATCATCATTTTTATTATACTATGTTATGGAAATGCTTGTTTTATTCAAAAAAATTTAAATAAAATAAATTTTTTAAAAATAAGATGGGGGGGAGGCAGAATTGGCCAAATTGGGGGGGGTGGCAGAGGTACAAAAACTCACTGAAGAAAATAATTTCTTAAAAATTAGAATTGAGAATGGAATTAGAATGGAAAACTCCATTGAAGCACTGACAGAAAGATTATCCACAAAGATAAGAGAAGAAGAGAGAATGGTTGAGACTTTTCTGAAATTCAGAAATAAGATCCAGAATAAGCTTATACAAGAAGAACAAGATACCTTATCAAAACTGGTTGACAGTATACAAGACAAGGAATGGGAAATGGAAAAGCTGAGAAAAAGTATACAGGATCTTAAGGAATCACTGGATAAGAAAAAAGAAATTATTTCCACTGCTAACAAAACCAATAAAGAAAAATTGAAAAGGCTGCAGAAATCTTACGATTTGTATAAAGATCACCTTGGACTGGAAATTCGAAAAATTTATGGTGGGAAACTTCAATTTATATTCTGAAATACTGACCCTAAAGCTCCCAAGAAGCCGTTTACCTTTTCCCTGAAAATAAATGAAGAAGGGGATTATGAAATGTCAGATAGTGCTCCTCATCTGGAATGCTTGGCAGAATTGCAAGAGAAAATAAGGAAGACCAAGAATTTTTCAGCTTTCTTTGCCAATATTCAGAAAGCATTTATTGCCCTGGCCTGTAACGAATGTGTAAATAGCATGTAAAGACTATATTTTCATTTTTTTCCTTACTGCTCCTTCAAAGCTTCTAAATGACTGTTTTATGTCTGGCTCTTTTTTTTTTTCTTTTGGTATTTTTGGTGGTATTTTAGCTTGGTAGGAATTAATAAAACTATATGGCATGCTTGTGAAAAAAATTAGAATTGAGCATATGAAAGCTAATGACTTTAGAAGGCATGAAGAAACAATGAAACATGGACAGCTAGGCAGCACAGTAGATAGAGCACTAGCTCTGTAGTCAAGAGGACTTGAATTCAAATGCAGCCTGAGACACTTGACACTTACTAGCTGTGCGACCCTGGGCAAGTCACTCAACCCTGATTGCCTTCCGAAAACAAACAAACAATAAAACAAAGTCAAAAGAATGAAAAACATAGAAGAAAATACGAACTATCTCATTGGGAAAACAAATGACCTGGAAAATAAATAAAGGAGAGATAATCTGAGAGTACTACTGCCCTGATATCTTAGAACCAGAGGGTAAAATAAAAGTTGAAAGAAACCACCAATTACCTCCTTAAAGAGATATCAAAATGAAAACTCCCAGGAATAGTATAGCCAAATTTCAGAGCTTCCAGGACAAAGATAAAATACTTCAAGCAGCCAGAAAAAAAATAATTCAAATACTGTGGAGGGAGCAATAGTCAAGATGGCAGCAAGATTTAGCAGCATCCATGCTAAAAGGGAGTTGAAGGCTTGGAATAAGATATTCTGGAAGGTAAAGGAACTAGGATTACAGCCAAAGATAACATATGCAGCAAAACTGAGCGTAATCCTTCAGGGGAAATGGATATTTAATGAAGTAAAGGGCTGTCAAGCATTCCTGATGAAAAGACCAGAGCTGAATAGAAAATCTGACTTTCAAATATAAGACTCAAGAAAAGCATAAAAAGGTAAACATGAAAAATTTATCATAAATGATTCAATAAAGTTAAGTTGTTTACATTCCTATGAGGGAAAAATTGATACTTATAACTCCTAAGAACTTTGTTATTATTAGGGTAGGTAAGGAAATTACATAGACAGAGGATATGAGTGTTATGTTGGAATAACTTCCAAAAAAAATGAAAGGGTAAGGAAGAAGGATGCATTGGGAGAAGGGAAGAGGGAGAGGTAGAATGGGGAAAATTTTCTCACACGAAAGAAGTATACAAGCAAGAGCTTTTACAAGGCAGGGAAAATGGTATGGGGTGGCAGTGCTTGAACATCACTCCTATTGAAATTGTTTCAAAGAGGGAGGAATACACAAACACACACACACACATACACACAGCTGTGTATAGAAATGTAACTTGCTGAATAGGGAAATATAAGAGGAAGGGAATAAGAGAAAGAGAAGGTGGATGATAAAAGGAAGAACAGAGTACGGGAGGTAGTGTTTAGGAACTAAATGGACTTTTGAGGAGGCACAAGATAAAAAGAGATAGAGAGAAGAAATGGGATGGAGAGAAATACAGTTGGTAATCATAACTGTGAACGTGAATGGGATGAGCTCATCCATAAAATGGAAGCAAATAGCAGAATGAATTAGAAACCAGTATCCAACAATATGTTGTTTGCAAGAGACATGCTTGAACTAGAAAGACACACCAGGGCTAGCATATAATCTACTATGCTATAGCTGAAGTAAAAAAGGCAGGGTCTGCAATCATGATCTTAGACAAAGCAAAAATAGACCTAATTAAAATAGATAATCAGAAAAACTATATTATGGGAAAAAGTGCCACAGACAATGAATATAAAAAATTTCTACAGTAAGTTTCTCTGATAAAGGCCTCAATTTTCAAATATATACTGATTATAACACTGAATCAAATTTATAAAAATAGGAGCTATTTGCCAACTGATAAATTGTCAAAGGACATAAACCGACAGTTTTCAGAAGAAGAAATCAAAGCTATTTATAGCCATATGGAAAAATGCTCTAAATTATTATTGATTAAAGAAAGACAAATCAAAATAACTCTGAGGTACCACCTTACACCGATCAGAAATGACAAATGCCAGATGAGAGGAGGGAAAATAGGTACACTAATGAGCTACTAGTTGGGTAGTGAACTATTTCAACCTTTCTAGAGAACAATTCAAACTAGGTCCAAAGGGCATTAAACCACTAGGTCTGTTTCCCAAAGATATCAAAGAAAAAAGAAAAATACCTAGATTATGAAAATATTTTAGCAGCTCTTTTTGTGGTGGCAAAGAATTGGAAATTGAGGGGCTGCTCGTCATTTGGGGAATGCCTGAATAAGTTGTGGCATATGATTGTAATGGAATGCTATTGTGCTCAGAAATGACAAGGAAGGGTGATTTCAGAAAAACAAGATCTATACGAACTAATACAAAGTGAAATGAGAACTGTGAGATCATTGTGTACAACAGCAGCAATGTTGTAATGATGACCAACTGTGAAAGACTTGGCTACTCTGATCAAATAAAACAAGTCCAAAGGACTAATGATGAAAAAAAAATGCTGTCTCCTTCCAGAGAAAGAACTGATGAACTGAGTGCAAATGGAAGCATAATTTTCCCATTTTGTTTTTCTTGCTCTTTTGAAGTATGGCTAATATGGAAATATGTTTTGCATGGTTTCATATGTGTAATTGATATCATAATTGCTTGCCTTCTCAGTAGGTGTGGGAGGAAATGGGACAGAGGGAGAGAATTTTAAACTCAAAATTTAAATAGAATGTTAAAAATAAGTAATAAATTAAAATGTTAAAAAGAAAGAAAGAATAAAGATGAGGAGACACCAAAAAAAATGAGAAAAATATTCTCTGTTCAAGGGCAGGAGATAAGGGGAAGTAACCAAATACTTTTACAATTAGGAAAGAAGTCCTTTTAGACAAAATGGAAATCTCTCATCTAAGAACAGCAAGTAGTTGTTACAACAGTGGGTGGGACTTTCTACTTTGCCATCTCCTTGCATAGTTTGCTATGGTTTATTTCTCCTTCAAGATGCGCTGGGGACTTTCTAATATTAGGCCACTTGGAGAAGTGGCTGAGAGATTAGTCCATCAAGATGTTGCAAAATTACTGTGCTTCCTATTTTTACTTCAAACTATTGATGCAGCTTGTGCAGAGGCTTAAAGAATACAGACAACTAGCAGAGAGTAGAAACCAGGGAGCTGCAGAGACCAGGGAACTGAGGGAGGAAAGAGCACAGACAAGCAGACAGTCAGGATTCATGAGTGTTTACGGGGAGGCCCCAGCAGGGGTGAAGGTTACAGGATGACTTGGACCCCTGCTGTGACATCGTGCTTTAAGTTCTTTGCTGTTATGATGAAGTGGACTTACTGGTTTTGGGATATAATTGCTATGTCAAATTGGAGTCATTGGTTTTGGGATTTGATCCTCTGGTGTTTGAATAAATGCTTTACTTCTGCCTTCTATATGGAGAGTCTCTTATGTCCTGCAATACAAAACGATACAGGCATAATCATAAACAACATAGATGTTGCATTTATTGCTTTAATGATACAGAGAAGCATAGGAGATGCATGGATTTGGAGGTGAAACCATAAGAAACTGTGTGGAACTGGGATAGCTAAAGTCCAACAGAGGCAGTTGCCACAAGAAAGGAGCCAGACTCTGGAAGTTATGCAGTTTGGGTCAATCAGGCACAAGGCATGTTGGAATAGATGCTTTGTTGCTCAAAATTAAATTAAAGAGTAAAAAACAAAAAACCACCACCAACCCCAGGGTACAGATCCCAAGCCAGTAATTCTGTATCTCCCTTTTGGTGCCCTCACAGCAATCTGAAACCTTTTCCTCGGAACACTGGGAAAGTCTGTTCATGTTTCTTTGATTTAAACATTTACTTTGTTTTAATAAAGAGTGTTAGGTTACAGGAGTTGGTTAGTCAGGCTGTACTTGCAAATGCAATTGGGTGGAGGCAATTCAGTGGGAGCATGCCTAGAAAATAAAGAGAGACCCAACACAGATATTCTTTGCCTTGGTACTTCCTCTGGCATGAGGGCTTGAAGCTAGGGCAAAACAAATGGAAAGAACAGTGCTTTTAATATCCCTGAACAGAGAAAGAACACTTATTCCTGAAAACTCACATAAGCAATAAGTCAGTAATAGGGTGGAGTAGACAAAAAGGCATAGCTAAACATGTCTGCCCACCACTGCTATCTACGTAAATAATGAAACCTAATATTTGTGTTGTATTTTTATATGCTTTCATATCAAAATCTTTTGGAATTCTCGTACCATTACTACAAGGTAGGAAGGATAGGTATTATTTTTGGGAGACAGTATAGTGAAGCAGAATGAGAGCTACACTTGAAGTCTTGGAATCTGAGTTTGAATCACTTCTCTACTACTTATAATCTGTGTGCTCTTGGCCAATCTCTAAATTAATCTGGGCCTCGATTTCCTCACCTGTAAAATTAGGCACTTGAACTAGGCAATGTCAAGTGTCCCTTCCAGCTCTACATATACGATTCTGTGATTTCCATTTTACAAACAAGGCACGTGCCCTTTCTCTGTTCTGGGACATTAAAGAAGCTGCTCTTTCCATTTTAGCTTCAGGTCCCCAGCCAGAGGTAGCACTACAGCAAAACACTTCCGTGTTAGATCTCTCTTTCTTCTCTCTGGGCATGCTCCCCCACTAAATTACCTCCACCCAACTGCATTTGAGTTAAGGGACTGGCTTATGGGTACATAGCTACTAGGAAGCAAGACAGCAGTACTAGGACTAAACAAAGAACCCATACGTTCAGACTTTACTAGACTTTCTATCACATCACACTACCTCTCTAAACTCTTAAATAGAGTATTCAGCAGTCATAGAAACCGACACTCACTTTTTAAAGTCAATATGCTTATCTAGAAATCACTTCAATTTAATAGTCACAGCAAAGAGTTGTTCCTCTGCTTAGTCTCAGACTTCTGTGTTAGAAAGGAGATAAGAAGTTCCTTTAAACATCCATGGGCTTAGACATAAGACCTGGGGGCTTGTAACAGGAAACTTTGGGAAGAATACTAGATAGTAAATTTGCACTTCGTGAGGAGAAATGAGATAGATAAATGAGAGGTTCCGAAAATATACTTGGATGTTTTGTCACTCTGTTACTAGAGTTACGTATAATTAGTAAGAACCCCATACTTCTTTTCCTAGGAATCAGACCCTCTCTCTCTCTTTTTAATCAGCCCCAATTCGATGAAATGCAATTACTTAGTATTTAGCTACTTGCTACTCCCATGTTTACTGTGGCTTTTTGGGGTTATCACCAATTCACCTTGTAGCCTGAGCCTACCTCTAATGCAAATTTTCCCTCTCTTGCTATATGGTACATAAGATACCTAAACACAATAGGAAAAGCATTTAAGTAAGACATGAAAAAGGTAAAGAACAAGGAAATGAATCAAATCATAAAAGATTTTCTTTACCCATAAAAAGGAGCATTTTCCTATATTTCTCTTAATCTGTCTAAGCATTTTTCCTCATCTTTAAAATGTGTGTAACAGTGTCTGTAGTCCCTACATCAGGGGGTCATTATGAATAAAGCACTGTTTAAAACTTCAAGTGTTATATAAATTCCAGTTATTATAATTATTAAAAGAGAAGGCCACTTCTGTGGGAGTGTAGTTTGTCCTTTGTTGTCAAAGGAAACATACCTTCAAGAAATTATTTATCTGTTAGTTTATAACAACTATTAGAATAATTAGCTTGTCTTCAACCTATGGGCAATATAATGGTCCCTCAGGTCTATGTGGCTATGTCTTTTGCAGAATTCATTTTGAATGTAACTTGCACCTCCAAGTCTGTTTACCTAGGACTCTGTCAATTGTGGAAACTGACTATTCAATTACTTTGTTAACTTGTGAGGGCCAGATTTGGTGAGAGCTTGACAGAAGAGAGAGAACTTGATCTTTTGACTTCCAACTTGGAGAGAAAAGACATGCTCTTGCAGATTGTCTTGAGGTCTTTGAAGGGAGAGAAGGACTAGGGAAAACGTGACATGAAGGTTCTGGTACCTCAGTCATATCCCTGTCCCTAGCTTACTACAGTAGAAACTTCAGGGAAATTTTCCCTTGGAGTGAAAACTGGGACTCTCTTTTAGCTAGGCTAAGCTATTTTGCTTTTGTATTGTCCCATATATTCTTATCTATAAACTTAATCTGATTTCCCATTGTTGTCAGCTAGGATAAATAGATTTATTTGCTATTTGCTATGTGTATTCATTGTGGAAGTGGCATTTGGTGGAAAGGGTGTCGAGTCTTGGTCATGTAGTTTGTGACACATCTTCCCCATTAAGGGATAGTGATCAAAAACTCAGCTTGAACCTAAAATATATTCGCCTAGTCTAACAATATTTAGAGGAGCAGTCTATAATTTTAGCCTCTCCCTCTCTCTTTCTCTCTCCCCCTCCCTCTCTCCCTTTCCTTCTCTCCCTCTCTCTTGTCTCTGTCTCTCCTTTGTCAGAAGAGCAGAGAGACTAGCCTGCTGCCTCTCCTGATAGGGTTCTCAATCAATTTCTCTCTTGGAAAAAGGGTGGATAGAAGAGGATTTAGAGATATCTATCTCTTCATGCCTCTCTGAGAAGCCACAGTTAGACAGACCCATATGAACACATAACCTATACAGGCAAAATATACTAGAGCCATTATTTAAACATAGATTTAGAAGTATAATCATAATCAGTCTGAGCCCTTAGTTAAGAAAATTCCCTGGGGCAGCTAGGTGGTGCAGTGCGTAGAGCACCAGCCCTGGAGTCAGGAGAATCTGAGTTCAAATCCGGCCTCAGACACTTGACACATGTACTAGCTGTGTGACCTTGGGCAAGTCACTTAACCCCAATTGTCCTGACAAAAACTGAAAATTTCCAACACTTAGGCAGAGGTTTGCTTCCCTGACTTAATTTACATTTTTATGTCTATCTCTAATTGTTCCCTGGTCTCTTTATAGTTTAGGTCAAATTCAGATTACTAGAAACATTTGTGTAATGAAGACCCAGATTATATTATAGGGTCTATTGATAAATGGATATCAGAAGAGAAAGTTGGAGATAGCAGACCTTTTCTTGGTGCTTCTCTAAGTCCCTGAGTAGGTGGATACAACTGGTGGGTAGCATCAGCCTGAGTCTTCAGCTATATGTTTGTAGAACCAATATCTCCCTTTGACACAGCTCAGGCATATCTTTTCTATCTCCCTTCCTTGCTTTTGCCTGAGCTTCTGGATCTTTCTGTCTCAGTTTTCAACATCTCCACTTCTATTTCCAAATCTCTGCTACTCTTTTTTTATATACTTTATATACTTTTTTAAATTCTTTTTTTTACTCTTTTTTTCTTAGCTCCTCTTTTTTATATAAGTTCCCTCACCCAATGCCTTTGATTCTAGGAGGTATACCTGCCCAGTTGACAACTATTTCTGATTGAGTGATTTAATCAAGCTATCTTCTTACCTAACAAAGATAATTACTTTTTAGTGAGTGGGGCAATCAATGAAGTCCCACCTTTACACTATGATTAAAAATAATCTTATCATACTTCTGTAAAACCTGTTTAATTGCTTTTTAAAATTTAAAGTTCCACAAAAGTCCTACTTCAAAAATGTTATGGTGTTGAAGTGATGCTAGTTTTGATTTTAAACCCATGATAGACTTTGTGTCTATGGCTGTCACATAACTTTTGCCAATTTTACAGAGGTGTATCACCAGAAGCTTGACTAGAAAGTAATGATTCATCAGGGAGGTGAAAGAAGCAACTCAAGAAAACTGTTTACATAGGCATAGTAGGATTGCGGTCTGTCTTGGTGGAGAGAATGCTCACATCAGTTCTTGAAGAGGACCATGACATCAGGGAAATGATGTCATGACTTGGAGTTGACTTTGATTTGAGCAAGGGAGGGCTATGCAAGGTCACCAGCCTCATTTTTGTCTCCAGAGCCATCTGGGTCCAGAGGCCTGATATTCACTCTAAGTGAGAACCTGAAAAGACCTTAGCTTGAAGGGGACAGGGTCTCCCAATGCATCCTGGGCCATCTCCAGTCATCCTGGTGAATATCAGGCCACTGGACCCAGATGGCTCTGGAGGAGAAAGTGAGGCTGGTTACCTTGCATAGCCCTCCCTTGCTCAAATCAAAGTCAACTCCAAGTCATGTCATCATTTCCCTGATGTCATGGTCTTCTTCATGATTGAAGGAATGAAATGGCAGGCAAAGTAGGACTTTTTGTTTTGCTCTTTTTTTCTTTTGGAGTTCTAATTCTTCTCAGGACTAAGGTAATCAAGTTCCTTTGAGTGAGACTTGCCTTTGTTTAAATCAAGGGTCTTTGATTGAATCAAGAATCTTTGATGACCTGCTTAAGTCACAAGAAAGCCTAAGTCATGTGAGTTTGAGTCACATGGTTGTGACGCCCTCTGTAGTCTGACTCTGAAGAAGTGTATATATACTCTGAGGTTAGCATTTTGCTTTTAGTACTCACTCATTGGAAGAGTCTTCCTGTGACTTGGCCACATGAGACTCTGGGTAGCCATTAAGGAGCCTCCCACCTTTGAAAATCCAGATGTTGGTCCTTCTATCTCTGGTAATTATGTATATATTACTATGGACAGACAGAAGCCCCGTCTGCTGATTTGTATTATTTGCTCTGTTTATATAATTTCTGCTTGCAATTTTTGTTTGTGTTTTCTCTAAAGTTCAGGGTGCTGACTTTTTCCCTGAACTAAGTGAATGATATATGTATGTCTACTTAAAGTGAGATTGTAAACCCCGTAAAGTTGCTTTCCTTAGAAAAGCAGATCAAAGAACCTGTGCTAGCAGCCCTCCTTTGTGCTGGCATTATTGGCCTTACACCTCCACAGTAGCTGCAAGTGGAATTGTCATTACAAGCAAAAACACAACAGATTACATCAGTAAAAATAATAGATCTTAAATAGTACAAAAGCAATTATTTTAGTTAAAATAAAAATTTAATAAAATTAAATTTAAAAAATTATTTAAAATATAAAAATATTTTCATTTTTAATTTAAAAATAAAAATTAAAAAGTGTAAAATTTCTTAATGAACATCCATTGCTTCTTTGGGGAGGTAGAGAGCTATAGGTGTGGAACATTGTATATACCATCAGACAGTTTGGCTGATGTGTTGCTTAATTTTGATTAACTTTTTTTCTATTTCTCTTTTTCTTTTTTATTCTTTGTTAGAAGAGATGACTCTCAAATGAGTAGAAACCGGGGGAACATAGTACACAGTAACAGAAATATTGTAACAATGAGCAACTGAGAAAGACTTAGCTACTGATAAAATGAGCCATGACAGTTCCACAGGACTTATGATGAAAAATGCTACCCATCTCCAGAGAAAGAACTGATGAATTCTGAGTACATATTGAAGCATATCGTTTTTCACTTTATTTTCCTTGCCTGGGCGGGGGGGAGCAACATGGTTAATATGGAAATATATTTTGCATGACTTCATATGTATAATGGGTATCATATTGCTTGCCTTCTCAATGGATGGGGGAGGGGCTGGGGGAAGGAAAGAATTTGGAGCTCAATTTTTTTAAAATCTTTTAAAATAAATGGATAAAACACATAAGAAAAAGAGAGATGGCTTTCTGAGGAGTAGAATGAGTGTAAGATATACTTAGAAATGAAAGTGATACAAAACCAAAATATGTCAAATACTTATTTCAGTAAAAATACATTTTAAAAAATTTTAAGGTTAAACAATCCTCCAGACATACATACAAATCACATTTTGCTATGAAGATGCTGAAATTCCAAATTCTTTCCCATATTCAATTATATAATGCTTAGCTTTAATTCTGTGTAACTGGATTAACCAATAAGGTTACAGGTAAGTATGTTTCAGCTTTCATCCAAAAAAAACCTGTCTAGTCTATGTCAAATTATAGAGAATCAGTTAAGAAACACAAATGTTGTAGAATGCTACGAACACCATCAGGAGTTACACCATAAGTTCTTACAACAATAACTAGCTCATTCCCTGCTATAAATAAATACAGCATTCATGAATGCCAGGTAATTTTACAAGGTACATCTCAGCACCAGGTTACTGTATGCTAGATTTTTGCACTGAGCTACATGGTAGCTAAAAATTGTTAGGAATAGATAAAACCTGACATACATAGTGTACTTCAGATCTTTTTTTGCTAACAGTTTGATTGCCCTCCCACCCAGGGACCATCTGGCTCAAATTACACAAGGCTAGTTATAACAAAAGAAGTTGCAGCAGTAGATGATGGCAGTTGATTCATATAGTGACTTTAGGCTAGCTCTCCATGAAGTCAAACCCCTAAAAAGGGCTGTTGGTCAATCAAAAATAAAGTGGTTGCTTAGTAGCTAATGAGCTGCACCAGTCACTAGATGCATATTTGTTCCATGTCTAATTATTTTGTGTGTGTAGGACTTCTTGTGCACAAGAGTTTTTATATATAGCATGGTGCAGTACAAAGAATATTAGCTTTAGAGTCAGAGAAAATGGTTTTGTGAGATCTTAGATTTAGAATTCAAAGGAATCTGAGAGGCCATCTAGTACCACACTCTCATTTTGAAGAGTACCTGTGCAGTACTGATGAGGAAACTAAAGCCAATAGAGCTTAAATGACTTGCCCAGGGTCACACGCACCAACTAAGTAAAAGAGCCAAGATTCGAATCTACATTTTTTCTGGCTCCTAGCTGAGCCTCCTATCTATTATGCTACACTATATCTCATTCTTTGGAGACAATTCAGTGATTCTGAGCCATATAGCAAATTAAAAAGAATCATAGTACTAAAACGATGGATTTTTGTGTCAGGTAGTAGCTTGGGATCATTAAAAGTATTGTTATTTACACATGATTTTATTCAATTAACTACTCACTGCCCATTTGCAATACCTTTCCATGTTTTATATACTAATAAATCTACTCAATGGACTGCCCACCCAGTTGTATGTCATAGCCTAGACCAGTGGTATCAAATGCAAATAGAAATGGGGGCCACAAAATTATATATATGGGTCCCTTAAGACCACATATTGACTTACCTATATTGTATCATATTTTTACTTCTTAAAAAAATATTTCCCAATTACATTTTAATCTGATCCAGGCAGCACCTAGGAATATTGTAGACAGTGTGTGGTCCTTGGGCTACATGTCTGACACCTTTGATCTAACCAATAGAGGCATCCTTCCTGCATCTATCTTCTCCTGAATGAATTACTAAGCTGATGTTAGAAAATGTATGGTCACCAAAGGATGTGATCTAATCATATTGTGAGAGCAAGAGATAACAGATAGCCCCAGAACTTCAATGGTACCCTCAGAATCTTTTTTACAAAAAGACTTACAGCAAAGATTCATTATGTTGGGCATATTTTGTAAGGATAAATTTATAGGAGAACAGGGACAAGAATCTCAAAGGATGAGAAGTTATGTCTGGATTGCATGCATGCATGATGTCTTTTAGTGTCCATTCCCATTACATCATGCATACAATCTGTACCAACTAATTATCTGTAACTTTAGAAGATGGTATCCACACTGATGAAATCATTGATCAGAGTATTGAAGTTTAAACATATCTCCCTAAAAATGTGTTAGCTCATTGAGAATAAGAACCATCAACTCATAGAATGTTAGGTCTGTAGAAGACCTTTCTGAAAAAAAAAAGATCTGTAGGTCTCTCTCTCTCTCTCTCTCTCTCTCTCTCTCTCGCTCTTGCTCTCTCCCTCTCTCGCTCTCTCTCCTTCTATAGATAAAGAGATAGATAGATAGATAGATAGATAGATAGATAGATAGATAGATAGATAGATAGATGGATGGATCCTCTAAATATTATATAGGGCAGAGAGGTGGTACAATGAATAGAGCTTCAGGCCTGAAGTCAGGAAGACCTGATTTCAAATCCAACCTCAGACAGCCTTACTAGTTTTATGATCCTGGTCACAGCCCTGTTTGCCTCAGTTTCTTCATCTTTAAAATGAGCTAGAGAAGGAAATGGCAAACCACTTGTATCTTTGCCAAGAAAACCCCAAATAGGGTCATGAAAAGTTGATCACAACTGAAACAACTGAACAACTGAACAAATATACAATAAATATATACTATTCTCTCTCTCGCTTTTTCTCTCCATACACACATACACATACACATATATATGGGCATAGATATAGATATAACATCCTTGTCAGTATGTAATATGTATCACAATACCAGGTACCACATAGGCACTTAATCACTGTTGAACTTAATTTTCTGGACAGCAAAAAATTGATTTGATCATTCTTATTGTGTCCAGATCATAGCTGTAACTTGTGGAGTAACAATTACAAAGAGAAAAACATCTCTTAAGGATATTTAAGGAAGCCAAGATGTCCTACACAGAAGCATATTATGAAAGCATGCTTATTTTTAATAAGATTATTTACTGAACAGATCAAGCAATGAAGTAACAACACTGCAAAAACTTAGGTACCAAGCTTTTTTATTTTAATGTTTCATGGCTTTTTTGTATTATCATCACTTCCCAGTAATTTTTCCCCAGCAAAAACCCTTCCTTATTAAAAACAGAACAATTAATAAAGGACAAGGACTTAAGAATGACTGAAGTACTAAGTTATACAAATTGAAAAGTTTTTTTTTAATCCATAAGGCAAAGAAGATAGAGATAATGGCATGAAAATTTGTATTCCAAAGTAAAATTATAATATCTCCTTGTAATTACTAGTACTTAAAATACATTTGTACTAAAAAGAGAGTGTAGTACAATTATTTCTAAAATTTTGCATGAGCGGCTGTGCCTGCTCCTTGTGTTAAGTAAAATAAACTGACAAACTGACCACATTAAACAACAAATGTTTCATTCTATGCTTCTCTACTGAGAAGAGGGAGGTATGTTTCATGAGTTCTCTGGAATCATAGGATCAAAGTAACATGCAAAGTTTTAGAGCTGAAGGGACCTTAAAAATCACTGATTCCAATCCCCTCATGTTACAGGTGAGGAAAGAGAAAATGAAGAGAGGATATGTGACTTGCCCTCTGGTAAATTTATGAGGTAGGATTCAAACCCTGGCCTTCTTGACTTTCACATTCAATACTCTAAGCACGTTACATTGATCTAAATCATGATGTCTTTTAGTGTCCATTCCCATTACATCATGAAGCATGGCATGATGGATAGAATGTTTGACTTGGAGTCAGAAAGACCAGGGTTTGAATGATGCTGCAAACCTTCATTAACTGGGCAAGTCATTTCACCTCTCTAAGCCTTGATTTCCATATCTTTACCACAAGGATTAAAAAGAAAAAAACAAAATAGTACCCATCTTACAGGGTTCTTGCAAGGATAAAATGAGATAACATATGTGAAATGCTTTACAAACCCTGAAGCTCCCTATGTAAACTATTATTTTCATATTGTTCTCTGGATACTGTATACTTTGCTCTGAATAAATGCAAAAGGGGCATCACAGTTTTCTAGCACAGCAGCACTTGAATTTCTGATCCTAAAAAATGTATTAGAATAGAATTGTGCCCTAAGAATTAATGAATATGAAGAATTCAGAGAAGCTTCAGAAGGTACCAAGCTTTTTGAACTGTATGACCTGATGAACATATGGACTGATGTAGAGTAAGCAGAACCCAGGAAAACAAGATAGATAGATAGATAGATAGATAGATAGATAGATAGATAGATAGATAGATAGACAGACAGACAGACAGACAGACAGACAGACAGACAGACAGACAGACAGACAGATAGATAGATAGATAGATAGATAGATAGATAGATAGATAGATAGAAACATACATACATACATTTTGTTAACTATTTGATGCATTAAAAGGGTCTAATTTTATTCCAGTCTCCAACATGAGGCACCAGCACACCCCGAGCCAGATCTAATTTACTACGGCCCCAAAGACAAGATAAGAAAATCCAACTACTTCCCATCTTTACTGAAGCAAGGGAACCATGGATGTGGACCATTATCTATGCCCTAAGACTTAGTTGATGTGTTGGCTAGTTTTGCTAAGCTGTTTTCCACCCCTTTCTTTTTTTATTCTTTGTTACTGGGACATTGCCAGTCATCTTGACTTCCACTGGACTCCCATGACTCTGGAGGAGATGAAGCTGATGATTTTGCACAGCTCAGCCTCACTTAAATCCAATTCACTTGCAAGTCAAGATATAACCCTCCTGATGTCATTAGTCCTCTTGTAAAATGAAGGGTGGACAACAACAATTCTTTGTTAACAAGGAATGGCTCTCTGGGTAACGCAGAGGAGAAGAAATTGTTTAGAAATTAAAGATAAAGATTAAAACTGTAAAGATGAAAGATATCGATAACTTTAAAATAATTCATTGGGCATAAATTGTCCTCCATTGTAGAGTTGAATAGAAGAACAAGTTCTTAGCTACACTTCTAAAGCTTAACAAGCTAGAAACTCAAAGGGAAGAATTTTAAAAACTATTATCTTATTTCTCAAGAATTGTCCTACCAATTCCTCATATCACAGAAGAGGATAAAAATTGTGCTGAGAATCATAGACATTAATCGTAGACTTGTTTTTAACTGTACATTTCTTCTTTGATCTTTAGTTTAAAATCAATTTACTATTTTCATTACCACATCTTTGGAGGGAAAGACTAACCTGTACCAGTTTGGGGAAATTTTTGATCAAAATGTACATATTGCAGAAAGCAAAGACCAGATTGAAATAGAATGACCACCAAGGATGAATAGCAATTTGATGACTCACAGTCTACCCTATGACTCAATTATCTGTATTACAGAGTTAGTACCAAGCACCCACAAAAACTTCACACTTTGAGACATATAAATCCCAAAGTACAAACAACAGCTGAGTGATATGTCACATTACATCCAGCTCTAAAAACAGATGATGACAATGGAAAATTTAAAAATATTCACCCAAAAATGTGACTCCAGGACTATATGTATTTTCACATTTAAATGTGAGTGCCACAGTCTCACCCTTAATGAAATGTTCAGACCTTGCACAACAAGTGCTAAATAAATATTCACATGTCAAAACCACACTGTTCCAACATAATAACACTTAAATTGTCAACCAGAGAAATTATAATGAACATAGATTTTCCACATCATCAGGAGGTTAATTCCTATTGTCTTATTTCATTGTTGAAGTTCTATGGATACCAACATGCCATGTTGCAATGGCAACTAAAGTAAGACTTTTTGCTGTTTTTTCCTTTTGTAACACTAAGGCAATCAAGTTCCTTTGATTCGGCCTTGCTTTTGTTTGAATCAAGAGTCTTTAATGGCATCAAGAGTCTTTGATAACCTTCTTAAATCACAAGAAAGCCTAAGTCACATGAGTTTGAGTCACATGGCTGTGACTCCCTCTGACCCTGAAGAAGTGTATATATACTCTGAGGTTAGCATTTTGCTTGGGAGGCTCACTCATTGGAAGAGTGTTCCTGTGACTTAGTCAGATGTGACTCCGGGTAACCATTAAGGAGTCCCCCATCTGGGAGGTAGAGCCAAGATGGCGGCAGGAAGGCAGGGACTTGCTTAAGCTCCACCCTAAATTCCTCCAAACACCTGTAAAAATGCCTCTGAACATATTCTAGAGCTGTGGAAGCCATGAAATAGCAGAGGGAAACAGATCTCCAGACCAGGAGAGCCTGGATAGTTACCAGGCAGGGTCTATCACACAGTGCTGAGAGTGGAGGGCAGCTCAGCGTGAGCCATGCGGGGAGAGACCAGACCCAGAGTCAGCCAGCTGGAAGAAGCCTTGGAGCCATGAAACAGTGAACTGTGGCAGTTACCAGACTTCTCAACCTACAAATGCCAAAGAGCAGGTTAGGAGGAAACTGTGGGATCGAGTTCAGATCAGTCTGACTGCCAGCTCTGGGGGTAGAGGAAGTTGTGCAGTGGTGGTGGTAGCAGCAGCAGGAACCTCCTGAGGCTGCCTCCGCAATGCCAGCATCAGTGGCTTCCTGAGTCCCTGGCTCACAGGGTGGGAGGAATCTAGCAGTAGATCAGAGTGGGAATCCAAGGAGCGCTTGTGGGCACAAAGGCAGATTCTCTTGCTGTACCCTGCTTGGATCTGAATTGTAGTCTTGGTTGGTGGTTCTTGGGAGAGGAGGAACACTGCTGTGACAGAGCCTGGGGTGACAGTGGAGTAGAAGTAGCTCTGAAAATAGCAGTGCTTCAACCCTAAAGCTTGGGACAAAGTACTCTCTACTCTACAAGTAGTCATATCCTGACAAAAAGCTCAAGGGTCAAGTAGTTGGCTGGGAACATGAACAGGCAGCAAAAACGAACTCAGACTCAAACTCAGACTCAAATTCAAACTCTAGATTCCCTTTTTGGTGACAAAGAAGATCAAATCATACAGTCAGAAGAAGCCAACAAAGTCAAAGAGCCTACATCAAAATGAATTGGGCTCAGGCCATGGAAGATCTCAAAAAAATGTGGAAAAGCAAGTAAGAGAAGTAGAGGAAAAACTGGGAAAAGAAACGAAAGTGATGCAAGAAAACTGTGAAAAACAAGTCAATGACTTGCTAAAGGAGATCTAAAAACATACTGAAGAAAATAACATCTTAAAAAATAGACTAACTCAAATGGCAAAAGAGCTCCAAAAAACCAGTTAAGGAGAAGAATGCCTTGAAAGGTAGAATTAGCCAAATGGAAAAGGAGGTCCAAAAGACCACTGAAGAAAATACCACCTTAAAAATTAGATTGGAGCAAGTGGAAGCCAGTGACTTGATAAGATACCAAGATATTATAAAACAGAACCAAAGGAATGAAAAAATGGAAGGCAATGTGAAATATCTCATTGGAAAAACCACTGACCGAGAGAATAGATCCAGGAGAGACATTTTAAAAATTATTGGACTACCTGAAAGCTATGATCAAAAAAGAGCCTAGACATCATCTTTCAAGAAATTATCAAGGAAAACTGCACTGATATTCTAGAACCAGAGGATAAAATAGAAATTGAAAGAATCCACCAATCGCCTCTTGAAAAAGATCCCCAAAAGAAAACTCTTAGGAATATTGTCACCAAATTCCAAACTTTCCAGCTCAAGGAGAAAATACTGCAAGCAGCCAGAAAGAAACAATTTGAATATTGTGGAAACACAATCAGAATAACCCAAGATCTAGCAGCTTCTACATTAATGGATCCAAGGGCTTAGAATATGATATTCCAGAGGTCAAAGGAGCTAGGATTAAAACCAAGAATCACCTACCCAGCAAAACTGAGTATCACGCTCCAAGGCAAAATATGGACTTTCAATAAAATAGAGGACTTTCAAGCTTTCTCAGTTAAAAGACCAGAGCTGAATAGAAAATTTGACTTTCAAA
>CM053626.1:285714104-285743089 GCA_028646595.1 Phalanger gymnotis | reverse complement strand
GGGGGGAATGGGGCGAAAGAGGGGAGAGCTAACTGGGGAACAAGGCAATCAGAATATATGCCATCTTGGAACGGGGGAGAGAGTAGAAATGGGGAGAAAATTTGTAATTCAAAATCTTGTGGAAATCAATGTTGAAAACTAAAATATTAAATAAAATATATACAGAGAAAAAAAAAGGAGTCCCCCACCTTCGAAAACCCAGATAGATGCTTTTCTCATGGGTAACTATGTATATATTGCTCTGGACAGTTAGAAGCCTTGTCTGCTGATTTGTGTTATTTGCTCTGTTTATATATTTTCTGCTTGTAATTTCTGTTTGTGTTTTCTCTGCAGTTCAGGGTGCTGATTTGTTTTCTCCTGAACTAAGTGAATGATATATGTATGTTTAACTAAAGTGAGATTGTAAACTCCTTAAGGTTGCTTTCCTTAGCAAAGCAAATCAAAGAACCTGTGCTAGCAGCCCTCCTGTGTGCTGGTGTTATTGGCCTTATACCTCACCAGTAGCTGCAAGCAGCATTTGTGTTACACATGTTAATCTAACTTCCATCATAATTTTTCTCAAACTTGGTAATCTGGTTAACTTGGATGCAAATTGCATAATGTGTTGTATTAACTTCTCCTATGGTCTCATCCCTGTCCAGATAAGCCCTGTTCCTTTCCATTTTAACCTAAACTAGTTCCCTTACTGTGGTCCATTTCACAGTGTATCTTTGAACCTTCAAATTTAGTCTGAAAAAAAAGTTCCCTATATCGTCAAGATTTTGACTCAACAGTTCTACATACTCACTTTCATTACAACTTAAGGGTGGGGTCAAAAACCTTCCCATTTAGCTCTGGTGCCTGGACTAGGTGAGCACATTTTTTAAATTGACTCAATTAGAAGTAAATATGAACTGGGCCTGTACGGTTCTGTTGTTCAATCAAGGCCACTGTGTGAGAGTCATAAGCTAAGAAATTTGTATGTGATGAAAAAGGCAATCTCAGAATCAAGAGGAAAGAGATTCCAAGAGGGTAGATTCAAGAGGATAAGCATGGAACAAAGGGAATATTGAGCTGTGGCAGAGATGGGAGATATCAAGAAGAGTCATTGGTTCTATAGGAATCTCAGAGGGGAAGACCTGGGCCAAGAATCCTAAGAAAAAGTCATCTCTTTCCCTAAATTCTCCTCCTGACACCTATCAACTATGGACTTTATAATATAATCTACTGTTACCCAAATGTTTCCAATAAACTGAATTTTACTTCAACAATAAAGAGGCCAGAGGTTAACTAGAAATAGATATAAATGTAATTTAGGCAGAGAGTGCAGCTCGGGATTAGAAATTTTCCTACCTAGGAATTCAGAGCAATTGTGATTGAATTTAGAACTTTCCATCTAAAATAAACTCCTAAAGCCAAAAAAGGGGGACGAAGTGGTCCTCAGGGAACATTTCATTGCCCCTCCCAGTGCTTAAAACAAGCTACTTACTGGCATTACACTGGCTTCACCATGAAGTCCCTACAACACTTAGGACCTATTCAAAGAAAGGCACTTTCTTCTTTTTCCCATTCTTCATTACCCCAAGGAAGTGTAGTCATATTCCTTGGCCCTCAGTGCTTCTTCCAGACTACCTGACACCATTCTTTAGCAAACTTTCCTCCTTCAAAGTCCATGTTATCCTATACCACCTGCTCCCTCATATTTATTACTATCTTCCACAATCTACAAGAAACTATTCCATCCTTCTCAATGACTTAACATCTGTTTCAGCATCTTCTGTACTCTATCTTCTGCCATCATTCTTGTAGACATCAATATTTATGCTAAAAAGCTCTCTAGTAGTTTGTACAACTCAACTTCCTCAATTCCACTGATTAATTTCTCCAACCCACTTTAGCTGCATACCATATAATCCCACCTTAGGTCCTTAATTTTCAAAACTCTGCTAGTGAACCTCCACCTCCAAGCTTTCTACCTCTTTTACTCTCTCACTGTCTATACCCACCTCTTTGCCTGTATCAATCATGACCTTTGGTCCATTGATTCTTTTCTCTTAGTCTATCTACCTCTCTGGCTTCACTTGACTCTGTACCCAATCTTGCCCATGTTGTCTGCCACTTCAATGACATGTTCAGCACTTAGCACAGTGCCTGGCACATAGCAAGTACTTAATCAGTAGTACCTACTACTATAGAACATTTGTCCACGTCGATCTTTTACCGTTTCGTACCTGCCAATTCTCTATCCCAGGTAACCTCATCCATCCAATTTCTCTAATCCTAGGCTGTTGAGCCTTTGGGGAGCTCAAGAACTCAAATGGATCTGTGAGTACATTGATTCAGAAGTTCTCTTTGATGATCACATCAGATAATGGCCAATCCATCCATTCCTTTCCAACTTGTATGATTCTTATTCACATACTTAGATAAGGTCACCACAGGGGTCCGCTCAATGTGCTAGAGTCCTTTTTCATTTTCTCCTGAGGTTTCAAGGGCACAAATGTAACAGTATTACTTTTCTCCCCCTGTGGGAAAGGAAAGAAAGCTTCACTTGAAGAAAAACCTCTAGTGAAAAAGGAATCTACTACTTCAATTTTCAAAAGCAATTCACTCCACCATGGGAGAGATCCATTTTTTATAAAGTGCTCAACACATTCAACTTAAAAGAACCTTTCTACAACTTCTAGTCATTACTTCTAATTTTGTTCTCTGAGGTCAAGCAGATCAGGTCTAATCCCTCTTCCAGGTAACGGCCCTTCAAATTCTTTTTTTTTTTTAGAAAGTGAAGAAAGTTTATTTGGGGAGTTCAAACTGTAAGTATTACTTCAATGCTTTAAAAGATTTACAAATCAACATGGCAAAAAAGCTTAATCAGAAAGGAAAAATCCCTTTTCATATATGATCCAATCTCCCTATAAAAAAGGAACAACGTAGCTTACTTGCTTCAGCAGCAAGTGCCATTGATTGCCTTTTGCCATTTTTGTTAGCAAAACAGCATTACAACCAACACAAATACCAGGATAGAGCAACCAGTCTCATACCAGGATATTTTACCATTGAGCAAAATGGAAAATTCAAAAATATGTGTGTCTGTGTATCTATGTATGTGTATACACATACGCAAACTTGGAAACAGTGCCACTCTGAAAAGTATCTTCACGTGCTACCTCTGACAAACATCCCTAAAAAAGAAATGCGCTTTTAATATTCTTGCCACACATGAAGGATATAAGTAACATGCTGTTTTTAACAGCATTTTTTTAAGCTTTAGTTGGGTAAAAACGGATGTCAAATTCAACAGGGCACTGGCAAGTTTACAAGTTATTTAGAATAGATATTCCTGAAATCAAACCTATTTGCTAAACTTTTCCTTCTCTTCAACAACAAATTCAAATCTTCAGCTGTTGTTTCTCAGGGAAGCAGCTATTTCTCATACGTACAGCAAACCTCAGTGTGATGGCACTTTTTACTTAGGTAATTATCTGAAGAGAGAGTTAACTTCCAAGGCAGATTTGATTTAGAAACACTGACTGACTGGTTCTGTTTCTTGTTCCCAAAGCAAATCATCAGGTTACAAGCACAGCAACGGTGAGCTATCTCGGTTGGACGTGTCTTTGGTTTCTGGAATCCTGAGCAGGAAAGCAGATTGATATAACCCCCAAAATTTCTGAGGTGACATCTCCTTCTTCATGGCTGTAAATTTCCACCCAATGTGACTTAAGCAAACTCTGCATTGGGCAAAAATCCATGGACTCTGTTGAAGATTGGCCAATCAGATTGAGGTTAGAAGCCTTGTATGCTTTAAGCATCTCACCAACATTTCCATGAGGATTCACGTATGCTGCCATAGGCCCACGTAAGGACAAACTGAATATTTCAGTTTTGGTTGTGGTTTCTGTTTCCTGACATTGCTTACAGCAAAGGGAGGTACACTTGTTCATAATATCTAGTTCACAACGAAGTCACTGGATAGCACTGCCAATTTTAAGGAGCTGGATTCGTAATGCATCATCAATAGGAAGACAGGCAGATATTCTGTAAGAAAAATCAAATGAATTTGAAGAAGAGATTCATCTTTTAGATTTTCATCCCATTCATGTAGTTGTCTCTTGACTTTTCCCATTAAGGTTTCAGCATCATATAAGGAATAGAGCCAGGGAAGCCAAGAAGTTAGACATGCACAGTGAAACTTCCTTGTCTGATATCTGTGCCACCACTGAGATGAACAGTGGAAGATGGAAAAAGCTGACATCTACTAAGAGATTCCAGCTAGATCGCAGACATGGTTGAAGGCAACACTCACTCAGGAAGGATTTGCACTTTTGCTTGCTGAATTCCATCTGATTGCATTCTTATTTCAAGTACTTTGAACCTCTGTCTTCCTACAGCTTTCACTTTTACTATTTCAATTTCAAAGTCCTGCTCTTTCCAATAGGCATATATTTTGGCTGTTGTCCCAAAATGTGCTTCCCTTTCCTGTATGTTACTGTATGCTAGGACTGCAAAGGTTCTGTGTTTCCGAATTAAATTCTGCACCACGCTAACTTCTTGAGGGAGAAAAAGTTAAAGAGGTAAGGTCTGTCCAGGAATCAACATCATCATAACCTGTGGCAAAACTGGAATCACCTGACAGCTGTCATCATCATGCAAAGTACTGCCATGAAATTCTCCCATATCAGAGTCCAGATACATATGAGACTGGTGTCAAAATTCATATATTAGGTTTTTTGGCTTTTTAGCTGTCCTGATCTTCAATTTCCATTTCATCATCTTCTTCACTTTCGGGCATGAGCTGCAGGTGGTTCCCCATGTTTGGTTTTCTTCTGCCACCTTCATCAGCCATGTCTGTTTACCCACAGGGCAGTCTCAGCTCTTCAAATTCTTAAAGACATTTTATTTTATTATGTATCCTACTTTCTTCAAGAGGTCTTTCCAGGACCACTTTCTCACCTCATCCTGAAAAATCACTCTGCCCCTTCAGTTCCTCCCTCTGATTTGTCAGTTCCCTCTAGAATCTCCATTATAAGGAAGAATCCAGGTCAATCACACTCCTTCATTCCTCTCCAGACACTGCTACAGCTCCAGACTCTCTGGACTTCTTTCTCCACCATGTTCTCTCAGATACCTTCTTTCTCTTCCCTTTCCCCTTTTCAGCTTCCTTTTATGTGCTGTTTTCCCATATTTAATGTAAGCTCATTGAGGGCAGGAATGTTTTCATTTTGCATCTTTATTTTCCTATCACTTGGTATGGTGCCTGGCACATAATAATTGCTTAATAAAAAGTTGTCAACTTGACTATAAGCATATTTTAATTATCATACTAATTACATGCATATTATGATGAGCTAACATTTTATAGCAATTTAGGATTTACAAAGTATCTTATAAATATTATCTCATTTAAGCCTCACAACAATGCTATGAGTGTTATTACCCCCAATTTACATAAGACTCAGGGAGTTTAGGTGACTTGATTATAGTCACATAATTGTCAAGTACTGGAAGCAGGATGTAAACCCAGGACTTTTTTACTCCAAATTTAGCAGTCTTTTCATCATATTACTTATATCTTTGAACAGGTATCCAGAAGCAGCACCTTCTGAACTTGATAGCAGTGAAGAAGGTTCCTGCTCCTTCAGAGAGAGAAAATAATTAGTTTTATTGGGATTCAAAAGGATCCTTGGATGTGAGCTCTGTGAACAAAACAAAATTACCTAGAAGTAGCATGCATTACTATGAATAATACGCAGAAGTTATGTGACACATTGTTATAAGCATTATTTATCATAGAGACATGCTCTAGGTAATAGGAAAAATGCTAATTGATTTTCTATATCTGATCAGTTTAGAAAAAAAGTATAACACCACTGGACAGATAGTTCAAGGAGATCTGACAGAGTAAGGGAAGAGGCGCTACATATAACAAAATGTTTATTGCCTCTTTCTTTATAGAAACAAAAAACCTGGAATAAAATAAGTCCTCATCAGTTGGGCACGGTTGACCAAATGCGGTATATAAATAAAACAAAAGACTATTGTACCACAAAAAACCATGAATGTGAGGAATTCAGAAAAATTAGGGAAAGACACTTAAATAAAGAAGAGTGAAGCAAACAAAAACAGGTAATAATATACACCAGTTGTATCAAACTCAGATAGAAATGGGAACCACTAGGTCATACATAAATATCCCTATGGGCCACACATTGACTTAGAAAATCATATATATTTAAATATCTTTTTTGTTGTTAATACATCAACACATTATAATCAGATATAAACTACATTTTAATCTGGTTCCTGCAGCACTAAGGAGTGTCGTGGCCTGCTTGCTGGGTGTTTGCCACCTCTAATTGACTACAATAATGTTGATTATAACAACACTAAAAACAGTTAAATTGACAGTAATTTCATAAACAACCTCAGTCCTAGAGAGCTGATAAGGAAACAAAACTTCCTTCTCTCAGTTCTTCTACAGAGGTAGAATTTTGCAGCATCTTCTGACTGCTTTAATGTTTCCCTTTGTTGTGAGGATATATTCAATCCTTATGTCTGTTTTAGGGGTGGAGGGCGATGAGATTAAAGGAATAAGACGTGATATAAAAAACAAACAGCAACAGTAAAATTTATAAAGAAAAACTGAGCGAGCTGATACACATGGACGTGATCAAGTAGTTTAGTTGTATATAATACACCAGCATCATGTATACTGTATGTAATACAGTAATAAATTGTATATTTTTGTTGTCTGAGTATGTGATTTCAGGGATATGTGGAAACTCACAGTATTCCCTCCACTTTTATAAAGTGGAAATTCTTTTATAACTCATAGCCCTTACAGAGTTAACAGGGTACCCTAGGGGGATACAGAAGGTGTTTGTTCATTGAACTGATTTTTTAAGATCTGAAAACACAATTTTGCCTATGTATGAGGATCTCTTGTGGAAAATCTCTACCTTAGATTCTCAAAGAGTTGAAAAAGGCATCTAGGGTTTAAGCAACTTTCCTTGTTCAAGAAGCTGGGGGTGGCTGAAGCTAAGACTTCCTTTCAAGACTAGGCCTCTAGCCACTATGCCATGCTAATGATAATAGCTAGGATTTATATAGTGCTTTAAGGTTCACCAAGTACTTTGCATATTGTATCTCATTTGAACTACATACAATAATCATCTCCATTTTATAGATGAAGAAACTTAGACTGAGAGGAATTAATTGATTTGGTTGTAGTCACACAACTAGTTAAGTATCTGAGGCAGCATTTGACCTCAGGTCTTCCTGACTTTTAAGGCCAACAACATTCTATTAACTTCATCAAAATTCTCTTTTTTTCATTTAACAAATACTTATTGTTCATTTTAACTGATTAACTTATTTATTCTTAGTTTTCAATATTCACTTTTATAGGATTTTGAGTTCTAAATTTTCTCTCTCTTCCTTCCCACCTCCTTCCCCAATATGGCATGCGATCTCATATAAGCTATACATGCACAATCATGTTAAATGTATTTCCACATTATTCGTGTTATAAAGAAGAATTAGAACCAAAGGGGAAAAGCACAAGAAAGAAAAGATAAAAGAAAAAAGAGAAAATAGTATGTTTTGATCTGCACTCAGACTCTGTAGTTCTTTCTCTGGATATGGATAGCATTTTCCACTATGAGTCTTTTGGAATTATTTTAGATCATTGCATTGCTCAGAAGAGCTAAGTCTATCAAAGTTGTTCATTGTACAATGTTGCTGTTACTATGTACAACATTCTCCTGGTTCTGCTCACTTCACTCAGCATCAGTTCATGTAAGTCTTCTCAGGTTTTTCTGAAGTCCACCTGATCATCATTTCTTATGGAACAATAGTATTCCATTACATTCATATATGACAACTTGTTCAGCCATTCCCCAATTGATGGGCATCCCCTCAAATTCCAATTCTTTGTCACCACAAAAAGAGCTGCTATAAATATTTTTGTACATGTGGGTCCTTTTCCTATCTTTATGACCTTTTTAGGGTACAGACCTAGAAGTGATGTTGCTGGATCAAAGGGTAAACTGCATCAAATTCTTGCCTAACTATATACTGCATATTCTCTACTTCATGGAGTTTTTGTGAGGGGAAAAAGTGCTCTTCATACCTTAAAGTACTATGGAAATGGTGAGTTATTGTAATTGTAACCTCTGTCCCAAAGCCCATTGGTATGGAACTCTCTCTTCAGTGGTAGAAATGAATGCCCTGCCCTCTAAAGGCAGAGCTTGAGCCTTCTTCAGTCCTCCTCAGGGACTCTTTAAGCTTCATTCTCCTTCAGGGAGAAGGAAGATTCCCATCTGTTTTGTGTGGCTCAAAGGGAGGCCAAATAAAGATCTCTACCTTCTTCCCCCACCTTTCTCCAAGGAAGACTAATTCCTGCTGGGAGGGGAAGCAGGAAGTTGGGGCTGGTGGCCACTTTGCTAGAATTATAACCATCTAATCTCTTAAATATTATTAATCTAGGACATATGACTGGGTTCAATCTAACTTCTGAACTCTTTGTCACTGGGGTGGGAGGAAGGCACCCAAGCTTTATATCCAAGGCTTGACCACTTTCTCACTAAATACCAAGGTACGCAATGAACATACTTGGAGAATAGCAAAGAAACTCATTTATCCAAATCATAGCAAAACAGAAATCAGAAAAGGTTTACATAAAAGAATATAAAATGAAGGAGTGAGATACTCTCTGAAGTCTCTAGTGTAGCAAGCCGAGAATAAGGACATGATGGGAACTGCCAGGTCTCTTCACGTCTTCCCTGAATCTTTTTCTTCCAGCCACCTGAAATAGGGTTGACCTTTTCCTCTGAACTCTCTTGAAGCTGGAAGCCAGAAGTTTTGACCTTCTACATTGAAGCTGGAAACCAGAAGTGCTCAAAGCATCTCAAAGATGGAAGAGTCAAAAAGAAGACTCAAAAGTTTGATGAGTCCTGAGAGAATGCTCAAAGGGGACTGGTGAAGGCTGGAGCTCTCTTGCCTCTCATCAAATCTGCCCTGCCTCTCATGCAAGGGAAAGCATTTATGTCTACCGATGAGGAGAGGGTCCCATACCAATGGGCTTTGGGACAGAGGTTACATAATTATTATTAGGATGGTGATGATAATGTTGGTGACGGTATTTGTTTGCAAGCTTATAGTTCCATACCTTTTTTTTAACCAAAAAAATGACATAGTGTAGACCTAGACTATTTAACTGACCACAAGGTCATTTTCATGCTATCTACCATGAGGCAACTTCCCTTGAACCTAGAATTTTCCTGAGATCCTGTGTTGGGTGATTTAATCCACTCAGTTTTAGAACCACTGCCCTGGGTCCATGCTATGCCAACAAAAGAAGCTGCTAATATAAACTTGAAAGGCCTACTATTTTCTAGCAGTTCTAGATACCAAGCTATATTTCATATTCTACATGACCGTTCATCCTCACCATCGATTCCCCTGTGGCTTCACTCACTATCCTTTCGATTTCCCAAAGTAAAACATTCTTTCCTGATTTCCACTTGTTATATAATCCCTTATCTGTATTATCTCCCCATAGTAGGGGTGTGTGTGTGTGTGTGTGTGTGTGTGTGTGTGTGTGTGTGTGTGTGTGTGTGTGTGTACTAGAGGTCAAGGACTGGTTTGCTTTTGTCTTTGAATTCCCAGTACATGACAATAATAAGCATTTACTCGATGCTTTTTATTCATGTATTACCTGGGAGAGCTTAGCTTTAAAGGATTTTTGGCTGCTTCCAAAAATCAAACACACTTTCAGAGGACAGAGATTTACCACCACTATGAATAGTTAACTTTTATATAGCACTTTAAGGTTTACAAACATTACCTCATTTTAGCTTCATGACATCACTAGGAGGTAGGTGCTATTATTTTCTCCATTTTGAAGAATAAGAGACTGAAAACGGGATAGGTTAAGTGACTTGCCCAGGGTCACACAGGTAGTGTCTGAGACAATATTTGAGTTTAGGTCTTTCTGATCCCAGGTCCAGCGCTCTCTGCGCTGTACCACCCACCTCTCCCTGCTATTGAGGACATTCAAAAGAATGAGAGCAGTCTTAAAAGAGAAGTTCCAAATTTTCTGAGGAATGGCAATATTTATAGGTTAAACATCTACCCCCTCCCAACCATATAACCACTTTAAAGGAGACAACACATTGTTGAATATGTACATTGTGGTAATTTTATTTATCAATCATTTCTTCATTATATGTAAAAAACTATAGAAATCCAAGATATTAGCATATGTTTTCTACCAATGACTTTAAGCTTGCGTTTACTCTCCCTGGGAGGGAGTGCACTTCCAATTTGTGAGGGTATTTTTCTTCAGTCCTTGTTATACCTTTTCAATAAATACTGCTTTTTAAAAGTTAGTGATGTGGCCCAGTAGATAGAGCACCAGCCCTGGAGTCAGGAAGATCTGAGTTAAATGAGATCTCAGATGCTTACTAGCTATGTGACCCCAGGGAAGGGGCACATAAATCACACTGTGGGCGACATGCAGCCTGCCAGCCACCAGTGGCACTTTAAACAACCCTGCCCTAGAGGAAGAACTACATGTTGGGGTTTCATCTGGTATAAACTCCGGAACTTTTGCATTTTGGGAGATCCATTGGAAAGATTCTCCACTGGAGACTCTCATTATTTGATATGCCAGTTTTTAGGATCTTCTAGAGGAAAACTAGTGTTTTTTTCCTCTCCTTATTTTAGCTATCAGTTAAGCAGCATATTTCCTCATACACTTGACTAGTTTCTATGTAATAAATTTCAATTGTGTGAATGCTTATGTACTCAAAGATCCACTGTATTACTGTACCCATTTGTTTAAGTTTACCTAAAGCTAAGCGAAAATCACATTGTGATGTTATAAATGTTCTTTCCCCCACCTTTTTTTTCCTTTTAAGCAGACTTAGACTGATTTTTTTTGTCAGTCAATCAGAAAGATTTATTAAGCATTTTCTAGTGCCAGGCATTATACTAAGTGCTGTGGATACAAAACGAGAAGTGGGGGCGGGGGTGGAAATGGTCCCTTCCATCAAATTGCTCACATTCCAATGGAGGAGACAACAGGCAAATAACTACATACATACAAGCTACACACACACATACACACACACACACACACACACACACACATTGTAAATGTAAAGTAATCTCAGAGGGAAGCCAGCGAGAGGGACTGGGAAAGGCTTCTTGAAAGTGAGATTTTTAACTGAGATGAAGGTGAGGAGGGAGATATGAAAAGGCATGGAGTTGGAGGATAGTGTGTCTGTCATATGTCGGGAATAATAAGTAGTCATTATATGGATCATAGAGTCAATCAGTCAATAAGCATTTATTAAGCCCTTTCTGTATGCCAGGAACTGTTCTAAGAGCTGGGGATACAAAAGAAAAGAAAAAAAGACAGTTCTTGCCCTCAAGGAGCTCACAGTCTAATGGGAGAAACAACAAGGAAACAAATTTGTACAGGATATGTACAGGATAAATTGGAAACAATAGAGGGAAGATCTAGAATTAAGAGGGATTAGGAAAGTCTTCTTGATGAAGGTGGGATTTTACCTGGGACTTGAAGGAAGCCAGGGAAGCCAGGAGGCAGAGACGAGGAAGAAGAGAATTCCACGCATGGCGGGAGAGTCAGCAAAAATGCCCAGAGCTGAGGGATGCAGTGTCTCATTCACAGAACAGCAAGGAGGCTGTTGCTGGTAATGGTGCTTGTCTGAGTTACGTTGTTACTCATGTAGCAATGGGGGACTCTGGCAAACCTTGCCCATTGGCGAGGCCACATTATCTGGACCAGTCATTGGACTGAAGAATATGAGCAGGTAGAAAGTAGAAGAAGACTGGGAAACTAAGAAATGGACAGTTTGTAAAATATTTTCAATGACAAACAAAACATTTTATATTTAACCCTAGAGGAAAGGGGAAGCCGTCACAGTGTTGCAAGATTATAAATAACAAGTTTGTCCCCAAATAGAAGATAGGAGAAGATACCTCCCCCAGCTATTTTGCAGAAGTCAGGGTTCATGGCTGTGAAACATTATACACAACATGAGATTTTTTTCAAAATGTTGGTAAGTTTTGCTAAATTCCACTCCCCCCCTTTTTTCAACTCTTCTTTATTACAAGGGATGGCTCTCTGAGAAGAAGGTTGGGGATGTACACAGGAGAAAATCAAGGCAGTGCAAAACAAAAAAATATGAATACAAATCTATTTTTTAAATGGGTGAGTAGAGGTAGGTGGAGTAAATGATTTCTGAGGTCTCTTCAAGTTCTACTTCATGCTGTTCTATCATTTTACATTCCCTTCCTTACAATGCCATGGTCACATGCTCCCTACCTTTCCAACCTCATACCTTTGCTCATACTGTTCCTTATGCATCAAGTACATGTGAATACTATGAGCAAGGCAAGGCTGTGGTTCAGTCACCATGAAGTGATTATATAGTAGGAGCGACATTTATTTTATGTAGACTGAGTGAATTTCTCTTTAAAGGGAAAAGGAAGTTGTCCTTAGGATAGTCTGGGGGTTAGTATTTGAACCATTGTGGTGACTTCCTGGCCACCTGAGTTATAAAAAGACCAATCTATGAAGAATTAGGCTTTTTCAGGTTTGCCAGAAGTCCCCATTGCCACATGAGCCAATATATCTTTCTGACAAGGAGCTATTGCTAGCAAAATCCTGCTGAATCACGGACTATATATTTTTAAAAATCTTTTATTATTAAATACATTTCTTTCTATGGAAATTTACATGGCCACCAGTGTTTCACTATGTTCCAGTTCTGGGCTTGAAATACTACCGGACTGACCTGAGTTAGTCCTAGCCCAGAACAACAGGGCAAGTCACCACGAAGCCAAGTGAAAGTGAGTGTAACCTATAATTTGTAGTCTGTGACAACATCCAGGGTGTCTTCAGGGCATTGTTGGGGTTAGGCCTGAAGGGCTACTGCAGCAAAGCTCTCTACAATCTGAAGTTTTAGTAGCCAAGAAACATTCATGACAGCAGCTCCTCTAAGAATTCCAGAGAACTTCAGATATCTTTTAAATTAGGGCAGCTCAGGCATACAGCCTTACTCCCCAGCCTGACCGTTATCTACTTTTAAAAGTCTCTAACAAGGACCCTATATTGTCAGAGTCCTTTGGCAAAGGCACATTCTCTGAGTGACTGGCAATTGTGGCACAACTGGAAAAAGCATTAGGCTTGTCAACAGAAAACCAAGGTTTAATTTCTTGTTCTAACACTTATTAGCTTTGTGGGTGTTTGTTTTTCCCTAAGCTTCAATTTTCTTCACCTTTAAAACATGGATAATATTTATATACTACATGTAACAGGGCTGTTTTGAGAAAAGAATATTTGTCAGATGATTGATAAACATTTATTAAGTACCTATTGTATGCCAGGCACTACACTAAGTGCTAAGGCTACAAAACCAGGCAAAAGACAGCCCCAGTGCTCAAGGAGACAACACACAAACAAATATATAAAAAGATAAATAGGAAATATTTAACAGAAGGAAGACACTGGAATTAAGAGGGGTTGGAGAAGGCTTCCTGTGAAAAGTGGGATTCTAGTTGGACTTAAAGGAAGCCAGGGAGGTCAGTAGTCCCCACCCTTGAAAACTGGACACTGACTTTAGATATAGATATAGACATAGCTGGTATAGGTAGGATCTGTGATTCATGTTCTTCAGTGGAAAGAATTCTCAGAATAGAAGCTCCTTCCACCAGCACAATCAACCACTATCTGTGACTCAGTCTAGAGAATTGCAAGGTTGACCCACAGGTTAAGTGATTTGCCTATGACCACACAGACAAGTATGTATTAGAAGTAAGACTTGACTCCATGTTTTCTACTGCTAGCTTTCGCTTCACTATAAAAGAGATTGATATTTTATGTAAAATTTGACAAACTTTTTTATTGTTGGATAAAAACATCTCAAGGGGGGAATTTAAGACCACAGGGACTCAAAACCTGGACTCTTGTTCTCTTTATCTCTGCTATACAATCTTCTAAGGCAATGATTCTTAATCTAGGGTCTACAGATCCCTGGAGAGTACAAGGACAGATTTCAGGGGAGTGGGGTTAGGAAGAGGGAAAAAAACACATCTATAATTTCACAAACCTCTCACTGAAATTTAGCATTTACTTCCATTGTTTAAAAAATATTATTCTGAGAATTCCTTAGATTTCACCAGATTGCTTGAGGGATCCATGACACATACAAACAGGATTCAGAACTCCTTTTCTAAGGGTTGGACTGTTCACAGAAACCCTGACAGGGCTCACTGCTTTATGTACTTGCCCAAGACTTTTCCAAATTTTATATGAATAAATAAATACACACACATACATACATAAATGTATGTATATGTGTATGTGTCTGTTGAGGGGGGGAGTCTTAAGCAGAGAGACGCATATATTTTCAAGCCTTATCCTCTGCCTAGAGATTTTGTTGGAGACTTTAAGAAATGCTTTTTCTCAACTCTCTCTCTTCCAATTATGCTGGGTTTTTTTTTCTTTTTTTCCAGTTAAGGCTGTGTTTTATAAAGTTAATAATGGTCTGGAGAATTGTTCAACTGATTCCCAGTTGGAGCAATTATTTCATTGTAACTTTTAACAACCCAGAGAAATGTTTCTAAAATAACTGTTTAATTAACCCCAGCAGAAATAACAACGGAGAATAAGATGGAACAAAAACTGAAGTAGTCATAGACTGGTGATTTCTTTATAGTAGGAAACTGACATTTTGCCTTCCTCTCTAAGCCTAGATATAGTCCAAATATTCAGGAACATGTTAGTCAAGAAATGTACTTTCAGCCCTGACATCATTCTATGGAGCAAAATAAGAATCAGAAATATGGTGAAACAGTCTGTTGGGAGGCCAGAAGGCAGAATATGCAGCACAAGAGGTCCAATCCAATCCGATAAACATTTAAGTGCTTGCTATGTTCAAGACACTGTGCTAGGCATTGACTCTTGTCTTCAATTTCACCTTCTACTAGGCGTATTACAACCTATAAACAGACAAGTAAATACATAATAACTATAAAGATGGGAGAGAATGCTATAACTAGGAGAAATCAGGGAATGTTCCCTGTAGGAGGTGGCACGTGACCTGTGCTTTGGAAGAAGAGTTGGAGTCAAAAGGCCTGAATTGCAGGCATGAGGGACAGTTTGTATAAAGAAAGGCAAGAAGGAGATGGAATGCCAAATTTGGGGAATAACAAGTTGGCCAGTTTGTCTGGAATGTGGTAGAATAATGTGAAATTAGCCTAAAAATGTTATGAAAGAAGCAGATATAGTTGCCAAAATTATCTTGAGGTCAAAATGCCATATTATTGCACATAAGAGGTATGCCAGTTTATCCATATTCAGCCTCCATCTCTCTGCCTCCTTGGCATTTTCTTTGGTATCTTTTTCTATCCCTTGTCAACCTTATCAACTGTCTTCTTTCTTTCTATCTTTCTATCTTTTTTTTTTTTTTGGTCCCACTTGTTCTTACTCATTTCTGGGATATCAGTTGGAAAGAAGGGAAAAGCACTGAGCCAAGTTTTAGAAAATCTAGGTTCAAATCCCATCTTTGCCTCTGATCCTAGTTCATTCCTTTGAGTCCAATTTTCTTTATCTGAAAAATAAGGCGGGGGGGGGGCGGGTCTTTGACTAAACATCCTCTAAAGCTTCATCTAAGAAACCCTAAAATCCTATCATTCTTACCTTAGCACTTTGGTAATCATTAGGGCTGATAGTAGACAAAATTTTGAAGGCAGAAAATTCCAAATCTTATACCTTCATCCTTTTTCCTCTCTTGAAACCTTTTCATTCTACCAGTACCTAGTTCCTTTACGTTGCCTCAGCTCTCCTTTCACAGGGGAAAATAAGGAAATGCACAGGAAAGTATAAGTGACTTATTATCCTATCCTTATCCATGATTTATATGCCTTTTAAAAGAGGAAGCCTACAAAGCAATTACTCAGTCCACGAGAACTGATCTCCATTGGTTGAGATTAAGTGACAGGGTCAGGGGAACTATTTTTTTTCCCTAAGGGGAAGTCTTATTGGAACTTCTAAAAAACAAACTGCCCAGCTGGGTGTAGTGGCAAACAGCTGTGATCCATTGCTGTTAGGGAAGCTGAGATTGGTGGATCAGTCGAACTCCAGAGTTCTGAGCTTCAGTAAGGCAGCTATTAAATGTTTACCCTAAATCCAGCATCAATATGGTGAGCTACCCAAAGTAGAGTGAACCAGACCAGGTCAGAAACAGAGCGGGTCAAGGCATCTGCGTGAGATGGGCCCATGAGTGGTTGTTGTACTACCAGCATGAGTGAGATAGAGAGATCCAAACTCAAACAAATAGCCCCACAAACATAGCAGTCTACTTGGTCTACACCTAAGGCAGAGTACTTTGAGAAGTACCATGGTGTGGGAGTGTTACAGTTCTAGATTTGACGTCAGGAAGACTTTGGTTCAAATCCTGCCTCCTAGGTGTATGAGCATGCGGCAAGTCACTAAACCTCTTTGAGGCTAAATTTCCTCAAATGTTAAATGATGCTATTCTCTATAGTACTTACCACCTAGTGTTATGAGATGTAGTTGAGGGAATTGGTTCCCTAGTCCAATTGATATAATCACAGGAAGTAAGCCAGAGGTAACAAAGTCCTGATATATTTTTTTAAAAATACAAAAAAAAATGTATCTATATGTTCTATTATCCCTTTTGAACATGTAAAAAAAGTTTCTCTGATTGAATTGTAAGGAAAGTTTGGCATTGGCTGACACAAGATTTGCTATGTTGCTCAGAGCTTTTAAGAAGCTAAGTTTGTCGGCCTTGTAGGCTGATGAAAAGGGAATGTTCAAGCAGAAAACAGCCTTTAAAAAAAGCTTTTATTAATGGCTTTTTTATATCACCATAATTCCTTCCAGTATACTTCCCTTGCCCCCTCCTAGAGAGCTATCTCATATAACAAATGGTATTTCTGTACACTGTAAAGAAGAAAAGAAAAAAGGAGGAAAAAAATCAGCATAACTGATCAATACATCAAAAAAGTCTGAAATACATACAACTTATTTTATGTATTTGTACAAAATATGTACAAAACTTGTGGACTTTCCATCTCTGCAAAGGGGTGCGATGAAGGAGCATCTTCTCTTTTCTTTCAAGCCACGTTTGTTCTTTATAATTTTGTGGTATCCTTTCCACTTACATTATTGCAATCATGTATACTGTTTTCTTGGTGTTGTTTACTTCACCCTGCAACAGGTCTTAGTGATCTTTCCATGCTTTTCTGTATTTATCCATTTGTCATTTCTTAAAGCACAATAACATTCCACACACAATTTGTGTTTAGCCACAATTTGTCTAACCATTCCCCAGCTAATGGGCATCTACTCTGTTTCCAATTCTTTGCTATCAAAATAAAAATGCTATAAATATTTTGGTGTGTATGGAGACTTTCTTATTATTAATAGCCCAGGAAGTAGCTTCTTGAAGTATGGCCCCTTGGCCTCTGTAAGAATATAAAAGGGTATGGAGGACAGTTGCCTTATCTTACTTGGTGCTGGTCCCAATGCCTCACTTCCTGGCCATCTCCAAACCATGCCTTGAACCCTCTGCCTACTTCCTCCCCCCTCCCCTGCTTCTAACTCTAGCTGTCATATATGTGCTATTTTCTTCTATTACCAAGTATACTACTATAACTTGAGGGCAGGGACTGACTGGATTGCTTAAATTTGTATCTCCAGTGCTTAGTATAATACCTGGCACAAAGTAAGCACTTAATAAATGCTTTTTTCATTCATCCATTCCTCTTCCTTCCCCTGTCCTGCTTCATTCATGGTATTTTGCAGCACAATACTTGGACAGGCAGACAAGGCAGTAAGCAGCTTTAAGGAGCGAGACCTCTGGCAACAAAGAGAGTCAACTGTGGATTCTAGGGAGAATTATCTCTAGCATTTGGGAACTGAACTTCAGAGAGCAGCTGATCCAGGGAACCAAGATGAGCAACCCACCTACAAAAGATGCTGTAGCCCAGGGAGGGCAGCTTGGATATAATTCTAGAAGAGAAAAGCCTTTGGGGCCTGTAGCGTTGAAGGTAAGAATTCATTGACCATACATTTCTTACATACTGCATCTCTACCAAAGTACTCTGTGCTCATTCTTCCCATAGATTCTATGTGTATTTGTGAGAGAATAACCTATTGCCCACTATGGGGGCAATGTGTTATAGATACTGCTCTTGTTACACTATCTTAGTAAATGCATTTGCTTTAAGTTAATTGTGTCTTCTTGATGTTTCGTTGTTTCATTTGTGTCCAGCTCTTTATGACTTGATTTGGGATTTTCTTGACAGACATACTGGAGTGGCTTCCATTTCCTTCTCTAGCTCATTTTACAGATGAGGAAACTGAGGCCGAGTTAAGTGACTTTCCCAGGGTCACACAGCTAGTAAGTGTCTGAGGCCAGATTTTAATTCAGGAAAATGAGTCTTCTTGACTTCAGGACCAGCACTCTATTCAACTGTATCTATTGGCTGTCTGTTACTTACCTGTGTAAGCTCATAGGTGAGGGTGCATAAGCTATAGTTTGGAGAGTACAAACCTATGGACTCTCAAGTCTGGAGATGTAGCAGCCCTCTATCAGATCCAACAAGCAAGAATGTGTGACTTAAGAGTGCGGGGCCAGAACCAGATCATGTCTTAATCCCCTTGTAACTTAACGTCTTTGAGTCTGTTCTCATGTATAAAACTGAGCCAGAAATAGCGTCTACCTCCCAGGGCTGCGGTGAAAATCAAACTAAATAACATGTGAAATGCTTTGTAAACGTTAAAGCAGTATGCCAATATCAATTATTATAGTAAGATTAACCTTCCTTCCCATTAATAATGCAATTGAACAAACTTCTACAGTATGTTCCAAAGTAATGCAGCCAGGTAAGAAAAAAAAAGATAGCTATGCTGAGCCTTCTCCTTAAATGGAGGTTTGGGCGTTTATATCTCCACTTTCTAATCAGAGGAAAGTAGAGAATAGTAAAAAGCAAGGCTGATTGGATCTTATAAAATAAATGAGGTTTTCTCAATGATGAGCTTCCTGGAGTGGAGTAGGGGAGTCAGAGAAGTACCAAAGTCATTCAGTCAGGTGGCAAATGAAGAGAATAGAATTTGAAAATTTGCTTTTCTAGACCCTCTCTCCCTTCTCTCTTTCTCTCTATACATACATATACATATATACTTATATATGTGTGTATATGTGTATATTCATATGTGTATATATGTAGTATATGTACATTTTTTTAATTTTTTTTTGTTCAATAGGGAATGGGCAGTGGAAGGGACAAATTATAAATGCA
Source organism: Phalanger gymnotis (assembly GCA_028646595.1). Taxonomy (NCBI): domain Eukaryota; kingdom Metazoa; phylum Chordata; class Mammalia; order Diprotodontia; family Phalangeridae; genus Phalanger; species Phalanger gymnotis. The sequence continues at coordinate 285,723,751 of CM053626.1, read as the reverse complement.
CACAAAATGAATCAAATTTTAAAAAAAGAATAAAGATTTTTAAAAAGAAAGAAACCTCTGTTTCTTTCCAGGACATACAAGGTCTAGTTTCTCATAATATATAAAACTAAATTATAAAACACCATTGTCAAACTTTTCGTTCATTGTAAGAAGTACAGAGAAACTGGTTTTTGACTGAAAATAATCTCTTACAGTGCTTGACTGGAAGCAGCCTTACTATCTGGAACTAGTTGTGACTAAGCATAGCTTGACCTTATCTGTTATTGTTTTTAATTCTGAACTTGACATATTGCTAATAAGTGAAACATTTTCTATGCAAAGTAGAAGAGAAAATGGGATTGTACATGAAGCTGAAATCTATATTACGAAGATGACTTGGAAAAAAAGTTTACTTTTCCATTTGAGTAGATAAGAAATTCAACATATTTTCAAAACTATCCTGCTTGTCCATGTTTCCTATTGACATTCTATGTATTTCAAAAATGCTTAAATGACCCACTTTTTTTACTTTTTAAAAATTGTGGGTAGATGATTGCTTATTGATACTGGATATGCCCCAGAATATATTTATCTCACTGGCAGGTGAGTGCAGAGTTTCATCTTCAATCTTCCAGACTTATGTTTTGTCATTGTGTTGATCAGAGTTCTAAAATCTTTCAAAGTTTTTTTCTCTATAATGTTGTTTCTCTATAAATGTTTTGCTATAAATTGTTCTTGTGGCTGTTCATTTCACTTTGTGTTGGTTTACAGAGGCCTTCCTGGTCTCTTCTGAAACTGTGCCATTTTAAAAATCAGAAGTCACCTTTATTCACATTTCTTTTACTTAGATATTCTACTGTTATCATCTCACTCCAAAACCACTGGGATATACAAGAAAAAGACAAAGATGATAATAGCTTCTGGAAAGAGAGAAGTGATGGCTAGAAGATCTCTGACCATTTTGTTTTTGAAAGATGGAGTAGACCTGGACAGCTTTAAGGGGAGATCTCAACTCAGTGTCTAGTCCTGTTCAGGTACCCTTTCTATGTTTCTACATGTATGACTCAGTCTCTTAATAGATACCACAGATGCGCGCATGGGCCCTTATAAGTAAAGATCCAAGAATCACAGTGGTTGTCAATGCACTTCTTCTGTGGGAGATGTACATATTAAACTCCAAAACTAACTCTCTCCAGTGTAGCTTTTCTAGGCAATTGGGACAATTTACTTTTGTCCTGCAGAGTTTTCATTTATGATTTCTTGAAATATAGCTCGGAAAAAAACAGGCTTTTTTTTAAAAAAAGCCCCCTGTGTTTCGATGAATGGCCAATAACAGCTCCCAATGGAAGCCTCTCTGGCCCATTATTTAGCTTTTGATGGCTTAGAATTAGAGTAATTTTAAGTGTAAGCCATTGTCTTCTGCTCCAGCCAGAAACTCTAAGGGTTTTTCCCTCTCAAATTGATAGTTTTGTGATGGTAAATTGGGTCATCTTTTGTCTCAACACTTACCTAGCTGGTTGCCTCAGTCAAATTGGGGCCTGGGAAAGACCTAATTTAGGAAGGACAAGGTCACCTGCTGCATCTTGGGCCACCTCTGGTCATCCAGACCAGCCTTTCTTAAACTGTAGGTGGAGACCCCACAGTTCCTTTATTAAAGAGATCTATTCTGTGAAGTTCGGATTCAGTCAAAGGGCCGCACTTGAGGACCTAGAGGGCCATATGTGGCCTCGAGGCCGAAGTTTCTCCACCCCCGGCTAGATGACGACCCAGAGGAGATGTTATATAGATGATTCCTATTCTGGTAAGCCTTAGATGAAATGACCTTTGAGGTCCTTTCCAGCTCTTGTTTTTTGGGATCATTTGGGACAGATTTGTAATGCGAGGCTCCTCTGACACCGGGTCTAACTCCTCTGCCTGTAAATTTAGTGTGTTCAGAGGATGCTAATTACGTGAATTAAAAATATAATTGAAAAAAGGTAAATCAGGGGCATTTCAAACCTTAGAATATATTCTCAAGCCAAATATAAAGTATTTTTAAATTATCTGCTATTTGGAATTATCTGCGTTTTGGCTCCTCCTAAATGAGAACCGAAAAACACTGAAAACGGAGAAATGGGCCGGTATGTAAAGGGGCATAGGCCAGCAGGATGCGCATCTGGGTTGCTGACATATGCACGGACAGCGCTCGTGGAGGGGCCCCGGTACGCGCAACTGGGACAACTCACACCTGCGATGCTTCAAAGCTGCCAATGTCCCGAAGTTAAGTCACGTTTTGTTTGCTTTAAAGCACCCGAAAACCCCGATGCCAGCTGCAAACTCTTCTCTCGGTACCACGATGTCTCGGAATGCACACGTGCCTTCCCCGGCGCCGCACGCACACACAAGCGTTCAGAGTAGGACCTTTACTGTCCGCAGGATGCCCGCGCCCGAACCAGAGCGAGCTCCCCCGCCGTACGCTGAAGGGCAGCGGCAGCGGCGGCGGGAGCAGCAGCACGCCGCTCGCCGCGGCGCCGGGAAACGCTCGACTGCACTAGCGGGTACATCCCAGGAGGCGGCGCTGCTCCGGGCCCGCTCTCAACCCGCCGCGTCCTCACGTGACCCGCCCGTTCTTAGGTCCCGCCGGAGGGAGGCGTGGGACGAGAGGGAGAGGGAGACATAAAGACTCGCCTTACGTGCGTCAGCGCGATGACGTAGCACGTCCGGCCTGGCTGTCCGCCATCTTGCCCGTCTCTAGTTCTCTCGCTCTCCTTTACTGGAAGCGGCGGCCGCGCTGGTTCGGTTTGTCTGAGGGCGGCCTCTGCTTTCCTGGTTCAGTGGCTCGCCACCCACCTACCCCCTTTCCCCTCAACCCTACCCTAGACCCTTTCCCCTCCCGGACTGGAGCCGGGCGGAGACTCCTTTGCGGGCGCGACACTTGGACACACACGCACACACACGCACACACTCCGCGTTCCCCACCCACCCACACCGGCCGGTAAGGAGCTTGCGCCGCGGCGGGGGCAGCTGGGCCCGAGCGGGCGGCGGGGGAGAGGGCCCTACCGGACTGGAGGAGAGGGAGAGGGCGGGAGTTCACCCTGGGCCGGGGCGGGGGGCTCCGGGGATGGGGGGGAGTGCGGCGTGGGGTCCGCATCTCCCCTCGCCTGGCCTTCCTCACTCCTAGGCCGTGGCCGAGGCCTCCGCGGTCCGGCAGAGCGGGAAGAAGGAGCCCCTCCAGCCCCATGTGGCCTGCAGAGTGAGCGAGACCCGGGCCCGGCTGGGCCGGGCAGGGGGCAGCTCGTCCCCGGGAGTGGGCCGGCGTCTCCTTTAGTGGGGGAGCGTCCCTGGGAGAGTGTGTGGGAGCTTCGGGGTTAAGGACCGAGCGGGCCAGAAAAGAGAAAGAAAAGCCTCTTCTCGCGGAACCGGGACCCATCCTACTTCCGCCGAGGACATGCCTCCGGAGTCGGAGGAGGGCGTTGGTGTCTTTCTTCCCCCTAGGCCTCTGCAGCCCCCGGAGGGGGAGGTGGGGGCTGCGCCGGGAGGTGCCCCTGGGGGCGAGGAGGGCGGGGAGCCGCCGGGCATCCCGGGCTTCCACCCTGGCTGGGGGCGCTGGGCTCCGCCGCAGCCTCCTTACAAAGGGATAACGTGCCGGACTCTGCGGGGCTGGCAGACAATGGGATGTGTGCATCGAGGGTCAGCTGGGATGGGTTTTTGTTTTCCCGAAATCCCCGCTTTGCAGATTCCCGAAAGCGCCCGGATTTCCGCGGGGGCTCTTTCTCGGTGAAGGTTCTGCCACGCATGGGCTGCTGGCGAGTGGGGTCCAGATTTCCAGATGGTCTAGTGCCGAAAGGGAGTAGGAGGAGGAAAGAGGAGGATTTCTCCTAGGGCACCGGAAAGATCCTAGGTTTGGTTTATTTGTTTTTAAAGCTGTGACAGTTGATGACTTTCTCCGAAAAGGAACCATAGAGTGAGCTCCAATTCCTGTACAAAAGTAGATTTGTTTTCTAGCCCATTATAATTAAGGTGATGTCTTAGGGGTATGTGACTGCAGTTATCTCCTCTTGTTCAGTATGCATCATGGAAAAGAAAGTTTAGTAATCTTGTATAGAAAAATTGAAGTAGTCTTTTTTTTTTCCTTATCTACTTAAATAATAAGTATTAGCACTCTCTGTCAAAAAGGCTGGTTTCGTGTGTGTGATAGCACAAGATTGAAGTTCGTGATAAACCTTAAAATTTGATAAGCTAAATGGGTCCAAAAATGTATGGTTATTGTGTAATCTATAGTAAATATGAACTATAGCTTAATATTCAGTGAGAAGTTTTATTTAACTTGGCTTCAGAACTAGTTCTGTGAAGATGACTTGGAAAAGATTTCTTTTTTAGCAGGAAGGACTTAAATGTAAGTGTATTTCCCACTTGATCAATTTCAGAGTAATAATGCTTTTTAAAATAAATTCCATATCTGACAACATTTCTTTCAGAGCTTTCTCTCTGAAGCAGTTAAACTATCTCTAAATTCCAAGTCTATTTAGTTGAAGTAAGTATTTAACAAGTCCTTCAAAAAGGGTTTCTTCTACTTTATCTTGCCTTAATCCTTTCTTTCTGCCTCATTAACACTTAATAGCCAATTCATTTCACACATCAAGCACCTTCCCTTTCAAGAATCACCCTTTTTGCTTGTTTATTATAACAATATCCCACCTTTCACCTTTTTACCCTCTACTTGAAAATATTGCCCCTTTGTCTCTGAAGTAGCTTTTGTAGTTACATTCTATCAACCCTTTTCCATTCCTCCTTTACTTGTTTATAATTTTTCTAGTGTAAAAATTTATTCCCAGAGACTTACTCAGAAGTCAGATTATTTCTTAGGAGACTCAGCAGCGGTTGAGCATTGACTTGAAAATGAGTCAGTTGGGTAACTGCAAATGATGACTTTTATGTATTTGTGGAAGACAGGATATGTAGCACAGTGGGTAAAGAACAGTGTTCCTTAGTCTTAAAGAATTTTAAAGGCATGCCTAACTGCCTTATGACTAATCTACTTCCAATAAATGGATACTTGTCACATTATGAAAAGAGTAACATAACGAAAGTTCATCTGAATGTACATTAACTATGTTACTTAGGAATCTGACACTTAATATGTTGGTTTTCTGAGTCATAATACTTTCCATTTCTGACTAGTGTTATTGACGCTGACAGTTCAGTCAGGTTAGTTTTAGAAAAGTACTGAGAGAGATAACTTCTTTATTTACTAGCATAAAAAGATATTTTTTACAGAAATGATAAACCCAAATTGATCTTAAGTTGCATTACCTCTTTTATCTAATCTTACATACCTACCATACTAGATGAGGCCTAGACTATTGCAGTGGCCTCTTAATTGGTCTGTATGCCTCAAGTCTCTCTTCTTCAGTGCCAATTGCCTGATTTATTTGTTTTTGATTATGGGCTGTTACTTCATGTACCCGCCAATGTGATTCTCCTAAAGCCCAGGCCATTCCCTTTTTCAAGAAATTTAAGTGGCTTTCTATTATATCTAAGATCAAATAAATACAAACTTCTCTCAATTTTAAATCCTTTCACAACCTGATTCCAACCTTTCCAGCCATATACATTATTTCCCTTCGCTTAGTGTGACATCCAACCAAACTGGCCTTTGTGCTGTTATCACATATCACTTTCCTTGTCTTTGTACAGGCTTTCCCACTTGCTTGGAATGCTCTGCTTGCTCACCCCTCAGTTTCCCTAAAAAGCTGAGCTCAAACCCAGCCTCCTACATGAGGCCTCTCTGTTTCTCTGCCTTCCCCAACCATCCAAATTCTCTCATTCATTTTGTATATATAATGTATACAGGTGCCCTCCATACAATATACCCTCATGAGGGCATGGAGTTCTGTCTTTCTTTTTTCCTCTTTTTATTTACAGTTCCTGGCACATAGGTAGGTGCCTAATGAATGCTAATTGGGTAAACGTTATTTTTTAAGTTACCTCTTTATTGTTAGGAACTGTTACCTTCAGTTTACCCTATTTATATATTGTAAGTACACAGTTGGTTTGTATGTTGCCTTTTTTCATGAGAATGTGAGCTCCTTGAAAGCAGGGACGGGAGCCATTCCTTTCATTTTCAGCACTTAGCACAATGTCTGACACATAGTGCTTTATAATGCTTATTGACTATTTGTTTTACTGTCTTTCCTAGCCTATAAAATGTTAGTGTATTGACCTTGCTTGTATTTTCCGTGTGGTGGTGGTAAATGATCACGTATATCAGCCATACAGTGAAGTGCCTTCTATGTGCAGAAGTATATATCCATTATCTCATATATGCAGGTAATTCCTGGTGATTCTTGACTGTAAATCTTACATAAATTGTCCATTCAACAAGCTGACGGTACTGGTTCTTTTAATGTCTCCTGGGTCCTAGTTTGGTTCTCATTCTTTCTATTCCTTTTCATACATATTCTTGATGCCTTTTACATCACTTCTGGTGTACAGGTTGTCATCTATGGTAATGCACCACAACCTATTTAAACCTGTCTTAAGTTTTCCATTGCTCTAAGGATCGTTTCCAAATGTTGTGTCTTAAGATATTTTATATTTACCTTTGTGTTAAATTTTGTGATTTACTTTGCATTAGGTTATGACTTACTAGTTTTTATTTAGGTTAATAAAATACTTTGTGTTCACTTAGTACATACCAGTGAGTAATGGTGCTGGTTGCGAAACTAATCTGGATTTAAACATCTGGTGCAGAGAATCCGAATATTGGCAATTTAGTTGTTTCTTGTACAAATTTAGTACATAAGTAGCAAAAGGATTTGTTAAGGAGTAAACATGTACCAGAGAGCAGTCATATACTGTAGGAAGTGGATTTTGAGCCTGGTTTTAAAATACTAGTGATATGAACTGATTTAAGGAAGTAGAAACATTCCACATGAAGGGAAGGGCATGTAAAAAGGTCTCTAGAAGATGAGCAAAATTTAGCAAATGGATTAGCTTGACTGTAGTTAAGGGGTTTTTGGTAAGGACATAGTCAGAAAATTAGGTTGGTAACATGGCTTGGAAGACCTTGAGTGCTAGGAAGAGGAATTTGTTCATTTAACAAACACTATTTTAAATGCCTACTTTATAAAAATGTACCAAGTTCTTTGGAGGATGTAAAAGTAAAATGTGACCCCTCTTCTCTAAAATGTTATGTTCTTGGTTTGAGAACACTTAGTGGCTGATTGTAGATTTCTGAGCCCAGGAATGGTGCTTATTTATAGACAGTGTTAGTGCAAGATTATTCTAGCAGTAGGATGAATTGAAAAAGCAAGTCTGGTGTGGAGGAAAAAGCTATGATTTGGAGTCAGAAGACTTAGGTTTGTACCACTTTACTGCTACTTACCTATGGAGCCATGGACTGATCATTTAAACCCCTCTAGGCCTTATTTTTCTCCCCTGTAAAAAGTGTAAGACTGGTTTGGAAGATTTTGAAGCTCTCTTCATTGTAAATCTGTGATCTGAGTGTTTCAGTAACATAGCAAGGAGCTGGAAAGAGCCTTTCTATGGAGTCGTTACTGTGTAAGTAGAAGGCTTATCTGAGGAAGAACCCTCCTTAGGTGAGGCATTTGTAGATACCGAAGAACTGAGTAGGGCATTGCCTAGTACTGGATTTGAAGTGCTTATGGTGGGTGGGCAAATGTAGCCAGCAAAGAATGATAACATAAAAAAAAAAAGACAATGACACTAAGGTAGAGACCAGAAAAGGAGATTTTTAAAAGAGGGGGGTGTCTTTTGCAGTGTTAGAAGCAATAATGAATAATGACCAGAAAAGAGCATTGGAAATGGCCAGAAGGAGAACATAGGTCATTTTTAAAACAGTTTGGAGAAATTTGTAAGGATAAAAGTCATATTAAAGGGGGTTAAGAATGGATCAGGTGATAAGGAAGATGTAATTGGTCCAGTTAAGAAATATTACTAGCTGTAAAAGAAAGGAGATGGCGGTTGAGGGGGCAATCAAGTCAATAGAAAGTTTGTCTGTGTGCTTTAAGACCAGCATGAGATGCAAAAAACCCCTCCAAACCCAGTGAGAAAGGATAGGTATATGTTGTTCAGTCATGTCCAGCTCTTTGTAACCCCATTTGGGGTTTTCCTGGCAAAAAGTACTGAAGTGGTTTGCCATTTCCCTTTCCAGCTCATTTTATGGATGAGGAAACTGAGACAAACAGGGTTGTAACTTGCCCTGGGTCACACAGCTAGTAAGGCAAGATTTGAACTCAGGTCTTACTGATTCTAGGCCTTGTACTGTACCCACTGTGCCACCTAGCTGCCCATGGATACAGAGACAGAGAAAGAACGAACACACACAAAATAATTAGCTTTTAGGTAGAGGAGAGAAATATTGGTCTGTAGGAGAGTGTGATTACAGGAATTTATGAACTTTTTCCTAATCTGTAATTAGTATTCCTGGAGTTTCACTTGCTTTCTTTGTTTTTGTTGTATTTTTGAGTGAACCTAATCAGTAAGCTATCAAAAAAGGGTGTGTGTGTGTGTCTGTAAGGGGTTCTTAGTCTGGGGTCCATGAAATTTTTAAAAATATGTGTTGTGTGTATTTTTGTATTTCAGATTGTAAGTTCCATGGCACCAAAAAAAATCTCCAATATAGAGAAGCCTAAGATGGGAGCAAATGCTCAAAATATTGCAGAGCTAGTTAAGCATAGTTGGGTAAAAATGAATTTACTGTTTATATAGTGTTACAGGGTAAATTTTGTGATTAGCTGAAAACCATCTTACGTTTACTAGTATATGTGAATCACTCGTCAAAAGAATTAGAGTACAGAAAATGGTACTTACAGATCATTATACATTTTAACTATAATTTAGATTCTAGTTAAGTGGAAATTTTAGTGTATATGATTCGGACTATTTAAATGAGTAATTGCTACTGAAAATCAAGGTGTAAGTTTTACAGATCTTTATAATGTGCTTTAATTCTCCAGCATAGGGATCAGACAGACTTGAGGGATAAGACACCCACACCCTTTCACTTTCTCTCCCTGGTGTGTGTGTGTGTGTGTGTGTGTGTGTGTGTGTGTGTGTGTGTGTGGTGTTAGGAAGCAAAAATTTGAGAGATAACTGTCTTTTGAAGGTTGGAGTGGAAAATGAAATAATTGAGGCAAATATTCGTACAACATTTTAAACATGATTAAAAGCTATCCTTGAGACAATAATTTAAGGACTAGGAAGATATTGTTGAAATTCCATAATTGGAATATTCGATGTCAAAGGTCCTCCGAAGAGCCAGAAAAAATGCATTATGGGAAGAAAGAATGTCTGTTAATTATAATTGTAATGTTCTAAATGATCACTTATTAGGTACCATATATAATGGCCTATGATGTGTAAAATGCCACCAGATTTTGAATTAAGAAAAGGCCATCTGACAGTTAAAAGTAAAAAGTTTTATTGATAGAATGTAAATTCTTTCATAGCAGTATTGTTTCATTTTACCTTTATGTCCCCAGCACTTAGCATATGGTGGGCATACATTAAATATTTGTTGTTTGATTGGTAATGATGAACAACTCTGTTAGCAACATGGTTATAGACTGAAAGATTGTACCTGGTCATTGGTTAATTTTTAATCTATGAGAAGGAACCTCTACAATTACTTCCAGTTTTTTGCAATGTATTTTCTTCAGACTTGC